>CM032229.1:94427500-95027500 GCA_019009955.1 Riptortus pedestris
TCTTGTTTTGTTTTATGTCTTTGCCAATTATTCATGTTCTGTTTCTGCTTCCTTTTCATAACTTTCCCCATTCAATAGTTTTCTCTGTTTTAATAGTTTTTTCATTTGTTCCTATTTTATTTTATTTTCCACTAGGGTTATCGGGTTGGAGTAAGTTTTACGATTTGGTTTGTGTGATAAAGGGTTCAAACCGCTACAAATCGCAAGACACAAAAAAAAATATAATAAATAAATATTTACATGAGTTATAGATCCCAAAATAATTTTATTGAAATAATGATGTTATTAGAAATCTGCACGCGAATGGTGCAGTGTATAGAATGGGGAAATCTGGATACTATAAACGGAACAGATGGAGGACACATGTACATGTGAATCAAAAGGATATAATGCCTGTATTAGGTGGGCCAATTGTGCACAGCTTACCTGTCATTGAATAGAATAATATTCAGCGAATACAAAGTGAGAATGTTGTTGGCACAATGTACAGACTAGAGTGTTCACTGAATTACGTAAAGACAAAGTCCATAATTTAGAACAAATTGTAAATAATATCTGACTTAGTAAGTCCAATGACGAGAGTACCTTCACCTATTAATATTTAATAAGAATAAGTAGATTACATGTAATTTTAAGTATTTACATACATATATTAAAAATTTTAATTATTATTGAAATATTCCACCATTGTTTTAAAATATATGCTATTCCTTTCCAGGTGAAGAGTTTTTCTCTTCCCACACATGGTTGAACAAAATTTCCTGGTTATTGATTTTTCGATGTTGCCTAATGGCCTTTTCCGTTAAATAACTCCACAAAAAAAATATACAAAAGATTTAACTCTGGCCAGGATGCCAGGGCCTTTTAGTCCTATGCAGAAGTGTGGAATATGTTCGCCCAATGCCGCAACCGGGAAATTGCAGTGCTGGGCACTGGATTATGATGGCTTTCCACTCAATTAAAAGGGAAGTTATACAAATATGTCAATCCTATTAGAACTGTTTGGGACTGTTTTTATTGCTTCTCGATTAAAATTCCATAGTATTTGTTTAAATTTTGTTTCAACCAATTGTAAGGAAATAATTAGTTAAAGTAGGTAATGTTCGATATATTATTCCACCGAGTCTATTAAAACGGTAAAATGCTGATATAAAAGTTTATAGTTTATTAGAAACTTAGTTAAATAATAAAATTATTAAGCTAGATAACTAACTAAACTCCGAAAAATGATTTAAGAATGAATGTGAACTAATAATCAGCAGAACAGTGTTCTTATATATGCAGTAATGCAAACAACCACACACAGCAACTACAAAATTCCGTCACAGACAGGCTGCTTAAACTAAGCAGATTTCCTACGTGAAGATAGATAAGTATACAAACTCGTAACTCTTCACAACAACGTGATTATTAATTAAGTGAATAAGTGGAGACGGTAATGAGAAATCTTTCAGTCAATTTTAACAACCTCCCAACGGAAAGTGCCTGAATTGAAAACAAATAGGCTAGTCAACCTCTCAAGGCTGAATGGACAGATAGAAATATTCTTCACCAAAAATAAAAACAATTACTAGTACTGTAATTTATAATAAATCAGAATAATTTTTATCTCAATCACTCAAAGTTTAGTAATCCAAAACTGATGACGGGGGGGGGGGGTAAACAAATCATATTTCCGTGTATATCATATAATAAAGGTCTCCTGAAAAGAATATTTGGAATTTAATCCTCGAGTAAACTGGTCTAGTATAATATAACTGAGTATTGTTCATGTGACATGAGTAGGAGTAGGGGTTTGCTGAAAACTGAAAAATGCAAATATCTCAGTTAATATTCATGATAGAGAACAAATTATATAAAAATATTTATAGTAGATTAGATGTACAATAAGATTGGTTTTATACAAATTATCGTTCCGACTTATAGTAGAGGGGATATTTCGGATTTTTCAAAATCCTTTCGTCTACCCCTCCCCTACTAGTCTGATTTGAACCATAAGCAAACTTGATATATTTTTTTTTACATAAAACGATTAAATACCGAGTTTAGTAACGATCAAACAAAATTGGCGACCGCTAGTACCAGTATAATAGATATATATATATATATATATATATAAATTTTGAACAGACCTTATTTCCCCATCTCCTTGGTAAGATCGGTGGGCGATTTGAAGAAATGTTTCGAAAGTCGCGTCATGAGTTAGACCTCATTAGCTGATTTCCCATAAAGGAAATCTGTTAAAAAACCCTTGATATAACTCCAACATTCTTACAGACAACTTACCACACACCTAAATGCCTTGACATAACTGGAGTCTCTTACAAGGAATGGAATTTGCATGTTTCTCTAATTAGTATTTTTAAGAACAAGGTTCAACTTGTTAACAGTGCTGCTTTCGTAAGAAAGAAAATCGGGTTAAAATATTACCTAATAAGACAATGTTTCTGTGGAAAATCATAGAAACGTTTTGTCACTGATTTTGTTGGGTTTAATCGCTTTTTAGAATTTACAAAATTAATTTCTTTACGTATTTTTGAAAATAATGTTAAAGGCGAGCCTATATATTTCCTATGATGCAAATCTATAGAACAGAAAATAAGAGTGGACTTCTTTTGGGGAGTAATAAATGTTTGAAGCAAACCTTTGCATGTACGTAGTCATTGCAAAATATGAGAAAATTCAAATTCTATAATGCAATACATATTAGAAATTGGGAGTGTGAAGTTTTAAGTCTTACTTTAACTTTTACTATGAGAAGCATCGCAAGGGTAAGTTAACTCAATCCGTTCTAAAATGAATGTCTTTAGACTCCGTATTTCAATGCTTAACTTTCTAGAAGCATTTATATTTAGTTAACTAAATATATTATCTTCTGTAACCTCCTTTTAACAGTAATTTGGAGTTAGAGAAGCTTTTTTAATTACATAATTTGGGCATTCCAAAGTGAAATAACAGAATTTTTTAATTGTTTCAAATTTATTTTCTAATACATTTTTCAGTATAAGACATAGAAAGGAGTTCTATTTAATTCCTCTTCGTTACTGAATTTCTCTTCATAATAATAGTGTTTAACCATAAATCCGTCTTGCAGGGCGAAATGTTCCATTGTAGTCGACAACTAGAAAGAAAATCCCTTATTATAATTTTAGTGAAAATATTAACTGATAAAAGCCTTTAGTGTAAATACTGTTAACTGTTTTATACCTCAAATAATATTAATAATTCGTGTATGTGTTTTTGTGAACAATAGTGTATAATAAATTCTTAAACTTGTACCTTTGATTTCCATAATCCTCATACCAGAAGTTATCCCAAAATTTATAGTTTCACATTGTTTTATTTTAGCGCTTAATTTTATTTCGTTATATTTTATACTTAATTTTGATAATTTCGAAAACATTTAAAATATCAATTTATAGAACTGAAATTAAATGATATTGAGTGACATCGCCTAGTTGCGGAGCTCATAAAATAAAATATAAAAAAAAATAAAATAAAATTAATAATAGAGAACAATGGTGTAACTTGAATATCACACTTAGTTATCAATTAGAGATGAATATCATGAAACTAACTAATACTAGACGTTGTCAAAAAACGCCTTAGATTAATTGAAAGGTATTTTATACTTTAATTCATACAGGTAAATTTATAATCTCTAATTCATGAGAATATATACTTTATAAACTAATAAATGAAGAAGTAATGTGGTTGCTCTAATTATTTATTAATGATAACTTTAAATATTTCATAACTTTCAAAAGAGCGATCTTTATGTTCAACCATAGTACTGATTGCTAAGTACTTGAGTATAAGCGTGTACTTTACATACTCTAAACTGACTAAACAGACCATTAAAACTCTTTTGATAGACGAATCTTATAAAAAATTGGACGAAAGATGGACAAACAGAACTAAAGGACGACAATTACATAAGTACATACCAACTATATACCAGAGACAAAAAATAACACTTAGCAATCCTAAACAAATACAATTTATATCAGGACATGGACCTACGAAGTTACTTATACAAATTTAAACTAACAAACACAAATACATGTAAATGTGACAATGAGACTGAATAGACATGTGACCACCTCTTATATGACTGTTCATTACTTGACGGACCAAGAACAAAACTCATCAAGTACATTACTTTACAAAACGGACCTTGGCCGACGGACAAACCGAAACATTTACTCAAATTCAACAAGGGGTTTAATATATTTATTCAAGATTTGGACACCATTTTGTAGATATACACTTACTGTTGTACACATATGTAATGTTTACATATGTTTTATTTTATTTTATTTTTTTGGTTTTATTTAATTAATTTATTGTTCGACTCTTGCCTGGGCAAAGGAAGATATTACATTCATTATAATATAAGAAATATTATAATGTAATGCTGAAATGTGTGTAGTATCCAAATGATGGAGCACACAACATTTAAATAAATTCCCACATTAGAGGGATACACTGCGTGGAAAACAGGAAAAGCGTGTACTTTAAAAAAATTATATATATAACAAAATTAATCAAAAACACGATTGTGTTATGAGCCTTTATTGTTGTTATGGCTGACCAGAGCGGAGGATTCAGTAGTGGGATTAGAAGGACAATGGATGAGAGTTTAGGGTGAGTTATATAAGGAAAGTTTAATACAAGCATGTCAGGATAAGGGGGCCGGCTGATAATTTATGGGATGAGGTGGTAGAAGTTGGGAAGGAGATCAGGATAAAAATAGTCTTGGGATGATTTATCTGCGGAGCGGAATTATTTGGGGAGGAGGTGAAGAGGGAGGCTAATTGCGCGCTGGTTGGAAAGCATTAATCTGACAACAGGAGGAAATCCTAAAGAAATCAGCAACAGGCTCCTTATATAAAGCCCTCTCCCCTTTTACCTGTGGAAGCTCCACACTTATCATCCTTTATTCCCTCTCTGCCTTCTTACCAACTACTAGATAACAGTACATTCACATCTCCTAGCTCCGGCTATACACAACTGATGTTGCAAGTCCCCTCCGATCATTTTACTATTAGCAGGTGTTCCTCAACAGAAATCAGCTATTGACGTTCTACAAAAGACACGAATGCCGAACAATTTCGTCAAAAGCCTTCGTAGGAGAAACGCACACATATATGCATATACGAGTGTGTGTTTGATTGTGCGTGGGTGGGTGGATGTAAAATAAAACCAGGAGAAGGGAGTTGGAGGATTGAGTGGAGGAAATCGAAAATTCGGAATATTTCCGTTGAAATGGCCCAGATCGGAAAATGGCATATGACAAATCATGTTGAAATTTCAATTTTCTATAAAAGTAGTTTTACTCAAGTTTTCACTATCTCAAATATTAACCGAGATATTTGCATCTTTATTGACTTTCCTGAGAGTGACTGCTGACTCAGGTTGTGGAATTTAACAAGATAAGATAATTCAGTCTCAACTCATCAGTACAATCACATGGACTCTATAGTGTTGATGGTGTGCTAGCAGGAATTGAGCCACGAATCTAGGTTTGCCAAGTGTATCATAAGTCAACATAAATTGGCTCAGAAACATTATCTTAACTTAACAATAATATTGGCTATATAACATTAGAAAACAAATCCCATTTGATATTATGTGTTGAAATAAAAAGAAATACCACAGATAGTGTGATTCTTAGTAATGAATATTTAAAAAAAAAAAATAAAAAAACCTGCCACAGAATTTGGGAATGAAAAGACTTTCTTAGAACCATTTGGTTGGAAGAAAATGCATCTCAACTCAATAGTCATCCTTCTATTTTCAGTTTTGATACAATTTGCGATATTCATATCATTGCTGCTGAAAAATACTACTCATTTTGGTGGTACTTAATAAAGTTAATTAATAAAATTAATTTTATTATGACTTGATTGAAGTCATCTCACTATTGAGCAGTTTATACTTACTCATAAATTATCAATTACATATAATTCATATCTTCTAACATAAACTTATATTGAGTTATGCAATACTGTTTAGGGCTTTAGTGTCGTTATTATATATTGAAGAAGAAGCGAAATCGCATTAAAGTTTAACTCAATATTAGCGGGAACGTACCACCAAATTAATTAACGAAACTTCACTCACTGAATGGAATATAATTTAATAATTGAACTTTTGAGGTTGAAGCATTGTTAAACTTCATAATGGAAAAAGCTGCTTATTAAATGCGGCAATGAATTCAATTTAATATCTCTTGTGCCCCGGTTTATGAAGCTACGTAATTAATTTTGTTTAGCAAGGGAGCTCAGGTTAGCCGTGTGAGTTAAGGCGTTGGTCTTAATGTTACTAGGGGAACCTAGAGTCGCGAGTTCGGTTCTCACGTGGGCAATATGAATTTATTTTGTGTCAAACTCATTAAATAAAACCTTTAGTCCAACCGTAGCTGGAAAACGATGACAACCGGTGTAAACCCGTACACCGTTTACAAAGTAGACGTTAAAAATAACATAAAGTAAAATGAATTTCGAATAAGAATATCTGAGATGATACACGATACGATAGGTAAAAATCTTTATGGCTGGACAGAAAAACTCAAAATAAAAAAGTCCGTTACACAGGGGCTGCGTAAACTAAGCAGATTTCCCACGCGAAGGTTTACAATAGATAAATATATATATACTGGTAACACCACCGTGAATGCTCAGTAAACTTACAATAGAAGTTAATAATCTCTACAACGAAAAGCGGAATTGTAAAAACAGACAGATTGGAGGATTTGGATTTTGTAGGAATTTGAAGGTTTAGTGGAACCCCAAAGTTCAAGTCCGTATGTCCATATTGGTCTGAGTACTGTCGTATAAATCAGTCGTTTGTTGCGTAGTGATAGTTTAGATCTGTTGTCAAGTAGTCTTAGTAGAAGTTTTACTAAAGCTAGTGCTGTAATTTGTAATGAATCAGAATCAACAGGGTGGTCAACAGAACCTATTTGCATATATCTCACCAAGTAAACGTTTAATGAAAACAATATTTGGTATTTAGGCTTCGAATAATGTGGTTTATCATATAATAAATTATTGTTTATGTAAAACTAGTAGTAGTGGGGGTTTACACAAAGCTGAAAACTGAAATATGTAAATATCTCGGTTAATATTCAAGATTGAGAATGATTGTATATAACGATATTAATAGTACATTTAATTTTCAATAAGATTTATTTTATAAACTTTTTCGATCCGATTTATAGAAACGGAGATATTTCAAATATATATTGATATTTTCAAAATTGCCCCTTCTAAACCCCCCTCCCCCTGGTCTGATTTCAGCCGTTAACGAACTTGATCTTTCTTTTTATATAAAACGACTAAATATCGAGATTGGTAACAATCAAACAAAATTTGCGACCGCTAGAGCACAGCGGAATAACAGACAAATATATATATATATATATATATATATATATATATATATATACAGATATACAGTTTGAAGGACCTCATTTTCGTCATCTACTAGGTAGGATCGATCGACATTTGAAGAAAAATTTCGAAAATGTCGTCATGAGTACGACCTCAATAGCTGATTTACCCTAAGGGAAATCTGCTAAGAAGACTCAAAAAGGTTGGAAACTTGTACATAATGGGTCATGTTGTACATAACTGGAGGTAACTTGTTAGCCACACAAGCTTAATGGGTAATTTAGTCCTAAAGTGTGGAGGATCAAGTTAACATTATTAAGATTATTTTTTTTTTAAAAAAGAGCTTCAAATCAAGAGTCTGTTTTCGTCTACTTTTTTCCTAATTACAAGGTTTGATTGAGCGTACTTAAAAAAATTCCTAACCCATGGAAGTTTCGAAAACTTCCTATTCTATTTTGCTCTTCTCTTTTTTTCGTACATCGGATTTGCTTCAACGAATTTTTACATAAACTCCAAAGACGTGCAACATACAGGAGAGCATACAGCGATAGGAGACGTAGCGGGACGTCAGAAGACTCAAACAAGCGTCTAGAAACAGGAACAAAAGAGATGCCGTGATAAAGATGACAAAGAGCTGTCACTGTTTTTAGGCGACCTAGTTTCGGAAATAACGCTCGTCCCGTCAGGTCTTGCTCATCTTCCCATTCCATTTCCTTTAAAGCTGTACAATATCAATATAACTCACAAAAAGTCACATTAAAACTTAAAAAATCATGAAAAAAGTCAAAAAAGTCGTAGCGGCAGCGTATACAAAGCATTTTTCCAACGAGTTCCTTGTTGCCTCATATCACCAACTATTCCCCGTTTCTCCCGTAGTAAAACTTTCTCAACAGGAATTAAAAGTCTGTGACGGAGGGGCTGCGTAAAATAAGCAGATTTCCCTCGTGAAGTTCTGTAATAGATAAATCAATATACTGGTAACACTCAACATTCCGAGAATATTAAGTTAGAAACTGTAATGAGAAATATTTCAGTCAATTTTAATAATCCCCCATCAGAAAACGTCTGAATTGCAAAAGAAAAAGGTCTGCCAACCTCACGCAGCTGAAAAGTTAGAAATATTCTTCACCGGAAAGAAATACAATTACTAAAATATGTAAGAATATAACATATTAATTTTATTGAGAACTATAAACAATATCTCTTACTCTAATTTATAATGAATCAGAATAATTTTTATCTCAATCACTCAAATTTTAGTAGTTCAATAACTTAAGATGGATGAAGGGGAGGGGGGTATCAACAGAATATATTTGCATGAATCTCTTATAATTAAGGTGTCTTGAAAAGAACATTTGATATTTAAGCTTAAAATAAAGGGGTTTATTACAAAACAAAGTATTATTGTTTATGTGGCATGAGTAGACGTGAGGATTTACTAAGCGCCGAAAGCTGAAAAATGCAAATACCTCGGTTAATATTCAAGATAGAGAATAAATGCACATAACAATATTTATAGTAAATCCCATTTACAATAAAATTTGGACGATACAATTTTTCGATCCGATGTATAGTGACAAAGATATTTCAAATTTTCAAAATTTTTGGTCTCAATATATATATATATATATATATATATATATATATATATATATATATGTATCTATATATATATATATATGTATCTATTTAATTCTACTGTACGTGTGCATATCACAAAACTGCTCCTAAACGGCTGAACCGAGTTGAATGAATCTTTGGATTGTTTAGATTCACAAATCAGCCCGGCAGATGGAGCAGGAGTGGGGGTTGTTATACGAGTAGATGCCTAAAATTAAAAATAGCGATATTTCGTTTCCTATTGGTTTTTCGACAAATATACGCAAGATAAAAGTTGTTTATTTTGTTATTTAGAGTAACTTTTGTTATAGTCATTTTGTCGTATAACAAAGTATAAACGAGCTATACACTAAAACTTTAAAGTGGGAGCCAACATTTTTAATGGGCACTAATGATTGAACCGAACTTAATAAAACTCTATATTTAAATTAGCATTAATTCTTCCATGATTATAGGCTTTATTAATTTTTTTAGGTTCAAACGGGAGTAGGGGGTAATAAGGGAGGCGTGAATAAAAAATTGACGATATTTCATTTATTTGTTTTTAGGCAAACGTGCACATAACAAAAGTTGTTTACTTTGTTATTTAGAGTAATTTTTGTTTTATACATTTCTTTCGGGAACAATGTATGAAGCAAGTAATTTGGAGCAATTCTTTCCAATTTGAACTACCAGATACCTCACCTGGAAAAATTAATTCAAATCTGTGTTAATATTTTGTCCATAATTATTCAAATCTATACATAATGCACAGGACACGGGATGTATGACAATATGGAGGACAGTGAAGTCTTACATAAAAAATTAATTTATTATTAAATTCCTATTCAGCCTCAAATGAATTCCCGGGCGAAGCCGGGTATCTGAGCTAGTATATATATATATATATATATATATATATATATATATATATATATATAATATTTGTACGTGTGTACATATATTGACGAGTGATTTTAATTTAAAATTATAATAAGGAGAAATGGCCACATCAGAGTAAGTAAATCCTTCAGAACCCAGATGTTAAGAAATTTGTAAAAATAAAAACAATTTGTTGGCCTGCGATGATGGAGCTTGTGAAAGGTTCTTGGCTGAGTTACTGAAGCAGACTATAGCTCACTGGTGTGGAACAAGGTTAGCTAAATACCGTAACAGCTGGCTACCCTTTCTCTGTAACGCCTCAAGGGAATATTCTCTCTGAACTAATCGGCACCTGCCTATTTCACATATGCCTACTATATTTGCCATGCCTCAATTTTAATTAATGCATATTTATATATTCACAGTATTAGATCTGTACATAGTTCCTAAAGTGTATTCATTAACAGATTTTTCTCAGAGACAATCAGCTATTGAGACCTTATTATTGCAAAAATTATGTTTTGATGACGAAAATGAGGTGCGTTAAGTAGAAATAAGCGTCTATTTGTGTGTAGGCGAGTGTTTTTCTAGGAAACGGATGACGCCCTCTTAACCCCAATTATAGAGAAGACTCCTTCAAAGAAACCTGTAGTATAACCCCCTATGGATCCCAATAGATACCCCAGGCTTCATCTTAACGAATTCGCAATTTTAAATTGACATAGAGGCTCAGGTTAGCAATGCGAGTTAGAGCGTTGACTTTAATCTCACATGGTAAACCTTGAGTGGCGAGTTCGATTCCCGCCTGGGCAATAGGAATTCATTTATTGACGGAATTCATTAAATAAAATCCTGAGTCCCACTCTGGCTAGAAATGGGTGGTAATCTGTAGATAACCCGTCCCAATTAGCCATAGTAGGATCAAGTGGATGTTCATAAATAAATTGACATATCTTAACTGAATGTAATTTTTTTAGCCATTAATTTCATTAATTAATGTTTTCACTTTTTTAAATGTTCTTTCAATTGAACCTTCTTTTACCAGTACTGTATCAAATAAGTTTCACTTTCAAGGGAAAACTGATTCAAAAGTGTAATTTCTAAACTATATGTCTCTCGAATCAGTAAGGATGATGATGGAGTCTTCGATAGAATAGCCGTTTGGATTGCGGGAAATTTAAATAAAAGTCCGTCACGTAGAGGCTGCGTAAAATAAGCAGATTTCCCACGAGAAGTTTTACAATAGAGAAATCTGCCTAATAACAACTGTAGTAGTAAGAAACCTCTAAACCTAAAACATTATTTATGGCGTAATAACCCAGTAGTTTCTAGCCCCAAAAAACAGTTAACCTAACCTCTAAACCTATTCACGAGGGACAAATAGTTATAGAAACGGCCGCCAGAGCTCTCGGCGGAAAGTCCAAACATAGCCTACTGGTGACCACACGCAGAATACAAATGCAAATATCTCGGTTAATATTCAAGATACAGAATAAATGTATAGAACAATATTTATAGTAAATTTAATTTGCAATAAGATAAGAATTTTTCGATCCGACGCATAATAACGGAGATATTTTGAATTTTCAAAAATCCCCTCTCTAAACCCCCCCTCCCACTGGTCCGATTTCAGCCATTAACGAACTTGATCTTCCTTTTTACATAAAACGATTAAATTCCGAGTTTGGTAAAGATCAAACAAAAATTGCGACCGCTAGAGCGTTAACAGACAAATAAATATATATATATATATATATATATATATATATATATATATATATATATATATATGATTTTGAACGGACCTCATTTTCGTCATCTCCTGTGTAGGATCGATGGACATTTGAAGAAATTCTTCGAAACTCGCATCATGAGTAGGACCTCAATAGCTGATTTCCCTTTAGGGAAATCTGCTAAAATTTGCAATAATATAAAAAAATGCTATAAATTGTTAATACAAAAAAAGAATATTAACCTTCAGCTATTTACTTCTGTATTAATGATACGAATAAAATTATTTCTCTACATTTGTCAATAGCGTATGGGGCTCAGGATAGCCATGTGAGTTAAAGCGTTGGTTATAATATCACATGGTAAGCCTAGAGTGACGAGTTCGATTCCTGGACAAATAGGTATTTCTTTTGTTTGAACATTAAATGAAATCCTTTGTCCCGCCCTTGATAGAAAACTGCGTTAACCTGTAGACGACCCTTCTAAATTAGCCTTACTAGGAAAAACTGGACGTTGATAAATAATAATATATGAAAACAGAAACATTTATTTGCTCTTGGTTTCATTAAAAAAGCTATTACATTCTCCCTCTTTAATTTCGAAATAACAGAGTATGTTTCGTCTCTGCTTTAGTCTCAGGATGGTAAATGTCTATTTTAGTTTTATTTAAATACCATCACCGCATTATATTGTTAGCTCATCTTTAAATGAGAAAATAAAATTACTAATTATTACATCGTCCTGTATGACTATTTCCAATTTTTTTGCATTGTCCTCAGATTCAGATAATAATACGTCTTGGTTTGTAATTGCCATTTATTATAGATATCGTGACTTTTCTCCGTGGGGCCTCATTTGAAGTGTTTCTTTTCTCTAGAACAAGAACAATAATACTCAAGGTACTCACCGAGATTGGTGGTACAGGGAAAGAATGAATAACATCCTTCAGTTTTAAAACTGGTGTGTATTTGAACGAATCATTAACGAATATCACAACAAAGATTATCTATAGCATTATTACACTCTACTAAAATTCCCCAAATGCGCAAAAAAAACCATAAAAAATGTTGTAAAATTTGAGTAAAAATGTCTATCGAGAGATCCTAAATGTTTTAATCCATGAAAAAAATGTAAATCAACTTAATTGATTTATACGTTGTATTGGTTATGATTCTATTTCGTTTTGTCTTTTTAACAAAAGAATGGACTGGCGTCAGGCAAAACGTTGTTTATACATTGCTTCAACAAATTCTTCTTTACATTTCATATTTTGTTTGAATATACAATAATAGGTAACATTTTGAAAAGATCAACTACATTTTTAGCAAACTTATCCCCACGTTTCCGTATATATATATATATATATATATATATATATATATATATATATATATATATATATATATATATAGACACACACACACACACACACACACACACACACACACACACACACACACACACACACACACATATTAACTATACCCCTAGTTTATTATAAAAACCTTATATTGATGAGTTCGTTTTCTTAAAGCATTGCCTTTGAAAAACTAAATGCAATATATTTGTGTAGTGAATTTTATAAGAACAGCACTGGTACATAAATATGTTGAAGTGGAATGTATATTTTGAAAGCCTTACCTGATGAAGCTGATTTCAACATGATACAGCATTCTAACTAAACATAATTATTTGGCGTTTATTTTTATATTTCTTTGATGCAAGGAAAAAGAGTTAAGCCAAAAAAATATTTTTTCAGTTGAATGAAAAATTTTTTTTATAGATAACTTAATTTTTAAATTCTTTAAACTTAAAACATCACACTCATTCATTTCATTACTCGTCCTATAAATTAAAACCTGTCATGTTTTAATTATAGAAAATGTATGGCTTATAGCAGCAATTTATCTCATGTAATAAAATTACTCAAATTGCTTTTATTAACTTGAACTTAATGATTAGACTTATTTTATTATAACAAAACGATAGACAGTTAATTAATTTTTCATGATAACACCTTATCGAATTTCCCATGGCAATTTTTTGTCTCATATAATTTTAATCCGACATCCTCTAATCATTAGTAAATTCTTTGAAGGCGGGCATTTTTCCATACTACCTATGTTTTTTTTAAAAAAGGCTAATTGGATAAAACTAAATAAAAAAGTAAATGTAAAATATTTTAAAACACATTTCGTTTTACTTGTTCTAGGTGGTTTTATGTAAAAATGTTTCCCTACCAAAATATACTACATATATTGCAATATTTTCTAATTTTCCCAACGTAACTCGCTTTTTTTGCCGTTTATCTTCCTATACGAGTGAAAATATCTGGTAATTGGACAACTAATTCACTCATTAACTGCAGAAACGTAGTAACACAAAAATCATAATTATGCAGAATACAGATTAATATTGGAGTGTTGTACTATAAAAAAAAGTTCGTCAAGCAGTAGCTGCGTAACATAAAAGTTCAATGAGAAAAATATTTGGTATTTAGGATTTCATTAATGTGCTACATAATATATAAGGGTATTCCTAATATGCAATGAGAACGAGTGAGGGTTTACTGAATTCAGAAAACTAAAAAAAAATGCAAAAATCTCGGTTAATAATCATTATTAATATCGAGTAACAACATTTATAGAACATTTTATTTGCAATCAGATTAGTTCTATACATTCTTTCAATCCGGCGCACAATATCGGAAATATTAGGAATTTTTGAAATTCTTCCCCTCTTAACCCCTCCCCTTACTGTTGTGTTTCAGCCATTAACGAACTTGATCTTTAGTTTTGCGTAAAACGTTTACTTATCGAGTTCAAACAATATATATATATATATATATATATATATATATATATATATATATATGTGTATATATATGTGTGTGTGTGTGTGTGTGTGTGTGTGTGTGTGTGTAGTTTTGACAGAACTCATTTTCGTCACCTCCTGGGTAGGATCGATGGATATTGGAGGAAATGTTTCTAAAATCTCGTCATGAGTACGACCTCAATACCTGATTTCCCTTAAGGGAAATCTGCTAAAAAAAAAAAAAAGCACTTTATTAATCAATAAAGTTTGGCTCCTCACCGTTGCACACTGGAGCGAGTGATAGGGTAAGCTGGGCATTCATTAATATCTCCGTTTCTACTGGTCCTAGAATATTGATTCTGGTGTCATTTTAAAGCACATCAAATACTCGATTGAACTACCTGATCACCAATTTTCCAGATGCGATATAACGGCAGGATGAATTTTAAATGTGTACATACAGATTATGTATCGCTTACTAAGTAGAGAATTGTGATTTGTTTCATAAATTTTTATTTTTTTTATTAAATTGAAGTTCACAAACGCAATACTAAAATTTTAAACAAAAATATATCTAGAATAAAAATTTAAAAAAAATCGATGTATTTAATTTAATAATGAGAATTTGTAAGCTGAAAGAATATCTAACATTTCTAAAATTTCAAATGTTTTTTTATAAGGTCCGCGGGAGGTATAATACGTCTTTCGTACCGAAAGTGTTAACACTAAAAGTAAAATATTTAATGAATAGGCAAGTTTAGGCAAGATCTGACGACGTTGTAAATAAGAGAATATACTCCTAAAAGCATGCCAAGTGGTATTTTTTCAAGCAAATACAAGCGATTTGCGAATTCAATTAAATAAAATTATTTTCAGCTCGATGTAAAAAAAAAAAAAATAGAGGAATTTTAAAAACTTTTTGTGCCAGTTTCGATTTGTGATAATACCCTTAATTTATACTGGAAGCAACAATAATTTATAAAGTGAAATAAGAGTTCACGACGAATTTAATAAGCCAAGGCTTTTTTTAACATAACAATTATAACCAGGCATTATGTAAAAACCATTGCAGTAATATGGCTAAAATCAATCTGCTCAATTGAAAAGGGTTTATGTGGTACTAACAATACAATCAAAATCCCAAATTAAAACTTTTATTTTTTCCCCCAATGTCCAACATTACTGAAGGATCGCTCCAGTGTGTGTTGGTGAGTTGCTAAATACACAGTTACATCGTCAATCACATGGCATCAATTGACTGTTAATAAACAAATATCAGTTTCAACATAGATCCCACAAATTATTGAATGACGAAGAAATAAAGAAATCACCATCGGGAATTACAACAGAATTTCGTACGTGCTTTAGAAATTCTCTTAACAGATTTCCCTTAAGGAAAATCAGCTATTGAGGTCGTACTCATGACGCAATTTCTCTATTGTGAAACTTCACCTGGGAAATCTGTTTAGTTTACGCAGCCCCTGCGTGAAGGACTTTTTATAGATAAAGAGAGCGGAAGGCGTGTTGAGATAAAGATGATATTGGAGAAGGAGTATTTAGGTGACCTAGTTTGGGAATGGGGAATCCACAACCTATACTGCATTGGCTGGACAGTCACTACTAGTCTCCAGGAAACATCCTTTCACGCATCTCTCTCTCTCTCTCTCTCTCTCTCTCTCAAAGCTCTGGGATGGCTCACGTCTAAGGTGTATCAGTGCTTAAATATACTATGCCTTTCAAAGAAAATCCTGGATTTCGGAGTGCCCAAAAATCTTTATGAGGGTTTTATTTCCCTGAATAGTGAGAGATTGGGAAATGATTCCAAACTGACAGCCTGCAGAACAAACATATTTCGCCAATCTTTCTCTGCTGTTGCGGCAAGAGAGCTGAATGCTATATCTCAAGAAATAAAAGCATCATCATCATTCCGAAAGGCCTGCATTAATCATTTTCTAACGACCGAGATGGGGATATGACATGTACCACAGTCCACCATAATGACATTTGTATATATATATATATTTGTATATATAGTTTTCTGTTTGTATATTAGTTTTATTTATATTTTTAGTTTTATGTTTTTACATTAGTTTATATATATATATATATATATATATATATATATATACATATACAGTATTTTTATATTTTTGGAAAAGTTTTAATTTAATTTATAAGTAGTTTAGTTTGATTTATAGTCTTATTAAGCAGTTTAGAGTAAACATACATGTCTATTGTCTGTAAGAGAGGACCATTGGTCCTATGACAAAAAAAGCAGCTCTCTCTCTCTCTCTCTCTCTCTCTCTCTCTCTCTCTCTCTATCTCTCTCTCTCTCTCTCTCTCTCTCTCTCTTTAGCAGATTTCCCTGAAGGTTGCACTTATGGCACATGTTTGGAGTCAGGAGTAAAGACCGTAGGATAGATAAATATTCCATTCGGCATTTAATCTCAATTGCTTTAATTGATCTTATAGAAATGAAAGTAGGAACTGACCATCCTCATATAAGGTATAGAAATCTAATCTTATATTTCTGTAATGTATAATTAATTCAGAACAAGTTCTTATTATATAATGAACGGCAATTAAAGTTAAATTTATTTGACTCTCTTCTTGGGTTTTAGGAGCAAATCTCCTTGAAGTATTATCCGGTCTTGAAGTATTATTATTCAAAGCAAAAAGTTTCGAAAAATGACAATTATGTTCGTATTATAATACTACAATAGAGGAACAAACGTTAATACAAAGATGATAAAGAGAAGTGTTAGTACATGGTTCTGTGATGACAGTATGTCGTAAAAACTGATTGTGTTTACCCATATAATAAGAATGGATGACATCTGAAAAAA
Source organism: Riptortus pedestris (assembly GCA_019009955.1). Taxonomy (NCBI): domain Eukaryota; kingdom Metazoa; phylum Arthropoda; class Insecta; order Hemiptera; family Alydidae; genus Riptortus; species Riptortus pedestris. Next base: position 94,444,770 of record CM032229.1, read on the forward strand.
AAGAAGAATACATCGAGTGTTTAACATGAAAACTAATTTATGTTTTATAAATATTTCGAAGTTAACATAGATGGTTTTACCCAAGCGTAGGCGAGTATTTTCAAGAACATAATTTTAATTTGATCCAGAATATTTTTGTTGTTGCCTGGTCATACAAATAAACAACACTTCCTGAATAATGTTCACATTGAAGATGCATTAGATCAATAATGGGCCGAGAATAATTCAGGACAGGATTAGATCCTCGAACACACTCTTTGGCTGTAATCTATTTCTATGCTTTACTCATTTTTGACCTAATCTTTAAGTGTTAAACGCATCTCTGTCTAATTGAGGCAATCTTTCTCGAACAACTGCTTCATTATGGCTCTGATTATGTAAGATCAACATCAGGAGCTATCAGACACTCTCCAGACCATGGTATACAGATGAAATGAATAATATTAAATATACAATCACTCACTCTTCTTATACATGCCCCTTATTAGAAGGTTGGACTGATGACAAAACAATCACAAGTCAGTGCTTCTGCCCTTCAAAGACTATGGTTTCAGGAGTTTTCATCCGTGATTTAAAGATAACTCTATCTCAGACATCATGCGCTATCAAGCTAACTTTCATGAGAATATGTCTCACACTTCTACAAACTGTTTTTTTCTCTGTCCTTCAAAGACAATAGTCTGAGGATTTTCCGCCCGTGATTTAAATATCACTTTATTTCGAATTGCATAGCTTCATGAGCTATCAACCTAACATTTGTTATCATATCTATCGGTGAAGACCGACGTTACTGGCGGATGATCGAGTACGTCTAGCAAGCGCTTTCGGTGCGAAGGCACCATCTTCAAGCCGACTAGATTTATAAAGTACAACTCTAGACGGCTTGAAGATGGTGCCTTTGAATCGAAAGATTCAATTGCCAGCTATACTCGATCATCAGCCAGTAGCAACGGTCTTCACCGACAGAAATGACAACAGTATCATTTATACTGGCGGTTCTAAACCTTTATTTGATTAACGTTACATTTCTTGAGAATATGACTCATTCTTCAACAAATCCTTTTTCTCTCCCCTCCAAAGACAATAGTCTGAGGAATTTCCACCCGCGACTTAAAGATAACTCTATCTGGGATCTCGTGACATCATGAGCCATCAATCTAACGTTGCTTGAGGATATGTCATATACTTCTACAAACTCCTTTCCCTCTGCCCTCCAAAGACTATAGTCAGAGATTTATACATTAGCATGATCCCTTGATTTATGAGCTATCTACCAATCTCTGCTTGAAAATCTGTAACCTTCTTCTACGAATAACATTCCCTCCACCCTCCATATTAGCATAAACATTATCTTGCCCCTTTAATAAGCTAATGTGTAATGACTTCATAACGACTAATGTTTAGTTGAAGTGCACGTGAATAAAAAAAAAAACCCACATTAAACAAATAAGAGCTGTTTCAAAACTTTATACGCAATAATAGGGATTAGATTCTGTATCATTGAAATTACCGTTGATGCGTAAGCTATTTTGAGTTCCAGGTTAGCGATTAAATATAAAGCCCCTTTTAGCAATATTCGGGGAAATTGGGACCTGTTTTAGTCGGTGTTTGGTGCAGGACGATGAGGCAAACTATACTACGTTTGATGTTTGCCAATATACTGCGGTGCACCGATGATACCACTCTCCAGCCCTTTAGAGTCTATACACGCTGTTCTAGAGCCGCGAGTGGTCAGAGGCAAATATATAATGCATATAACCAGTTACTCAGAAAGCGAGGCCTAACAGAGCTTCCAATTAACCCTTGACTTGTACACATATGTTGATTAGTATTGACCCAGGCTAAAGGCAGGTTCCTTTGAACTAGCCGCACTGTTGGACCTCCGCACCCCTTGAGGAGTGTGCCGTTGATAAGTATTGGGATTTCAAGCGGCATAGGCTAAGCCGCCACAATTAAGATGGATGTGGTTTCACAACCAGACTCGGAATCGAGTGATGATTCCCCATGCTAACTGCCACAATGATGATGTATAGCCATCGAAATTAAAGCGTCGATATACAACACAATGTTCAATATGACGGATTGGCAGGACCGAAATGAATTACAACCGTCTATCTAGAACAACTTATCAATCTTTTACTCAAACCCTTATTTACAATGTATAATCTCTACAATTACATTTTACCGTTAGCTTTTTTGTTATTATTCGAGGCATTAAACACTTTTCGAACGTGTATATATGAGCTACCAGAAATTTAAGAAACTCATGCAGGAATTAAGTCCAAATAATTTATGACCTAGTAAAAAATAATTTTGTAAGCTTATGATGTATTTCTGTTTTTAACTGCAGTGGAAATTGAGAGAAATACAGATTTAATTAAAAACATTTAATTTTCACTTAAATATGCATACTTTTATTTATTATACATGCATTCATATATATATATATATATATATATATATATATATATATATATATATACATAATTCTAACCTCTGTTTGAACATTGATTTTTGAATTGTAATTTTACGATACGTATTAGTTTACATGGAATTGAAATGATTTTAAATATTTTTGGCATTGGTGTATATTTGTTACCTTTCACATTCAAAATACCGAACCAAAATTTATGAAAAATCCCGAAATTTCGTTTTATAGTGGCTTTTCGGCAAACATATCGGCCATTTATTTTGTTACTTAAAGTAACTTTTGTCATATACACTTTTGTAGTATACCAAAGTATATACTACGTATACGCTAAAAATTATAGCGGTAGCCAAGTATTTTAATGGGCACAAAACCGAACTCGATGAAACTCCGTATGTCGGTTGGTGTTTACTCACCCTTGATTATAATCTATATTTGGGGCTCAGGTTAGCCATGCGAGTTAAAGCGTTGACCTTTATCTCACATGGTAAACCTAGAGTGGCGAGTTCGATTCTCGCCTGGGCAAAGGAAATTATTTAGTGACGAAATTCATTAAATAACTTCCTAAAATCCCACCCTGGCTAGAAAAGGGTGGTAACCTGTAGATAACCCGTCGCAATTAGCCTAAGTTGCAAAAAGTGGACGTTAATAAATAATAATAATAATCTATATTAATATACTTCTTAGTGGGACTTGCAATGGAGGCTTGAAATGCAAAATTCCAATATTATGTTTCTTATTGGTTTCTCGGCAAACATGCCAATACCAAAAATGGTTTAATTTGTTATTAAGAGTAACATTTCTTATGTACAAGTTTTTCGTATCTGAAGGATAAACAAGTATATCTTTAAAACTATAGTGGGACTCAACGATTTTATTGGGTTCATACGACTGAACCGAACTGAAAAAATCAAGGTATTTGAATTAGCATTAACTCTTCCATAATTATAAGCTATATTGCAATTTCTAGGGACGAACAGGGGAGGGGGTGGTTCTAAGGGAGGCCTGAAATGAAAAATCGCGTTATTTCGTTTCCTAATTGTTTTCGGTGGATATGCATATTGTAAAAGTTTTTTTTTTTTTTACATATTTAAAGTAACGTTTGTTATTTTCACTTTAAAAACTATAAAAACTACAGGGGTATCAGAAATTTTACTTGGCACAAATGACTTAACCGAACTAAACCAAACTCCGTTTTTGATTTCCCGTTTTCCTCCCAACTCCTAACTTTACACCATGGTGATCTATTTAAGCTACTCCCTTCTCGTAACGATTAAGTTTACTTTTATTTTATCATTGGATGCATAATATTCTTTCGTTTTACTACTGGGGGGATTTGAAGTGAGGAAAAAAATATACAACTCCCAATTTATACTCAAATTCTTAGTCATTTATGGAGGAAAACCACAGACAAAGTGATAATCACTTCTACACCAATCCTCCTTACCACATTGGTTTATCCTTACAGTTGATTTTATGTTTATAATTTTATTTTAGCTTTATTCAACCTAAATATATATATATATATATATATATATATATACAGTTTTGAACGTACCTCATTTTCGTCATCTACTAGGTAGAATCGATGGACATTTGAAGATCAATTTCGAAAAAAAACATCATGAGTACGACCTCAATAGCTGATTTCCCTTAGGGAGATCCGCTAAAATGAGTCTATTAACAAAGCAATTAAAAATTAAAGTATTTCTTATGGACTTTGGAAGTAATGGTAAGGCCCCGCCAAAACGTTTACGACCAGACACACTGTGCATACCGACAAGCCTTACATTATCATAAAAGCAGAGATGATTTAAGACGATTGATACAAATGATCACTCCGCGGAATGATAGTAATCGCATTGAGATTGAGACGAGTCAGCGTTGCTCAGCGGCGAGAGTAACGTTTGTGATTTCATTACTTGTGATTTGCATGCTTTCAATGACTCCGCCCCGAGAACAGCTGATGAGGACTCTGAATTAATCCCTTCAATCCATTTCCTTTCAGCCCACTCCAACAATGCATTAATGAATTCATTTATAGTCACGGAAAGCTTACTTTCAATTCAGCTCATAAATATATGTGTACAATAATAATTAGTGTGTCGGAAGTAGTGGACTCTTCTTTTTTGAACGAATTTTGCTTGATATGCTTTTGGAATGAAAAGTCATTCTCAAACTAAGAATATTTCCCACCTGATGCAATGACAGGCTCATGGTCCAATCACACATGCTATTCTGAATTTCTCCCGGAATAACTAAGAACCCTACGTTAACAGGGATTGAATTGTAATATGGAGATGAGGGTTTTTTTTACCGTTGATTGTCGCAAAAACAGTAGTAGAAGCGGGAGAATTAAATCTGAAATCTAAAATAAATATAACTGGATTACTATTGAAATTGGGGGAAAATAACTATAAAGAAACAATCGTATAGTATTCTTTTTTCACAAGATTTATTTTACAAATTTTTCGTGTAATACATAATTTAGTATTTTCGACTTACTCTAAACCCACCCCTCTTGGTCCAATTAATGCAATACTTCGTAGCTATGCTTCATTATAACTGTATATACTTGGTCATTGTTAATAGTATGAGTGGGGATGGGGTCTAAATGAAATGCAAAATAAATAATCTAGGTTAATATTTGATTGGATCGGCCAACTCGCTGTAAAAGAGATATTTGAAATTCGTAATTTACCGACTTTTACTCCCCCCCCCCTATAGCTATAGCTAACTATAGGTAGGCCCTCTGTCAAGTCAGACCATAGAGTGTACTCAGCAAAAAGGGTACTCCTTTCGCGGTTACCTAGCGTCTGCAAGTCACCCCTGCCTGCTGTGCCTCCCTTCATCTTCCCACTGCACTTAGGAGTCCCGCCGGAGATTCCACCTTAATCTAGAACACTGAAGATGGGGTGGTTCGCAACGAAAGTACTCGGCGATTACTAAAGAATGGAGGATGATGGACCTCCACCAACCAGCCTAAATCCTCATTTTAAACAATTACCTCTTTCTATGGATTTAATAGGATTAATGCTGTCATTTAAATTTGTGCCCCTTTAAAATACGTATTTATTTCACTCGACACGGCGTGTAATTATTTTATACTTTAAATAAATGAGCTATTATAATTTTAAGAAAAATTCACTAAAAATTGTAGGTGGGGGATAATGAATTAAGAATAAATTAATTATCTGAAAAATCTCAGAGTTAGTAAAATATATTAAAAGAACGTAGAAATATTTTGTTTACATGATTTTTTACATGCAGATCTTTGAGGTGGGGGTGACTAATAGACCAAGTAAGAAAATGTAAAATTGGGAGTTTAGTAAAATATAGTCTAAATACATTGAGGGAATAGAATATTAATAATTTTGATTTCAGTCTGGTGAATGGATACGTTGTGAAATGACGGAGAAAATATCTAAGTAAAAACATTTTGGAGAATGTACATCACGTCCATTGTAGAACTCGGTTGGACTAATTCCACATCATAGCCTGTATCAAATAAATCATCGCATAGAAATGATTTTTTTCCCCCTTGATTCATAAAAACCTTGAGAACTTGCCACCGTCGACGTGAATTCGATTTTTGGTTGGATATGTCTAACTAGAAGTACAACGTGCACATCTCGCCCCATTGATGCATAAATTGGATATTTAATGATACTAAAAATATTTGTTTACAAATAAAACTAATTTAAAAAAGAAATAAATTGACAATTATTTTTATTAGACTTTCATTCTTAGTTATCTGAATTTATTAATTTTCGTTATCAGTTTTTTTTTTATTAAACCATTAATTTTAAAAAAAATGAATTCTTCAAATTAGGTAATTATATTAAACTTTTACTTCTCTCTTCTTTCTATCACTTTTCAGGCCCTCGTTAAACTTTTCACCAGTAAAGAATTTCTTTACTTTTTGCCAGACGTTAGATATTTTGTTAGGAATCGTATTTTTGTTGTCTTCTTCACTTTGCCTTATCGACCTTTCTTTTTCGGTGCTTTTCGATTCAGATGTTGGAAATACTATGTCTGGCAAGTCAGAATATGATTTTATTAAATCCAAGTGGTTAAGTTCTTGCACAATGTTCCAGTTATTATTGGGCATAGGGTGTGGCTTCTCCGTGTGGGAAGCATTGTTTAATACATCCTCGAACAAGGAATATCTTTTCATCCTATTCAACATGCCTAGAAGGGATTGGCTGATGGTTTTATGGTCATCCAGGTCCTCCAAAAACTGATGGTCCTCATTGTAAGAACTGCACTCTCTTACCATGATAAAAAATATCACACTGGAACAGTATAGTAGGACATTTGAGCGGAAAATTAAAGACTAAGAAGAAAAATTGGATAAAATTACAGATTTAACACATATGTAGTTAGGGAATAAATTACCAACGTTATTACACCCTTGGGAAATATACTAGTTTATAGTCATAACCAGTTTTATGACATACTGTTTTTTTGTGCTTTTAACTGAACTCGAAATTGAAATAATGTTACTTAATCACGCGACTTTGTGCAACTACGGCTATTTAGGTCCGTTTGTCTTCAGGTTACCACTCTTTTCTAGCTAGGGTGGGGCTAAGGATTTTGTTTAATGAGTTTGTGGCGGAAGTGCGCCAGGACAACAGTAATAACGTGTATCTCGATACGCTCTAGAGGTAACTGCAAGATAGCCTGCCGAGTGATGTTCTAAGAGCATAAACAATATTCGTTACCATGGAAACAGAGACGTTATACAATGGGGGAGACCAGTGTATTATTATTTATTAATGTCCAATTTTTGCAACTTAGGCTAATTGAGACGGGTTATATACAGGTTACCACCCTTTTCTAGCCAGGGTGGGATTTAAGGATGTTATTTAATGAATTTCGTCACTAAATAATTTCCTTTGCCCAGGCGTGAATCGAACTCGCCACTCTAGGTTTACCATGTGAGATTAAGGTCAACGCTTTAACTCACATGGCTAACCTGAGCCCCCTAGGAGACCAGTGTAAATATGTAGGCTATGTTATGTTATTAAGTTCGTGTTCTTGTTCATGTTATAACATTCTATGTTTTCATTAATTAAAGTCACGTGTTTCAAACGGTTACTTAATAATTTAACGAAGAACGTTAATGTGTTTCCTTTGTTAAAAGTTCTGCGCTAAATAAATTCCCATTGGCCAGGTGGGAATTGTAATCATTATTCTAGGATTACCACGTGTGGTTAAGGCCAACGCTTAGCCTGAGTCCCCTTTGTATTTAGTTTGTGAGAGTTAAGCCTCAATAGGACATTCAGAGTTAAGAAACTGCATTTCAGACTTGGAAAATTGCAATGTGTTAGGTTAAGGTTAATGTGTGGTTTAAAAGAAACCACCAAGAAATGTGACATCCCGGGAAGTTGAATTTTTGGGCGTGTTTGTTCCATCTTTTGATAAAAGCATCAGTATGTGACTCAAATGATTTGAACTTGCCTGTTAATTTATGGCAGCATGTTCCGTTTTCCTGAAAGCACCGGGGCTAATGGAAGTGTCATATGAGGCAATGTCATCCGCTTAGATGGAAACTGGGTCACTAGGGTGATGTTGGCCGACAATAGCACTCTCGACTGTAGGTGGCTAAAACTGAACTCAGTATTTCTCAGTCTTACTGAAAGTCTGTTGCACCGACCAACTCTAGTCTGAGAAGGATTTGGAGGGAGGAAAACAACATGTTGTTCTGGACAGTTGTTGTTCCTAAACTTGTTTAAAAGGTTTAATCACTGACTCCAACAACTGATCTTTGTATTAACCAAGTCGTAAAATTTACTCTCAGAAGATAAATCAACCATTTTCGAGTTTTAAATCAGCTCAATGTTTCTAAATTATTAAAAGTTGAAAGAAACCGTAAACGTTTTTTTTTTCTTTTCAAATTAACATCCTAAATCTTACCTAGGACTTATATCATTAACTAGACAAAAGCAATTATTTTACTGGTCGACTCCTAGTAAACTAAAATACTAATACTCAGCAAATTTGTTTTCCTATAGGTGAGATTATCTTAACACAATTTGAATTTAATTGAATCAGTGTTGCACAAAAATCAATGTTACTTGATTTATTACAAATGTTTTGAGTTTTGAACATTAAGGGGGTTTTCAGAGTTTTTTTCAGTCATATATTTTATATAGTATTGACATAACTTGATGAACAAAGCTTAACATATTTTGAACTGACAAAAAGTATTTAACAAAAAGTGTAATTATTTAAAAAAACCTTACCATAAGATATCAAGATGAAAATTAATCACTCTCATGACGATGCTACACAGAATGGTCCCTCACGAGTAATAGAATTGATGTCTCATTCCATTCTTCTACATGAAATAAGTAATGTATATTATATTAAAATGGATGGTTAAATACCTATTTTAAACAATAATGAATAAAACATGTGATCGCTAGATAATGTATTATTACTAGAATTAGGAATTGTATTATAGGGGCTCAGGTTAGCCACGTGTGTGGAGGAATTTGTTTTAATAAACTTGGAAAAAATTTGTTTATTTGGTTAAGAAATCCCTAAATAAAATCCGTAGTCCCCCATCGTGCAGGAAAACCTGTAGATAACTATAGAAAACCTGGCCCAATTAACCATTGCAGCACAAAGGGTACGACATAAAACGATAATAACAACTACGTTGTTATTCAATTTAGTAAACGCTTTAAAGTTCGTGTTTTATTTATTTATATTAACGTCCACTTTTTGCAACTAAGGCTAATTGGGACGGTCAATCTACAGGTTACTACCCTTTTCTAGTCTTAAGGACTAAGGATTTTATTAGCTTCTGGACTAAGAATTTTATTTAATGAATTCCGCCACTAATCGTGTTTTGATGGTTACGTTAACTTACGAGTATCTACTACACCAAGCAAGAAATCTAGCGTGACGAAGGGAAATGAAAGCATGAAGTGTGCATATACGCACATAATCTATACGCATTTACCATGTAGTTTTACAATAGTCATCACAATCAATCATGGGGCTCAGGTTAGCCTTACGAGTTAAAGCGTTGACCTTTATCTCACACGGTAAACCTAGAGTGGCGAGTTCGATTCTTGCCTGGGCAAAGGAAATAATTTAGTGACGAAATTCATTAAATAACGTCCTAAAATCCCACCCTGGCTAGAAATGGGTGGTAACCTGTAGATAACCCGTCCCGATTAGCCTAAGTTGCAAAAAGTGGACGTTAATAAATAAACAATCAATCACATTTCAAGCATTTCTGGTGTCATGAAAAGCAAAGGTTTAATTCGTAGTAAACAAGTAATTTTTCTTTTTCTAATAATCAAAATCGTGTAATAGTGTTTCCTTCTATCCTTACATATAAAAGGATCCGTACAAAAGTAAGCAGGTTTCCCTCGCAAAGTTTTATAATAGATAAACATACATACTGCTAACACAACACCACCATGTATATTAAGTGAATAAATAAAAATGGTAATAAGAAATTTTTCACCTCCCATTCCGGCGGGAAGCGTCTGAAATTAAACAAACAGATCAGCCGACGGAACACCAGAATGAAATACAATAAATGAAACATATCAGAATATAACATTAATTTTATTGTAATTTATAATAAATCAGAATAATTTTTATCTCGATCAATCAAATTTTAGAAGTCCAAGAATTTAAGAAGGGAGGGGGGGGGGGGCACTAGAACATATTTGCATGTATCTCGTATAATAAAGGTCTCTGGAAAACAATGTTTGCTATTTAAGCTTCGAATAATGTGGTTTATTATATAACAGAGTATGGTTTATGTAAAACGAGTAGAAGTGGGGGTTTACTCAAGGTTGAAAACTGGAAAATGCAAATATCTTCCAGTTATAGAATGAATTTATATAAGAATATTTTTTATTTTTATTTTACGTCCACTTTATTCTACTAGGATAATCGGGACGGGTTATCTAAAGGTTACCATCCTTTTCTAGCCAGGGTGGGCCTAAGGAGTTTATTTAATGGGTCCGTCATTAAATACATTTCAACTGCCCAGGGCGGGATTCGAACCCGCCACTCTAGGTCTGCCATGCGAGGTTAGAACCAACCCCCTCGCAGTAACTCGCACGGCCAACCCGAGCCCCTATAACAATATTTATACTATATTGAATTTTTAATAAGGTTAGTAATCAAGAAAGAGCTAAACCTACGTAACAACATTTATCGAGCATTACATTTTCAATAAGATTGATACTGTATAATGTTTCGATCCTAGTTATAGTAACGGAGATATTTCGAATTATCGAAATTTCCCCCCTCCTCCTCCTGATCCGATTTCAGCCATTAACGAACTTCATCTTCTATTTTACATAAAACGATTAAATACCGAGTTTGGTATCGATTAAACATAAATTGCGACCGCTAGTGTTAACAGACATATATATATATATATATATATATATATATATATATATATATATATATAGTTTTGAACGGACCTTATTTTCGTCATCTCCTTGGAAGGATCGATGGACAGTTCAAGAAATTTTTCGATTTTCGCGTCATGAGTACACCCTCAATAGCTGATTTCCCTTAAGGGAAATCTGCTAAAAGTAGTACGCCTGAAGAAATAAAAAAAAAAAGTATAAAGTAGTGTAATAATTTCTGGTTAGTGGCTAGCTTATTACGCTAATCCAACTATATGGAGTATGAGGTAAGCCGTATAAGGCCATCAAATCAAGTTTGGGTAACCTCACAGGACCACAATGCCCGCGTAATCGATGCATATGACCTCTAAGATTGGATGGATCAATCCCAGCCAGCAACGTCTTCTTAACGACTCCCATGCATAAATTATGAACAATTCCATTTTCTACACATCGTTATTTTGAAATTCGTGTTTTGAAACTAACACACTGCAAATCATGGAAAATACTTTTCGAATTTAAAATAAGGCAATTTTTCTCACAATATGTTTGCATGAACTTATTCCAAGATGATATCCGGTGATGAAATTGAATATACAAATACATTAAATCAGTTAACGAAAATAAATAACGAAATGAGTGTTAGTCTAAATACAATTAGTGATAAAAAAGAACGTAGGGAATAATTTTTCCATTCAAAGTAATTAAATATGATCCCTAAAAGTGTATAACAATTTCAAACTTATTTTATTTATTTATTTATGTTCAGTTTTTACCACAAAGTCTAATTGGGACGGGCTATCACCACCCTTTTTCATTACCAGGGTTGAACTAATGATTTCACTTAATAAGTTCGTCACTAAATAAATTCTTATTGCCCAGGCGGAAATCCATATTCCAGGGTTCACTCGCATAGCTAACCCAAGCCTCCAATTTTATATATAGACAAGATAATAAAACAAAATATATAGAAAAATAAAAACAAAATAATTATTTTGTCAATACTTAGCTTATCCTCCTGTATTTTCACAAATAATAATAATAATAGTACACCGCACAGCTGTATTAATTAATGAGGAGGAAGTCACAAAAAAAAAGAAATATAATTAAAAAAATATTGCTCAAATCTTATATGGTAAAACTTGAGCGGCGAGTTCAATTCCCTCATGAGCAAGAGGAAATTTAGTGACGACCTTACTAAATAAAATCCTTAGTCTCACCATTTCTAAAAAAGGGTGGTTGCCTGTAGATCGCCCGTTCCAATTAGTCATAGTAGCAAAACGTGGGCGATAGTAACTAATAATATACAAAATAATAAATCTGCTCTTACCATTGTTAGAAGTATTATTTATCGTAAGACTCTTAGGTTAAATATTTGTTTTAGCAGATTTCCCTTAAGGGAAATCAGCTATTGAGGTTGTACTTATGACGCGATTTTCGAAAAACTTCTTCAAATGTTCATCGACCCTACCCAGGAGATGTCGAAAATGAGGTCCGTTCAAAATTATATAAATATATATATATATATATATATATATATATATATATATATATATATATATATATTTATATCTATATATATATAAAATTGTAACCTCTGTCTGTACATTGATTTTTTTCGCGAAATTTCACGATAACTTTTCGTTTCACATGTCATAGACACCATAACTGCATTTTGTTTCTTTGGTGTCTGTTTGTTTGTTTGTTTGTTTATTTGTTTGTTTGTTTATTTGTTTGTTTGTTTGTTTGTTACCTTTTCACGCATAAACGGCTGAACAGAATTTTATGAAACTTGGTATGTATATTACTACTAGCCCAACTTAGACTTTAGGCTATATTAATATTCTCTAAGACGAACAGGAGTGGGGGTTATAAGAGAAGCCTGAAATTAAAAATAGCGATATTTCGTTTCCTATTGCTTTTTCAGCAAATATGCCTATAACAAAAGTTGTTTATTTTGTAATTTAGAGTAACTTTTGTTATATGCACTTTTCCTGTATACGGAAGTATAAATGAGTTATACGCTAAACACTATAGCGGGAGTCCACAATTTTATTTGGCATAAAAGACTCAACCGAACTAAAACAAACTCGCTATGTGAATTAATACTAACGATTTACTTATAATAAGCCATACTAACATTTCTAGGGACGGGCAGGAGTGGGGGTTATAAGGGAGGCCTGAAATTAAAAATAGCGATATTTCGTTTCCTATTGCTTTTTCAGCAAATATGCACATTACAAAAGTTGTTTACTTTGTTATTTAGAGTAACTTTTGTAATATGCACTTTTGCCTTATACGGAAGCATAAATGAGTTATACGCTATAAACTAAAGTGGGAGTCCACAATTTTATTTGGCACTAAAGACTCAACCGAATTAAACCAAACTGGTTATGTGAATTAGTACTAACGCCTTCATTATAATAAGCTATACTAACATTTCTAGGGACGGGCAGGAGTGGGGGTTATAAGGAAGGCCTGAAATTTATCAGTGATATTTCGTTTCCTATTGCATTTTCAGCAAATATGCACATAACAAAAGTTGTTTATTTTGTTATTTAGAGAAACTTTTTTTTTATATACACTATCATCGTATACCGAAATATTAAGACGTTATACGCTAAAAATTATAGCGGGAGACAACAATTTCATTTGGCACAAAAGACTCAACCGAACTAAATAAAACACGCAGTATGTGTATTAGCACTAACGCCTTCCTTATAATAAGCCATTCTAACATTTCTAGGGACGGGCAGGAGTGGTGGTTATAAGGGAGGCATGAAATTAATAATAATGATTTCCTATTGGGGTTTCGGCAAATATGCACATAACAAAAGTTGTTTATTTTGTTATTTAGAGAAATTTGCTCAACACTTCTTTTCAATATGAACTACCAGGTACCTCACCTGAAAAAATTAATTCAAATGTATATCAATATTTTCTCCTTAATAATTCAAATCTATGCATAATGCACAGGAGACGGGAAATATGACAATATGCAGGACAGTGAAGTTTTACATAAAAAAATAATTTTATTATTAACAAATGCCAACAACGGGTATTAACCCTTAACACTGGAACGGGTAAATGTCAAAATATTGTGCAAAGTAAAGCCTTGCCAAAAATATACCATTACCATTCAGCCTCAAATGAATTCCCGAGCGAAGTCGGGTATCTGAGCTAGTATATATATAAAATTGTAACCTCTGTCTGTACATTGATTTTTTTCGCGAAATTTCACGATAACTTTTCGTTTCACATGTCATAGACACCATATCTGCATTTTGTTTCTTTCGTGTATGTTTGTTTGTTTGTTTGTTTGTTTGTTTGTTTGTTACCTTTTCACGCATAAACGGCTGAACCGAATTTTATGAAACTTGGTATGTATATTACTACTAACCCAACTTAGACTTTAGGCTATATTAATTTTCTCTGAGGCGAACAGGAGTGGGGGTTATAAGGGAAGCCTGAAATTAAAAATAGCGATATTTCGTTTTCTATTGGTTTTTCGGCAAATATGCACATAACAAAAGTTGTTTATTTTGTTATTTAGAGTAACTTTTGTTATATACACTTTTGTCGTATACCGAAGTTTAAAAGCGTTATACTCTAAAAATTATAGCGGGAGTCAATAATATTATTTGCCAAAAAAGACTCAACCGAACTAATTAAAACTCGGTATCTGTATTAGCAGTGAAGCTTTCATTATAATAAGCCATACCAACATTTCTATGGACGGGCAGGAGTGGGGGTTATAAGGGAAGCCTGAAATTAAAAATAGCGATATGTCGCTTCCTATTGGGGTTTCCGCAAATATAAACATAACAAAAGTTGTTTATTTTGTTATTTGGAGTAACTTTTGTTATATACACTTTTGTCGTATTCCTACGTATAAATGAGTTATACGTTAAAACTTTAGCGGGAGCCAACAATGTTATTGGGCACTAACGGCTGAACCGAACTTAACAAAGCTCGGTATGTCAATTAGCATTAATTCTTCCATAATTATAAGTTATATTAAAATTTTTAGGTTCGAACGGGAGGGGGGTTATAAGGGAGGCCTGAAATAAAAATTCACCATATTTACATGTATAAGAGACGGAAATATAAAAATATCGAAGACAGTGAAGCCGTATCGAACAAATATTCTATTATTAGCAAATGCACGGCAACGACGGGTATCAATCCTAAACACTGGGGCGGGTAAATGTCAAAATATTGTGCAATGTAAAGCCTGTTAAAACATACTATCACCATTCAGCCTCAAATGAATTCCCGGGCGAAGCCGGGTATCTGAGCTAGTATATATATATATAGATATACTTGTCTGTTAACGCTCTAGCGGTCGCAATTTTTGTTTGATCATTACGAAACTCGATATTTAACCGTTTTATGTAAAAAGACAGATCATGTTCGTTAATGACTGAAATCGGACTAGAGGGAGGGGGGGGGGTTAGAGGGGGGCTTTTCGAAGATTTTAAATATCTCCGTTATTATGCATTGGATCGAAAAATTGTATAGAACCAATCATATTGCAAATTTTGCAAATTGAATTTACTATAAATATTGTTCTATACATTTATTCTCTATCTTGAATATTAACCGTGATATTTGCATTTTTATGAAGTCTGTAAGACATGTGGTCGGGTATAGTTCGGATTAGGTCTGCCATTTTCGTAACCACTCGGCTCTGGTGGAAGCTCCTTCTAACCTTACCTGTCGTTTCTAACCTTTCCTTACCTTCCTTACTTTGTGAGATTTATGCAAATACGTTCTGTTCATCCCCCCCCCCTTCTTTAGTTCTTAGACTACTAAAATTTGAGTTATTAAAATATAAATTATTCTTACAATTCAGAAGCTGTTTCAGTTGGGAATTTATTTTAATTAACTGAAAAATTTCTCATTACCGTAAAACTTCACATGGGAAATCTGCTTAGTTTACGCAACCCCTGCGTGACGGACATTTTATCAGTGAAATTGAAAACAAAAAAAAATAGTGCATTAATAAGTACGGTCCATCATAAACAGTTTTGCTACTTGGCTTTGAAAAAGGTATTTAAAATTTAATAAAATGTTTGCAATATATTATAATTAGTTGATCGGCATCCATTTATGACCTAAAGCTACATAAAATATAGCATATTTTATTACAGAAATACCTTATCCAATAGTTTCTACATTCTGTTTATGCAGTAAAATTCACTTAACATACATTTATTGAAGACTAATTTTAAATATTCCGTCGTTGAGAGATAGCAGTTCCTGAATATATGACTTTCAAAACCTCTACACCGGGTACGGGTAGAATACGTCCGCGTGCCGCTTTCAAAAATAGTGCATTTTGAAGTAGTGTTCATAATTTTTAACGATAGATATCATACTTGAAATCATAATACAATTTATGAAAATAAGATAATGGAATGAAAAATATAGGTACAACATTATAATTAAATTGTAAAATTTGGAATTATTACAAACAACGAAAGTGAATTAGCGCCACCGAAATCAATGAGACACTTGAGCTTGAATTTGAGAAATCCATCGATGTTTGGATTAATTCCACTGATACCAAGACGAAAAGAACTTTCCAAATTGTCGTCAGTCAGCCTTGTACGATATTTTGATTTATTAACTTTCATCATTGAAAAGAACTGTTCGGATTTATAAGTACTGACAAACGCACAAATATCTCCTCATTTGGAGTAAGTAGTGTACTATTTTTGTTTAATTGGGTTATTCAAAATGTCCCGTGGGCCGGTGGTTGCCCACATATGCTCTACACATACATTTCACTTAATGACAATGTGTCCAATTATTATAATTTGTGCATTTGTTAAGATGCACACAGACACACACACACACACACACACACACACACAAATATATATATATATATATATATATATATATATATATATATATATATATATATACACACACACACACAAATATATGTTAGAGTGATGATGGTTTCGTGATCAATTTATCAGGTGTATGATTCAATCCAGGAGATTCATCACTTATTCAGCTTCATTTAATAAGGCATTAACGAGGCTAGACATTGAGCTCCTTGAATATGCAAGTAACAATATTTAGTCTTTCATGTCCCCGATAGTAGCTCAATGTCTAACCCCGATAATCCCTTAGTTAAATAAATACACCTCCTAAATTGACCACGAAACCATAATATATATATTTATAATTGCATTATTGCTAAACTGATGCCAAGCTTGTTCATTTCAACTCCATTCTGCAATAGCTACTGGTGGTAAATGTATTGAACAAAACTCCGGGAGGCTGCGTTTACTAAACAGATTTCCCACGTGCATCGCGTATTTTCATTTATCTCGAAAATTAAGTGTTCAATGGGATCATTATTTGGTATTCAGGTTTCAAAATAAGTTTTTCATAATATATGTTAATATGGCATGAGTTGGAGTGGGGGTTCATTAAAGGCCGAAAACCGAATAATTCGAATATACCAATTGGTAATGAACTTAGCGAGAAAAATGCACTTAAAAACATTTATAGAATATTATATTTGCAATAAGATTTATCATATACTGTTATGTTTGCAAATAAGTTATTTGTAATGGAATATAAACTTTCTAATTTTAAACATAAACTTTATATTAACACCATGTTCTCATACATCTATCAACCTACAACACAACTGGTCTCTCTTAACAACAGAACTCCTAAACATCTGATCTACAACATATACAATATTTCGATCCGTAGCATAAAAACGGATATTTTTTAGGCGCAATTTTTCCCCACTAACTCCCCCACTTGTCGGATTTCAGCCGTTAATGAACTTGATAGTTTTACATGAAACGTTTAAATATCGAGTTTGGTAACAATCAAAGAAAAAATGGTCACGGCCTGAGCGTTAACAGACAAATGAATACATATATGAATATAATATAATAAATATTTACATTTTTGAACGGACCTCATTTTCGTCATCTTCTGGGTTGGATCCATGGACATTTTCGGAAATTTTTAAAAATGTCTGTTGAGTACAAGCTCAATACCTGTTTTCCCTCAAGGGAAATCTACTTAAAATAACCTTGGAAGTAAGGAATGCTTACTCATTTTATTTGACTCTACCGCCAGCCCATAAGTTGAAGCATGATTGTTAATTCCACTTGGTTCGAGATATGGCTGTTGCTGTGGAGATGCTTAATGATCAATAATAGGGATCGGAATTGGAAATGAGCAATTTGCCAATCTGTCCCTGAAATGTAGGCCTGTCTCTGTGCTATCAGTCGATTTATTGGGAATATCAATGGTACAGTATCAGTCGGTTTTATCTCAAGGCTCAAACTTAAGTCCCCGCATAGAAATCGGCGAGGTCAATAAATAAAACCTGTTATGAACGGTTGATAGACAAATATGCTGATAACCGGCTTTCGTAGTCTCATTATGCACTTGGTAAAACTAGTTGTGGCCCAATTTCCAATAGCTATACATTTGTGACGAACTCACTAAATAAAATCAGTAACTCATAAGCAGCTAGATAAGGGTGATAACCTGTAGAAACCCGTCCGAGCCTTGTAGAACAAATAGATATTATAAATTATATCTACTATTAATCTACCTTTTCATTCATTGCAATCCAGTACACATTCATTAAGGGTTACAAATGTTCAATTAAACATTTCTATCCAAAATTGCTTCTAACTATTAAAAATATAAGCATGGATATCAAAAAAATGTTTGCTAAGTCTTTCGTATGGAGTGTACTGCTTTACGGGAGCGAAAGTTGGACTGTCCACAAAAAGGCCAAAGGATAGGTTGGAAGCAATGGAAATATGGATCTGGCGTAGAATCACTAGAACAAATTGGACTAAAAAAAAATCCAACATGAAAGTTCTAGAAGAGGCAAGTTAGAGCAAAGTCTTTTCAAGGCCATGGAATAAAGAAAAGTGAAACATCTTGGACATATCATAAGGCACAACGAGTTCATTACTAATATATTTGAAGGTAAGATTCTTGGGCATAGGAGAAGGGGAAGACCTAGAAAATACTATTTTGAAGACATCAAGCATGTTGTGGATTTCGGTGACTATAGTAATATGAAAAGAGCAGCTTCCGATAGAACAAAACGGTTGCAACTACATGACGTAGCCTTTAGATCATATGATCAAAAATGTATCATGTGTTCCTACATTCTCCACCTTTTTTCGAAAACTCGAAATATCTCCGTTACTGTACGTCGGATCAAAAATTGTACAGAATAAATCTTATAACAAATTAAATTTACTATAAATATTGTTGTATACATTTATTCTCTATCTTGAATATTAACTGAGATATTTGCATTTTTATTAAATCTGGGCGGCTAACGGACGTGAGTGACTTTCCCGCCAAAAACTAGATCGGCCGTTTCCTTGATTGCTCTCGTGAAATTTCTCTATCCTCTAAAACTTCACGTGGGAAATCTGCTTAGTTTACGCAGCTCCTGCTTGACAAACTTTATTGAAAACATCATGTGGCAAAAAATTAAGTATAGCCTAGAGGGAACATACATTTTCTCTACTGTAGGTTGTTAAGAAAGTCATACTCATTTACACTACTACAGCGTTTAATATGATTTTTATATCATTTAATATGATGTTTATATCATTTGGGGCACAGGTTAGCTATGCGAGCTAAAGCGTTGACCTTTATCTCACATGGTAACCTAGAGTGGCGTGTTCGATTCTTGACTGGGCAAAGGAAATTATTTAGTGACGAAATTCATTAAATAACATCCTAAAATCCCACCCTGGATAGAAAAGGGTGGTAACCTGTAGAAAACCCATCCCAATTAGCCTTAGTTGCAAAAAGTGGACGTTAATAAATATTAATAATATCATTTACGGCGATTAACAAAGATACTCAACATGAGCTTGTCACGCCCAATAAATATGTTTTATGCTATATGTTTGTTGTTACTATATAATATCTTTATTTTTCACTGATGAGATGTCGTTGAAGGATACATAATTAAATTATTAAAGCATTTAAAAATAAAATAGCAATTTGTATAATAAATATGAAATGTTAAAATGGACGAAAAGCGCCCTCTTTAGTTGAAGTTAGATACTAAGGGTAGCGGAGTTGTACAAGCTTCATAAGCAAGGGGTGTTCCATTATGCACGTATCATTACATATTCTCTTGGATTATGAATACCTAAATAGTCTCCTTACTTTCAGCTGACAGTCCACAGCATAAGGCCAGAAAGGCAATTTCTTCTTATGATGAAAACGATTTATAATATTCATTTCAATTTATATGGTACCTAGAAGCTTCAATGTGTCTCCTTAATTGTAGTGATAAACTACTGACGAACTCCTAGAGAAGTATGCATTACTAGGTTCCTTCAGAGCTGCTAATCTGTACTTCATAATTAACGCTCCAGTGGACACGATTAGGCAAGTCTTAAAATACGTGGAGAGAATATTAAGTCAAGTACCAATTGAATTATTTTTTATATACATATATAAATATGAATATAGCTATACACTCTTTTTTAAATAATAAATTAGTATTCATACAGTTATAAAGAAATAATAGGGATTGCACACTAAAATTTTCGACTGTCAATTAAGTCTTATTTGGTAAACAATTAAGAAGGCATAACTTAAAAAGAATTATTAGTTTTTAGGGGCTCAGGTTAGCCATGTGAGTTAAAGCGTTGCCTTTAATCTCACATGGTAAACCTAGAGTGGCGAGTTCGATTCCAGCCTGGACAAAGGAATTTATATAGCGACGGAAACCATTAAATAAAATCCTGAGTCCCAACTTGGCTAGAAAAGGGTGGTAACCTGTGAATAACACGTCCCAATTAGCGTTAGTTGCAAAAAATTGAACCTTAATAAATAATTAAATTAAATTAATTTTTATAGTATTTTTCTATTGGATCTTTTCCTTAGATTCTAGCGTCTTACAGCAACGAACAGTATTTTTTCATAGATATACAGAATAATATTCGACCTGAATATTTGAATAAAATTATATTTAAATGCTTGCAGGCTTCTCCTTAAAAAACAAAATCATTTCACTTGCAACACTATAAAAGCAAAACAATGATATATTTGGCAAAAGTTAGTAAAAGGTCCAGTGAACGGCAAATGAAATAACTCATCCCGAATAGATATCATTCCCAGAGATCAATTGAAGGTATTTCAAATGAAAATAATGATTAATCTGATTTTCAAATGATAAAACAAAAAATCTTTTTATTCAATCTCTTCATGCAAAGCTAAGCCGAGAATATTGATTTTATTTAGTAAATCAATTAATATTTCGTTTTGAGCAAGTATCAACAAAGTAGATTTCGATAATAATGAGGGCTGAAATGCGTTACTAATTATTAAGTTAATTGAGGTATAATAACAAACAATAAGTACGCAAAGGATGGGTGAATGATATCTGTTAACAAATACAGATAATCAGGGAATTTACCGTTAAAGTCAATTTCCAATTGGCGGTTGTTGCTACATTATGTCTGGCCACTTCCTGGCAGACTTTCTGGAATCCTACGAAATGTGAAAACTCAAAGAGTCCTGAATGACAATTTTTTTTCCCGCGAAAGTTTTCCTTAACTGCAACTTTCTGTAGTTTATGGAATAAGTTCACAAATCCATGTCAATAAATATTGTCCTTTTCCAACACAAATATTTTTAAGGTAGTGTGCACTTTCAAAGAACAACATTAGCTTCTTTTCAGGGACATTAGACTCTAATTCATCATCAGGTTTATAATGTATGCATAAGAAGTATAAAGTAAATTTACTCTAAAAGTTAAAATTGTCCATTACTAGTCATACATAAAAAATATTAAAACGACTGAATCTATAACAACGGGATCTTTAATGAGATCATATTTAACTACATAATATTAAGCAATATAATCTGTAACATTAAAATATTTATTTAAAATGTTATAAATAGTAATTATAAATGTAATCATTTGATCATTTTTAATCGTGAGGCTTACAAAGAAGAGAAGTATTTGAAGCTGAAGACTTCTGAAGGCTTATATATTAAACTGGGATGGGGGAAGGAGGGTGGGGAGCCGAGACAGAAATTTGAATAAATGTGAAGAGATTGCCAGGCTGCGACACGCTAGGGTTGTGCCTTCTCCAAGCTTCAATGTCAAAGATCCTTGCGTCCCTCGAGCATTAGTTATGCCTTCAAAGTTATTGTAGATAGAAATAAATTCAGGTTTTTTTTTTGGTTTTTTTATATCGATTTGTATCATGCTGTTTGCTACTATTTAGTATTATTTAATTTTAATAGGAACATTCCTCCAGTTTAGATATGTTTTCACTTAACAAGAGTTATTGGTCATTTCTTTCGCAGTTTTATGTTAGTTTCGATAGTTCGCCATGAATATATCAGTTCGTCCTCTCGTATTTAAATTTTGTGCAGCAGCTCCATGTAGGAAGCCAATTTAGTAGGCTAGGAAGCCAATTTGGTGATCTATGATACTTTTTCTACTGTTTTAACTAACATCCATCATCTCCTTTTTCTGCCATATAAAAGCCGTAACAATTGCTACCGAACATGAGCCTACAAGTTGAACGTGAGCTATTTTTGGATAGTTTATGCATAAGGTTAAAATACCATGACTAAGAGTGAAGATGTTAAACTAAAAATACAATCAACTCCATTTATATATCTATAAGACGAATATATAGAAGACATTTCTTTTTTAAAAATACTTCGCAAACAAGATTGTTTTGATACAAAATTTTATAAGCCTGTGCGTAATTATATAGTTATAAGTGAATTTGTGTTTATTCCTTGTACACTAACACCTCCTGTTCCGATTTTGGTCACGGACGTACTGGAACTTTATTTGTACATGTAACATTTAAATATTTAGTTTGCTAGATGTTAAATAGAAATTCCATCATGGATAAATTTATAAAAATACATTTGAGCGAAGAAGGGAAATATGAGACCCTAAGAGAAAGGCAATATAATTAATAAATATCCGACACGCAGGGGCTGAGTTAACTTAGCAAATTTCCCAAGTGCTGGTATAACACCTTTGATCTCATATCACTACGTATTCTCTATTCATATGTAAAACACGATTAGTTGAAGGGGGGTACTGACGTCAGAAAATAATAAAGTACGAATAACTCGATTAACACTTGAGAAGCCAAAAAATGCATAAACAACAATTGCAGAAAATTAAAAGTTTAACAAGACTGATTCTAAACCATTTTATAGTCCGACTCATAATAACGAAGATATTTTGAATTTCCCAATTCCCCGTCTCTAAACCACCACAATTCCAGGTACGATTTCAGCCAATAACAAATATGGGCTTTAGTTTTGTCTGAAACGGCTAAACTTCGAGTATTGATCAAATAATCATTTTCGAATAAAGAACGAAAAATCTTAATATGACGCCATTGGAATGAAGTGGTCCATGATATATCAGCTTATAGTTACTATTACATGAGTATGAGTGGGAGTTAACTGATAGCCGAAAACTTAAATATGGAAATATATCGGTTAATATTCAGTATAGGGAAAACATGTATATTACATTTATAGAACGTGACATTTTCAATAAGATTGATTCTATAAAAATTTTCAATCTGGCTCATAACAATGAAGATATAAAACAGGATAATGAAAAAAAGATGCATAACAAAGTTTATAGAACACTTAAGGTCCAATAAGATTGGTTTCATTCAATATTTCGACCGATGCATAATAACAAATATATTTTGATTTTTCGAAATTGCCACTCTAAACCCCAATTCTCACTTGTTCGATTTTAGCCGTTAACGAACTTAATCTTCATTTTTTACATAAAACGTATAAGTATGGAGTTTGGTAACGATCAGACACAAATTGTGACCGCTAGAACGTTAACAGGCAATTATATGTATATGGATAGATAAATATAGATATAACATTTTTGAACGGACCTCATTTTCGTTATTTCCTAGGCAGGTTCGGTGGACATTTGTAGACATTTTTCGAAAATCCCATCATGAGTACAACCTCAACAGCTGATTTCCCCCAAGGGAAATCTGTTAAAAATTCAGCAATTAAGCTATTTTTGTTATTTGCGAAAAATATTAACCAGATAATAAGAACAATTGTGAGTAATGATTGGTTTTTTCATAACGGTATAATTCCATTTTGGAACGAGCAGGTCAACTAATCATATTATGCAATTGGATTGTACGGCCGCCATTGTGAATTGCAGGTTGCGCGATATCCAGGGTATTGGGCGACTGCATTGTTGCCGGGAAAGGAGATTGTTCCGACCAATTACCCCATTTGGAATTCATGAGCTATATCAGGGCTCTCTGTAAACATCATCCACAGCTCGTAATAAGGCACATCTACTCAGTTTATCTACAATGGAATTAGATCATTTTGCACTGCATATCTGCCCTTTATTGTCCCTCTTCCTTCTTCATACCACTACTGATTATCGCACAGGTGAACTAAAAAAAATCAGTATAATGATATTGTCACTTCAATAGCAAACAAGAATGTTATCCCATATTACAGGTTCTAAAATGAAACATTAAAACAGTTTTAATAATGTATTTTAAATTTTATTAATTATCATCCACTTCGTGCAAAACTGGAAGTTTAGAATGTTCTTTCTCCTGCTTACCGTTCTATTTTCGCCAAGGTTCAACTTGCGATTTTATTTAGTGATCCCCCGGTAGATTCGATAAACAAAGTTTGAACTCAGTTTCCGAGCAAAACCCATTTTAAGTTAACTACCAGTGTATTTGTTACTGTACTTCTTATATTTAGGCGGAATTTAGCCTGCATTGTTCTTCATTTTGTATTTATTTATCCTTATTGTATATGTTTTGACTTCCTTCTAAGAAGTATAGAGAGTATTTTAAGGGCAAAAAAATAGGTTTTCGGGTATTTCTTCGGATTCTCCGTTTTGACGTTTTCATAACCCATTTTGAATAGTTTCAGAGAGATGTCTGTATGTATCTTGCCTGCCACAAAATTGTCTACCCTTACAATGATGAAGTTCTGAAATATCGAAATATCTCCGTTAATATGCATAGGATCGAAATACTAAATAATGCCAATCTATTTGCAAATTATATTATCAATAAATGTGGTATACATGTCTTATCACTATCCTGATTTTTAACCGAGATATTTGCATTGTAGCTTTCAATATTCAGTAAACCCCAACTACTACCATTTTCTAAGTTCCTATATCCTGAGCAACATTATTAAAAGGTTAAATACCAAATATTGTCTTTATTTAACGTTTAATGTGTGAGATATGGAGTTTGATGACTCCATCAATTAATATTATCCGGTCTTGACTCAAATACGATTATTTTATCTACGCCATACTCAATATTCAGCCGTTTAATTCAATTCTAATGTCCATATTCGTTAATGGCTGCAATCGCACCTCGAACAGGGGAGGGGGATAAAGGGGGAGGTTCAATATTTGAAAATATTTCCTTTATTATGAATTGTATGGAAAAATGTTATAGAACCAACCTTGTTAAAATATTAACGCTGTACAAATGCTTAATTATTCATAAATCATATATTATGAGTTGTTCGGATTTTATTGTTTCAGTCTTCTCTAAATCCTTAATTCTACTCATCGGAATTTTACTTTGGAATAGTGGATATATGGTGAGATAAGAATACTAGTGCACTATAACAGTACGTCGAAAAATCTGCTTAGTTTATGCAGCTCCTGCGTGACGGTTTTTTTTTGTCATGAAAATATTTATTAATTATGTTCAATGATATTGATTCCATTTATTTGAACAGAGATAACGTATTTCACTTTCGAATAAAATAATTTTAACTAAAATACAACCGAATATGTTGTATATCTACTTCTAAAAGGGGTAAAAGGACGTCGTATTGGGTAACATCAGATTTTTTTAAAAGAATCTAATGCCTTTTATAAGAATCTGAAAACCATTGAGCCGAACCATCTTCGCCAGAACACACTTTCTATGCATTCTGTATAGTAGGCGTCCGTTACAACTCACTCTTCCCTTAATATTCCGAATGGATTGTCTTTTGGTATGCAGTAGTCTATACTATCTCCCCGGGGCAGGGTGGTACACAGGCAGTAAAGCTGAAGTGTAATTAAGGGAACTCAAAAAGATAAGCCTTTATAACCTGCCTCGAGGGTGAGTCTTCTTTCTCACGTGATAAGGAATTTGAATTTTTAGCATCGAAATGGCCCACATGGGAACCTTCGAACGATATCCCACCCAAGTTACGCTTAAATTTCTTTATCGGCAAAATTATGCTTTGAATTTTACGAGAGTCATTTCTATTCAAAGTTCTTTTGAAAGAATCTTGCTTTTAGATGGCTTAATTATTAATAAAATATAATATTATATATATATATATATATATATATATAAAATATTGTTTTTAATATAATAATTACACTCATTTTCTTAATTACTTCTATTGCTCTTTCTTTAATCCCAAAAACATTTCTAATGAAAATATTAGTTTAGTATTTCTTTCATATCCCAAACTCCCAAATTTTATAACATTGTTGATGATTTGTAATATATAGTGGTGCAATGAAAGTATATGTGGTCAATTGATCCGGCTACTCAATTCAGATATAATTTTTATTAAATAACGTGACGCGCGGTCAAAGACCAATGTTCCCATTTGTACCTTTTTATGGCCTTAATGTTAATATATTATTAATATACGTACATTATACAGGCAAACTTTAACTTTTTAAAAACATCACTGAAGAACTCGAATATGTTAAACTTTTTCTTTAAGAGATTGTTGAAAGTTGTACATAAACTGGAAACATTTTAACGATTTATTTGGGTTTTCATACAAGAAATATACAAAAATAAAAACAATAAATCATTATCAATGTCACAATATATTGAGACTCAAAACTACTCCTTATATAAACGGGGGCTCCCTTACCCCAACATTGTCCCAAGGGGACATTATTAAGAAAGACATTATTAACACCCTGAGAAGGAGTTCAGCGTATATACTTTCTAAATAAACAAAAAAAAAAATAATAATATAATATATTAGAAAAAAAAAAAAACAACAACAACAAAACATAAAGGATATCAAATGCCACTACTCATCTTGGCCTTGGAAATCGTTCGTCAAGAGGAGTTCCTCTTCCAGCCTCAGCCAGTGCCTTGTCTTCCACACAGTTGTCCATTCTTCGCTGCAAACACGCCCCAGACTGTCCAGGAACCACGAAGAACAAGGTTGCTGATCCACTGCATTACTGTACTGCTCATGCCTGTATCCCGCAATCCGTCACCACTCTTCTCACACCAGACACCTTTGTAAGACAGGGTCACTGAATTACCCGGACCATGCCTGCCTCAAGCTCGGCGAGCTGGGCAACCACCCTCTTCAGCTCCAACCTGTTGTATTTATCTTTCTTACTTTGAAATATATCATCCAATGGTCTTCCTGCAGTAAAGATATGAAAGAACCCAATAGAGGTGACGAATAAATTCTCGTACCAAGTACTTCATCCCCGCATTATAAAGCCCTGCCTTACAAAGCGAACCACTTCATAATGCTGGCGGATTCGAAATCTCTTGGTAGCAATACAGTTTCCCAAAACATAAGCAGCCGTTTCCAATCCTCCACAGCCAAATCGGCACATGTCCTAATCCTATCTGGCTTACCACGAGAAAAGTTGTACATAAACTGGAAACACACCAAATACTCGTAGGTCGCTTTACATTATCTGGTTTGTTAGCGCAAACAAAGTTATTAGAAATAAATGAACCGGACACAAATATACAAATAACAGTTATAAATGCAGATCCAGATGTGTGATTTCAGATCGGCACTTCATCTTCAGTGAATTCGCGTCAAAGTGCGTAGAGGTCCTTACTTGACAATCACATATTTAAAAGGTCCAAACTGACAATGAACGAATGGAGCTTTTATTAGAAAGTTAATGTAAATCTAATTGGTATTCATAAAACAATATTTAAAAGAAATTGACTTAATAGGAGTCTCCCATCTGGTACTTATAAACTTCTCCTTCTATTTCACTCTCCCCTGTGCTTTGATTGAGCCAAATGCACCGTGAAGACATCGTCCATGTTTTGAGCGTTCTTCCACGCCTTCTTCACCACTTATAAGGAACCCAGGTAGCCATATTTTTGCTGACCATCTCCCATCTTTACACCACATTAGACGTCCAGGTCCACTTTAACTTCTGGCTGTTCATGTGGCTTTAACTCAAAGCCTGATCCGTTGTCTAATTGTTGTGCATCACGGACTCGGCCTTTTCTTGTTATTTGTAGCATACTCCTTTCTCCTGCACGTTACCATTTTTAGCAGATTTCCCTTGAGGGAGTACGAACTCATGACACGATTTTCCTCAAATGTCCATCGATCCAACAATTCGGTCGCATTTATTGTCTTATTGATAGCAAGCTCGATATTTAAAGGTTAAATGTAAAAATGAAGATCAAGTTTGTTAACGACTAAAATCGGACCAGTGGAAGGGGGGAATTTTGTAAATTCGAAATATCTCCGTTATTATGCGTCGAATCAAAAACGTTTGTAGAAGTACTCTTATTGAAAATTTAATGTTCTATTAATGTTGTAATGTACATTTTATTCATTATCTTGATTAGTCACCGAGACAATTGCATTTTTCGGTTTCTGGCCTTTAGTAAACACTCACTCCCGCTATTGTCATAATAACAATAAGCTGCTATGTAATGAAGCACATTAATTGAAGCCTAAACACCAAACATTGTTCTCATTGAACTTTTACTTTTTGAGCTAAATGTAAAAACGTGGGGCTCAGGTTAGCCATGTCAGTTAAAGCGTTGACCTTTATCTCACATGGTAAACCAGTTCGATTCGAGTGGCGAGTTCGATTCCCGCCTGGGCAGTAGGAATTTATTTAGTGTCGGAATTCATTAAATAAAGTCCTTAGCCCCACCCTGCTAGAAAAGTGTGGCAACGTGTAGATAACCCGTCCCAGTTAGCCTTAGTCGCAAAAAGAGGGCGTTAATAAATAAATACATACAAATGTAAATTCGTAACGCACGTAGGAAATCTGCTTAGTTCACGCAGGCCCTGACGGACATTTTTTATTTTATGGGTTGTTTGGGAACAATACATGTCTTCAACCGGTAGGATGCAGCTGTTAAAAATAATTACTTTGATCATGCATTTCGTAGTTCTTTTTCATGGCAAATCTGATGCTCCAATATTTTAAAAATTCAATTGAGAAGCCTTTTTGTAATTTTTAATATTATATTTTAAGAGAGATAATATTAAACTAAATATAATTAAGATTAATAGTAAAACAGGGAACTCTAGTAAATTTCAAACAATTCAAAACCATCCCGTGGAGTAGCTAAATAATGCCCATACCAAATTGAAGGAAGGAATGCTATCTAAGACAATAACAAACTCTAATTTAGATATATGAGAAACACCAAGACTTGTTAAATAACTCTCATAATAAATTAAATTGAATTGTAGATAGTAAAACAGTAAACTAGTGAATTGAATATATATCTGAAGCGAGAAGAGCTGTTAACATTTCCTCTTGTTTAAGATGGCTGCTATGGAAAGTTGTGGGGAGCTGCGGTCACGTTCTAAGTAGGAAGTAAGAGACGGTGCTAACTAACCCCTTTGGTGTAAATATGCATGGGCTCTGGGACTAGCATACGCTCAATACGCAGGCTGGGATCTAAACTAAACGGAGGTCATTCTAATCGCGGCTTTATGGTTTCACACCTTGTTTAGAAAGCTCTCATCTGACCACAATAGAAGCACAAACGGGAGCAACATATTCCCCAAGGTGAAGGTATGTCCTATATTAAGGCTCACTAATTCCATAGAGGCTACCATAGAACAATAAATAATAATAATAAAAAGCTCTTTGGATTTCGCAGTCACCGTTCTCAGGTTTTGATAACCACTTCTGGAAAGGTAAACAGTGGAATTTTTTAATAAAAGAAAGGATCTCTCAAATATTTATAAAATTTAGGAAAACGTCATCACATATGATTATATATATATATATATATATATATATATATGTACGCAAGTTTTGAAAATGTCCATGAATAATACCTAGGAGATGACGAAAATGAGGGTCGTTCAAAATTATATATATATATATATATATATATATATATATATATATATATATATATATATGTCCGTTACCGCTCTAGTTACCAAACTCGATATATAAGCGTTTTATGTAAAAGAAAAGATCAAGTTCGTTAACGGCCGAAATCAGAATGTTGGGGAGGGGGAGTTAGAGGAGAGGAATTAAAAAAATTCGAAATATCTTCGTTATTATACGTCGGATCGAAAAAAGTGTATATATCCAATGTTATTGCAAATGTAATTCCCGATAAATGTTGTTTTACACATATTTTCTCTATCACGAAAAATAGCGGAGATATTTGGATTTTTTAGTTTTCAGCTTTCAGTAAGCTACCATTCCTACTCGTCATGTTTACAAAAAGCTGTTATATAATGAAGCACCTTTTTTGAAACCTAAATACCAAATATTGTTCTCATTGAACTTTTACGTTTTGAGATAAATGCAAATACGTGACGCACGTGGGAAATATGCTTAGTTAATGCAGCCCTGAATGATGGACAATTTGATTCTTGAAATTCCCTGCATTAATTTCTAATATTAAATATTACCTGCAAATCTGTATCCAAAGACAGTTAGTTTGTAAATAAAATGACGACCAATGCATTAGTATTCCATTATAAAGTTGACGTGGTCCTAATGTCCTGAGGGATTCACTAAAAATATAAAATACCCTGAGGACATTAAAAATAGAAAAAAATACAGGTTAAATGGGTTTTAAATTTCCATTTTTCTCCTTGTATAAACTAAGTCGAGACTGTTAATGCTTGGCCACAGGGGTGATTGAGATTTTCTTGTCATTTTATAAGCTACAGCTGTTTACAGATGCATGTCCAGATATATATTTGGGTGTGTGCATCACATGTGGAAAAAAACACCCTAAATCAAGCTTATGAGTCTGGTTCATTAGCAAGCTTTTGGCATTAGTAGATGTGCTGAACTCGTATGAAGTTGTGCCTGTAGTAACGGATGCAGGGCGAGTGGTGAATTGGCGATATGTGCAGGCTAGTGAAAGGCAAGTAGAGAGAGGGAGGCACCCTCCCCGGGGACTTATGGAAAGTGCGGTTTGGGGATAGGGGAGGGGGCGCTATATAGAACAGTATCAATAGTCCTCTAGTGATACATTATTCAAGGGTTTGCCAGCTCCGGGCCTAAGTGTCAATTCCGCCAAGACTCCAACCCGCTTCATACTAAGCCACTACATTCGCAACGCCTTATTCCAATACTTTACAGGCATTCCGCGAGGGGGTACAAAAACCACTAAAGTAGGTCTAAGATATGCTGACTTAAGTTAGAGCCTTTTCGCAAATTATTACGCTGAAATACCAATGTGTAGCTCCACGAAACTTGTTGGCTGTCTGAATGTCAAACAAGTGCAGAAATCTACGACATGGAGCAGAACTATCAAAGAACATCTCAGAAAAGACACATGTTTTAATCTACATTAATAGATTACCCATATCGTCATTTCTGGAACAACATCTGTTCTTAAAATATATATTCAATAGACTTAAAGTCTCAAAAAGATTTAAACATCCAACTTGCACAGATTGCAAGAGCTACTTAGGCCCGTTATGTGAAATGAAAATCGCCCTTAGCTGCAAGTTACAAGTCAAGGATCGCTTCAGTAGGCAGGCATGTTTTCATCCACTTAAAAGGATGATCCAGATTGTCAATTGATAAGCAAAGTCTCCCCGTCTTTAAAGAAAATATAAATTTAAATTCCATCAGATTTGACGAAGAACATTCCCAGAAAGAAAGAGCTACGTAGGTCTTATGTGGCTAATGAATACCTTCCCCAGCTAGAATTAGGATGTCAAGATTGACGGCGAGATTCGTGCCATATGAAGGAAATTGTTTAGTACTTTTTTGGAGCTCTCATGGTATGAACCAAAGCAGGACAAGAATCATCTAGATAGAAAGGTATTTTTTCTGTTTCTGTTAAGTAATTGACTGCCCTCACTATTGTATTTAATATAACTGGAATACTCACTCTGGTTTAGCCCTCTAGGTTGGTACAAGCGCACCTAGTGGGAGAGTGTGACACTGCTGATATTTGCCGCTATCTATCGCCCCACTAGATGTAGCCTCTCCTTATCAGGTGCGTATTATATACCGCCTTTTATAGTCTCTCTTATATCACGTTATCCGTGTGTCTCTTATCTTTTCAATCTAAGAGCGTAACCTGATATATGACCTACATGATTATTAAATGCATTTGTTCAAAAGATTTTTGTCTAAAGACGTTTGTCAAACTGAGTTTTGTCAAAAGAACTTATGTCAAATGGCCTTGGCTTCACAGCCGTTTCCGAAGAGTGTTTGGAATGCACTAGACTACACGACGTTTAGTTCACAGTATGTTCTGGACTTTCATCCGTTTATCACACGAACTGTTTGTCACACAGTCTTAACCATTCCGTTTAACTCAACTTTGTCCTAGGCTAAACGCTTGGAGCGAAAAGCACATGTTTAACACACACCTAGCTGAAGAGACCCGAAAGGTCGAAACCAAGTAACCCAAACGTATCGTCACTGAAAGTGGGATTTCGAAACTTAACTATACACGGTTATTCACCGATTGACTTGTTTCCGTTGGTGGGACTTTGGATTCTCGTTTTCGTACTTACGGTAACTCATCAGCAACGCGAACTAAAGGCAAACTGCCTTGTTTTAAAGATATTTATTCAAAAGAATTTTGTCTAAAGACGTTTGTCAAAAGAACTTATTGATAAAGGGATGAAAGTCCAGAACATCATGTGAACTAAACGTCGTGTAGTCTAGTGCATACATTATTATTCTTCATATGACCTTCCTCAGGATCTTGAGAACATCTTCAATTTACAGTGTGATTGCGGTTTGCACACCTACTGACACCAAATCGCTTTTCCCTAGCCACTTGTGAACTCTTGTTTTCTCTAAGCATTTACGTAATAATAGAGCCATTATTTGCAGGGAATTTAATTTTCGTATTATAATATGCCTCGTTAAATTTCCTTGGCTTTCTCCAATTACTGTTAACATTAAAAATCGCGGGTC
This sequence comes from Riptortus pedestris, assembly GCA_019009955.1. Classification (NCBI taxonomy): domain Eukaryota; kingdom Metazoa; phylum Arthropoda; class Insecta; order Hemiptera; family Alydidae; genus Riptortus; species Riptortus pedestris. The sequence goes on from CM032229.1 coordinate 94,477,774, forward strand.
AGCCTACGTAACAACGTTGGTATCATTAATTTTTTACCCTATGAACTTCCTTACATTGAACTCTTTAATTTCATAGAAGAATATGAAATATTTATTTCTCTTCATTATTCCTATTTACCTCTTATACTAGTGTATTATAACTATACAAGTTATTTAATCTCTATATGCTAAATTTCGCAGAACAGTTGTATAAAATTAGAAGTCATGTTATTTTCATAACTTCGAAGCCAATTCATTTCAATGTTGACAAACATTATCATTTATTGAGGCATTTTTCTATAATTGTACTTACTACTTTTCGTAAATGGTAGCACCCATTCCACTTTTATTAATAGTCCTTTATACTACTCAGTACATTCTCTGCCTCTTATCAATACAATGTGCTAAGTTGTCAAATTTATTTATTAGTTCGTGAAATTGCTGGGGCAGTGGTGTGCACTTTTTCTTAAGGAAGATTTATTGTAATTGAGAAACTTTTCGGTTGTCAGATTTCAAGGGAAGTGTCTCTTCTAATTCTCTCTGCAACCATTTTAGCAAGAATTGTCGTGTAAAAACGACTAGCTTTATAATGTTGAAATTTCATTTGAAACTTAGATAGAAATCGATTGAGAGGGAGAGATATTTAGAGAAAGGAAAATAAAACATCAATTGTCTCGGTACGTATTAGAGACAAAAAAAATGGTATAGAATCTTCTTTGTTTATCAGAAAATGATCTAAAATTAGGTTCTACAACATTTTTTGTCTCAATGGGCTGGAATAGAGAAATCGAATATCACTTTCAAATGAAATACAACCAACCATTTTGTTTACTTAATTCATTGGGAGTAAATCATGTGGTCCATATGGCCCAAATCAGACTATACAAGTTCACTCTTCTTTCAGACTGTTTTATTTTAACAGTGTATATTATTTTCCCTATACCCCACAACGGACATGAAATCCGTTTTTGAATAAAATACCTGTAAATTACAAATGGCCATGAATATGATTGGAGCAGATATTGAGGTGTGGTTTGTTGAACATTGTCTGATGAGGTGTAAGTGATAGTGGAGCGTGTGGGTGGTAGTGCGGTCACTTTCCTGTTATAGGGCCAGTCCAATGGGCTCCATTCAAAGTGTGGTTACATCTCTCATTTCTAACTTTTCTCTCTCTCTCTCTCTCTCTCTCTCTCTCTCTCTCTCTCTCTCTCTCTCTCTCTCTCTCTCTCTCTCTCTCTCTCTCTCTCTCTCTCGTTCGATAATGTTACAGTGATAAGCTCTGATCGATGCCCGATGTCTCATTGACATTTTGACCTTGTTTCCTTCCACTAAACAATATTCGTCCAAAGGTCAAACTTTTCCCACTTCATAACTCAACAGAGCCAGAATAATATTCGCTGTGTCTGCTCAATTAGGAACATCTACTGTACCCTCTAAGTCAATAATTTACGTCTACATTTGCAATTATGCTATTCATTTTTTTCCTCCTTCCTTTTCCTTCCCATCTGTTGTAGTGACTAAAGCAAGTAAGGGCTTGATTTCAATAATCAAGTAAATGTTATGCATCAGATGTTTTAAGTTTTAGATAGAATAAACCTATACTTCTTGGGGGGGGGGTACCCCTCAGGTATAAGTTTGTTCACTCTTGAAATGTTTTTGTTGGTTATTCTTAGTTATCTTGACAGAAATAAAAAGATGGTGATAAGAATGCCTGAAATAATGACGTGTGAAGGAAAAATGGAAATTCCTTCATTAATTGATAATAAAGTAAGCATTATAAAAATATAAAAACCAATTAAAACTAACACTTATAGGCGCATGTCATTCATTAGAAATAAATACATGATGAGTGTGTGGAACCGCGGTGAACATGATATTTATTACACCTCAGTTTCTATTATTTTACTTATACTATAGTTTTCTATCACCTTTTTTATATAGGCTTTGGACCAGTAATGGTGCATTTTTAATCTTATTACAAATGTTTTGAAGCATGCAAAGTTGTACGTCTCTCAGATTGCAAAACCATTAATTCCTAAATTTTTACTGTTTTTATTTCCTAGTACGCAGTAAAAGAAGTGATGTAATCGGTTTTCAGATATCAATTATATGACCAGTTCTGACCCTCTCTGAACCCTTTTGGACAAGTTTCGGTGTGACGTCTGTACGTTCCAATGTATCTCGAATATCTCAGAACCAGCTTTCCTTAAAATTTTGTAATTTCATAATAAGAATTTGTGTTACTTTCTAATTGTGGACTTCCCCTGTTGACCAAAATCGGCTCTGAGGGAAGTGGAAAATCAAAGAAATTCAAATTTGTCTGTACTTATTAGAGAGTAAAAAAAATGCTTTAATGTTGGTCATGAAAAGATTAATAAATTAGGTTCTTTGTCATTTCTATATCCGATGCATCACACATATCGCTTATCACTCAAATGAAATAATTTACAATGAAATGGAAAAAAACATTTTGTTTATTTAAGTTAATAGGTGTACAAGAAAAAGTCCGTCATGCAGTGGCTGCGTAAACTAAGCAGATTTCCCACGTGAAGTTTTACAATAGAGAAATCTGCCCAATAACAAGTGTAGTAAGTAGTAAGGGATCACTAAACTTAAACACGAGGGACGAATAGTTACGAAAACGGCCGCCAGAGCTCTCTTCGGAAAGTACCAAACAGCTTACTCCTGCCGACCAATGCAGAATACAAATGCAAATACCTCGGTTAATATTCAAGATACAGAATAAATGTATAGAACAATATTTATAGAAAAATTTAATTTGCAATAAGAATGATTCTATACAATTTTTCGATCCGACGCATAATAACGGAGATATTTCGAATTTTCCGAAAATCCTCCCCTCTAAACCCCCCCTCCCACTGAACCGATTTCAGCCATTAACGAACTTGATCTTCCTTCTTACATAAAACGATTAAATTCCCAGTTTGGCAGCGATCAAACAAAAATTGCGACCGCTAGAGCGTTAACAGACATATATATATATATATATATATATATATATATATATATACAATTTTGAACGGACCTCATTTTCGTCATCTCCTGGGTAGGATCGATGGACATTTGAAGAAATTTTTCGAAACTCGCGTCATGAGTACGACCTCAATAGTTGATTTCCCTTAAGGGAAATCTACTAAAATCATGTAGTGCCCACATAAATATGTTTTCTTATCTTCCACTTGATTAGATTTTTGTTTCTTTATTTTGTTATTGATTTTCGATCATTTTATGCAACATTGGCTAATCAGGACGGGATATCCTCATTTGCCATCCATTTCTGGACAATGTGGGTTGGGAATTTTATTTAATAATTTCTTCATTAAATAAATTCCTATTCCCCAGGTGGAAATCGAACGCACTTCTATGAGCTTACTAAATTCATTAAGACCGACTCCTTAACTTTAGGCATGTGAGTTATGGTGTTTGTCTTAATGAGCCTAGTAACTTGACCCCAAGTTTTTTAAATCAGATTAATATTATATTTGGCAAAAGTAACTAATATTACTCAAAACAGTCTATTAACCCTCAAGAAAGAGGAAATTTCCTACTAAATTCCCTTTATACATAAAAAACATAATACCATAATTGGAATGAACGGTGGGAGAAGTGTGTAAACTAAACGCCATACTATCTTCTTCAATCCTCTCTATTGAAAACTCTTCATATTTCGCTATGCTTGCTAGCCCCTTCAAAATTATTATGGCCTAAAAGATGTTTAGTAATATATTTAGATATCAGAAAACTGCCATTTGTTGTATTAAATACAAGTGAAATTAATAATAGTAAGAACGCTGTATTAAACATTACTACATCCTAAGAAAATCGATTACTTTCGCTTCAGTTGTTTGATCTGCCAATGTATGTAACATCCACCATCATCTACTAGAATTTATCTCAAATAGAAAATTACAGGAAGACCATATTTATATCTGATGTTATTGACATGAAATGACAAATAATAAACTCTAAAAATAAATAATGAATTATTTTATGATCAGGTAAATTCGACCAATTGCTCTGACCTATTAAGTTATATTTTAGGAAATATACTACTGAGAACCAGGCTAGGTTCCAGGAAACCAGACCAGATCACATTTCGCCCGGTGAGGGGCGATTGTCTTAAAGTCTCTAACTTCCCAACAAGAAATGGACAAGAAATATCTTTTCAGATTTCAGTGAATACAGTAAATAATTGAAGTCTATGGGCCAAAACATGAAATGGCCCTGTTCGAACCTCTCAGAGAAAGTAGTCAAAAGCTAAATACTAAAAAACTACCAACGTGGCAGAGTTTTTGTTTAAAAAATAGTTATTCTTACAATGTAATCCATAATGTACCTCTCTCTCTCTCTCTCTCTCTCTCTCTCTCTCTCACACACACACACACACACCCACATACAGCTGTATGTGTGTAACGTAATACTAACACAGAGGCGGTGTTTTTTGCAGAACTGCCTTAAGGAAATGAGCCTTTTAGGTTGTACTCAAAACGAGATTTTCAAAATATTTCCTAAATGTATTACTTCTCTGTTACCGCTCTAGCGGTTGCAATTTTCTTTTGCAACATCATCACCAAACTTGATATATATGCATTTCATGTAAAACTATAGATCAAGTTAATTAGTCCATTAGTGGCTGAAATAACGCAGAGGTGAGGAGTGGGAAGGTTAAGAATTGGAGAAAAGAGAGAATTCAAAATATCTATGTAATATGAGACCGGTCAAACAATTGTATGTAACCAATCTTGTTGCAAATTTAATCTTTCTATAATTTCTTTATATACTATTTTCCTCTATTTTGAATATTATCAGATTTTTTTTCAATATTCAGCCTTGAGTAATTCCTACATCTATTCATCGAAATTTAACAATAAGTGAATATATCGCGAACCGTCTTATTCCAAGCTTAAATACCATTTATTTTATTTATCAGACTAGATTACGAGATGAGGTACATGGGGAAAAAAACTTGTTGTGATGACGGCATCAATTAAGATTTTATTTCTGGTCTCGAAGATGTTTATTTGATACTCGATATGTAACCGTTTCATTCAAGAATAAAGATCATATTCGTTAAAGGCTAAAATCTAGCAATGAATTGGGGTGGGGGGATTTAGAGGGAGGTGGATTTGAAAATATCTCCGTTATTTTGAGTCATATCGACAAATCTTCTAAAACTAATCTCGTTGAGCTAATTACTCTCTACAATTTGTTGCTCCATTCAATTTTTCGTAACTGAAATATTAAGCGAGTTGTTCGTACTTTCTTGTTTTCAGTTTGCAGAAAACCCTCGCTTCTACTCATCAGATTTATATTTAGAAATAGAGAATATTTGGTGAGATGAGATCACTAGTATATCATCCAGAACGTGGGTAATCGTCTTTGTATACGAAGACCCTGACTTCATCCCCAAAATCAAAAAGTAATCATGATGTCGGACTTTGGCAGGGTCACTGAAATGCATTGATTTTATTTTTTTTTTTTAGCAGATCTCCCTTAAGGAAAATCAGCTGTTCATGTAATTATAACACCTCAGACTTTTTACAACATTCCATACTTACTGTGCATTAATAATGTGGTTTGAGATCGTTCATAAACCCCGAATATATCTATATTGAAGTATTTAAACTTTTCAAGGCGCCTTCTATTATGGAGGGTCTGCTCTCATGCTTTGGATCCTTTGAGGTGTGCCTTGACTAGTAAGTGTATAGGGTGAGCCTGTGACAGAGATGCATACGGTATTAAACATTGAAATTGGATGTCACTGTGACATTTTCTCTGCGCCCTCACATTCATATTTGATTATACTTACAACCTTTGCAAGCTCAAGTGAATGTCTCTTCAGAGAATATTTTGCAGTGCCTACATCAGCTGCATGTTCTTTTCAGCATACCATTCAAAATCAGCACTTTTGAATTTAAAAGAAAAAAGGAAAAAAAAAGAAATTTAAAAATTCAGTTTTGTTCCATACAACTTGTTCCCCCTTTCAACACTTTTTTCCTCATAAAAGTAATCTATTGAACTCATTTAATTAGGAAACTTCTTTTTCAATTTTTTCATATATTTATTTACAAATATTCTGTTATTCCTTGAAGTAAATAATTATTATCAATATTATGTTCCTTAAATTACAACAGAACGCATATAAATAGAGATACAGCAAATGTTTTCATGACTGATCAACTCTGAAGTTGGTAACCTATATTTATTCGAGTATTGCTGCAGGAAATATTTATGATTTTAAAGTTAATCTCAGCCAATCCTTCTTCCGCTAAATTTGGACAATTAACAGGCTAGATATATGCACAAATTCTTATGGGCCTCATTTTTGTTACCGGTTTGGCACAATCACTAAACATTTTGAAGAATGTTTTGAAAACCACATTATTACATCAGTTTGAATAACTCATTTACAACAAAGGCTCTACTACAAAGCAATAATTTAAAAATGCATACACCAACAAGTCATGGTCTAACAAGCACATGACACACACACACATACACACACACACACACACACACACACACACACACACATATATATATATATATATATATATATATATATATATATATATATATATATATATTATCATATGACCGATTTTCTAATTAGCTCACAGGTAGAAACCTGAAAACGTAAAATTATTTAATTAAACAAATTGGACTCTCAGAACTTACTTTTACTCATGCGCAAACAACTAATTTTATAAATAACAATAATGAAAGACCGATTATAATAAAATATAATAATAAGATGGCTAGTCATAGGACATGTGTGCTAAGTCAAGCATTTTCTCTCATGAGTGACTTTTTTCTACAAATTAATTCTATTTTATTCATTTTCTGTATTTATAATAGGTTAACATTCCAGTTTCGATTTCTACGGTTCTAGGAAAGGTTTATGTTGTATTACTGTTTTTTTTGGCATTAGAAAGTAAGAAATTAACTAGAAAAAAAAGTAGTGAATTATCATACATCATCTTATCATGGCAAATTTTTAATTATTCACTGCCTTTCCATCCATAACATAAATTCTTTTCCATGGATAGGAAAGGAAAAAAAAATTGACATATAGACTCAATGCAAACATTTAGCTTACATTCTTCTTGAAGTTTAGAGATACGTGGATTGAATTTCCGAGTGGGCACTGGGGATTTAGTGACGAACTTTCGATATAAAATCTGCCTAGAAAAGGGTGGTAATCACCTGTTCCAATGAGACACGGAAACATTAGGTAGACTTAATAGATAAACCTAACTTTTTAAACTTTAGGGTTCAAACTAAATGAAAGCCGTCTGAGGCTGTGATGATCCAGAATTTAGAAGAACGGGTTGAATTTATGATTTCTCTGAGTAAACAAAACCCAGTTTCTGGAGTGTGAACAAATAATGAAACACAACAAAAAATGAAATTAAATTTTTGGCTAAAAGAAAAGTCTGCTTTCACCTAGCTTGGGTGGAAGGTCAATCCCATATGTGTATATTTGTGAGCGTTTGTGTGTGTGTGTGTGTGTGTGTGTGTGTGTGTGTGTGTGTGTGTCTGTTAATGTGGAGAATCAGCATTAATTTGCAAAAGGTTGTTTTGCAGTTCTTCATAACATCATATAAATTTTATGTATATTATTCATCATATCATTAATTATTTGTACATAAATAATTAATGTCATTACTTGCTGTTTTCCATCTTTTCTTTTTTTTTTTGTTTCATCTTTATACCAAGATAAAGTATTGTCATATAATAACAAACCTCTGTTAATGTCCACGTTTGAAGTTCACTATGGGTTGACGTAATGTAAAAAATAACAAAATATTTCAATGTTTCTCTAATTAAAAGTTACTACTCCAATCTCAAATTTCCGTGTTGCAAATTCGTATTTACACATTACGAATGACTTCAAAAGTGAAACTTACTTACCAACCATTTGGTTATTCACAGTGGAACAAGTTTTGTAGAGATTTTTCTTTTGAAAAATTAGTTATTGGTATTGATTAAAAGATAAAACTTCTCGAAAATCCGTTTTAAATATTTGGGAATAGCAGGAAATTAGTACCAAAAACTGGATCCCACCCATGTGCAATTTAAGAGTGACTATAATATTTTAAAAACTTTTTAGCAGTAAATATGTTCTTAAATGAACTAGCTTTAGTGGGAGGCAGTTCAAACTCTGCATTAACTTAACTACAAGATTCATGCTTATTTAAAACATACCTTACTGTTTTTAGCCTGTAAATAAATCATAATTTAATTTTATTGTTAGTTCGTTATAATTATTTTCAAAAGTATTTAAATAATTATTTTTTATAATTGTAGTAGGTACCATGTTAGCTTTATACCTGTCTACATAATTACAGCTAGATCTGTTTTTTTAAAAAACACTCTGCTAAGTGCTCGTACACGCCGTGTTTTATTCAAGATGCCAAATCATGGAAAGCAGAAATACAATACACATCCACAGAATTGTAATATATTTCGTAAATTGTAGGAAACAAAGGCCAAAAATTACCCAGCTCATGCGTATTACCTTTCTCATTCTCTCACAATTGTTGGCTCTGTATGTGAATGTTAATTAATGCCCTTCACTTTTAGTTTATGTAGAATAAAGTCGATATCTTTTTTTTTATGACTTGTTATGCCAACTTATTTTTAATTTAGGTTGTTTGCCAAAGAATATGAAAAAGAAATAGTTGTTGTTGGCGAGAATTGTTAAATTTTCATACTTTACCAGGTTGTAGTAGCTTCCTAAATATAAATGCTCGCAAATATGAGTTAGCATGAGCACTGCAAACTAATCTAACTTCAGTTTTATAAATTTGTAATGAAATTAGGTGAACCCCATAGTATTTTATTCGTATACAGTGGTTCGCATTCATACCGATTTTAACGGTTGAAATTAAAAAAACTGTTGATTGTTTTATGAATTAATTTATATATGTCAATATAACTTATATTTCTTGTGTTGTGACCCATAAAAAAAAAATCATCAGACTAAAGTTATTATAAGGATTGAGTCTAATGCCTAAACATTAAGCTACAATATTTTTTATTGCAATTCCTTTTGCAACACACCAGGAATAATTCCTTCGTAAATTATCAGGGGTAGTAAACATGTAAAAATTAGTCAAGGTATTTGAAACAGGTGGAAAGCTGTAAGACATTGGACCCGAGCTACCCCTAAATAATGAGAGAGGCCTGGGGAGAGGCGGTGTATTGTCCTTTAATCCTTTCTGCTTCATAGCCTAATACACTTTAGTGTCCAACACAGGATTATCCATTCAGTGGAAAGCTACCACAAATTCCACACATCCCAGGGGCTTATCTCCTTCAACATCGCTTCTACTATTATAGATAATTTGGGTGAAATTATTGCAGGGCTATCTGCACAGGAAGTGTTTTGCTGAAATGGGCAAAGTCTATATGTGATTTTCTATATCGCATATTATAGAAGTATCAAGGCTTCATCAAGGAAGAAATCATGATGGTCTTTCTATTGTCAGTACTTTCCTCTACATGTTGGTATCATTGGCTTTCAGAACAGATTTGGAAAATTAGATAATCTAGTTAATAAATAGGTGAAGAATTTGAATTGATGCCGTTGTACTGTTCTGAGTCCTATGAGACAACTCCATTGAAGCATTCGAACTAGTTGACAGTTATGTCCTCTAGTTTTCAATCAAGAATTCCACAAATTCAAATATATTAAGCCCTCTGTATTTCTCTGCCTGCAACTATGTTTTGAGTCTCTCCTTCTGTTATATTTCTAATTTTGAGGGACTATCTCCTCTTAAAGATTGCCTTCTTTTGACAAAAGTTTCATTTATAGGTCAACCTTACAAATTAAAACAACAAGGCTATTCGGTTAATTTTTGAGTAATCCAAAGGAAATCTCGAGGGTTAATAGAAATAAATTAAGTCCAAAAAAACAAAACACCAATCATTTTTATTTATATAACTTTTAGGTTACATAAACTATAGAGTAAGCCAATTAAAACAGTGACATGCAAAAGTGCTAAGATTTGTTGGAGTTTTGTAATCTGTAATAAGACAAACAACTCCCAACCTCAATAAACGATTCTTTATGGTGACTCGACTATTAATTCCCAACAAACCTCCAAGAAATCAAATAGAAATTTAGAGGCATCAATAGAAATTCTCTCCCAATTTTATATGACCCAAATTCTTTTATCAAACTCTTTTATGTCATTAAATCAATTATATATGCTAATTATTGTATTATATGTAAACCGCGGTTAAATATAAAGCTGACAGAGTCATTGCAATATCAAAAAAGCCACCATTTACATGCATTAGGACGCAAAATTAAATTTTATGCTCTTTGATGAAAAACAAGATATTAATTCGTGCCTTCTGGGTGCCAAATAGAAACGGAGGAGTTCTCATTTATTAACATTTCTTACGTTGATAAATGTTAGTTTTAAATATAATGTCTAAGAAATTTGATGAGGCTATTACTTATTTAATTGATAGGAGACATCTTAATTTTAAATTGTAGTATTCATAGTCTCATAGCAATCTCAGGAGTTTGACAAATCAGAGGTCACCTATTGAGTTTTAGTGATGTAAATAAATAAATGAAGTGATAGAGGCTACTTTTGTTAATATTGGGTTACATCCAGTTCAATTTCGAACAGTAGATTTTTATTTCAAGTAGAAACTGCATTATTTTAGACAATTGAGTACATGGGCATCCAAATATCCAAAAATATTTGGGTGGTGTCCTCTCTGCTGGTTGTATTACTCCATGATAGTGCCTTGGAAATTTATGCCACTGAGTTTGATTCAATCTCATATAAGTCCCATCTAGGTTCTCTCCCTTTCTTCTCCGAATAAATTGATTTACTGAACCCTCCAACGAAACAAGACATTCAACTGGGGTTTTATTGAAGAAAGAATAATTCTATGTTCGGAACAAAAAATGTTATTGTTCTTTTTAAACATAAAAAATCGAAATTCTCAATTATAAAAAACATAAAAAAAGTAATCATACTCTTCCAAACAGAAAACATATGAAAATTGGGATTTTTGGTGAAAAGTTCTTTGCATGTGAATTCAAGCAAGTTTTCAGGGAATAGTCTATTTTTCCCAAGATTGAAGCCATTTCGTCATAACTGAAAACTGCGACAGTAGAAATTTTTGTTTAATATGACTTATGGTCATGATCTACTTGGGTTTATACACTTATGTTTTACTTTCTATAATTAATGCACTAATTGTTTACTTATGTGTAAGACTTTATAATGGTATAAAGATGGAATATGTTTATTATATGAACACCATATCATTGAGCCAGCCATATGAATGCCTTTGCAGAAAACTGCCATAAAAATCAAATTTCTCAAAAGTGGGATACTCCGAAAAAGAAGATACGTTTGAAGTAATAACACTTTACTTTAGTAGTCCTTAATTATCCTCAAGTGGTGTGTTTACTTTTAATTATTATATTACAGTATTATTCCACCGAGCTGTATTTTAGAAAATAGATACTTATTTACTGTTTTTACGTACAAAAAAGTTAAAGTATTGAGTTCAGGGATAAAGTAATCAATCATCCATCTAATTGTTTGGGCTTGAAATGCTCTAAAATTCTAATCTTTTATTATTATTTAGTGAACCTTAATCTTCAGGTAAAAATTGAACAAGATAAATGTATTAAATTTAAATTACCAATTTAAAATTGAATCAATTGTTGAATAAAGAGATTATCTAAAATTTAGTCTGGGTATTTCAAAATCAAAGCAGATTGGTATTGAAGAAGTGGGTAATTTTTCGATTTTTAAATACACACACACACACACACACACACACACACACACACACACACACACACACACACACACACAAACAAACAAATATTCTTACTAAGGAGTGAAGGCTCATTGTGGCTAATGATCTATTTACAAGTCCTGTAAAGCCTACCAATAAAAAAAAAACACACACATACTGGCCTGGGAATTACATTATTCTTCCATTACATGCAACTGCACAGGAAACGTACGGTATACGTTCTACCTATTTATTTGTATGAAATAAGAAGTGAGTCATACTGGTTCCTATTGATAATTATAATTTCAGACAGGCAGGATCGTCAATATAAAGCTTCTAAGTTTTAATTAGATTAAAAGTCATAAAGAATTTGTGACGGAGTGACGGATATAATCTAATGTTGTCTGAAAAGCTGATAGTTGAGCAGGGAGGAGTAATCCCTAACTGGACAGGACTGGGACACTGCGGCTTACACGGGACAATACACTTCAAAATGGCCTTCGTTATTTAGGGACAGCTTTATACTTAACGTACATCCCTATCGCTTATATTCCATTAACCAGTCCTCTTTCCCCATAGGGTATCTAAAACATTACATATTCTACCGGAATAATTAATTTTCTAGTCAATTGATTACACACTTAAATTAAATGGAATAATAATACAATATTCATTTTTAAAAAAATAATATAGGACAACATACTTTCTACACATGTATTTCTATAAAGATACTTTATTTATTCATTTTTCTATTATCTTTCAAAATGTATAAATCTTCAATATTTAAATGATGTGCTCATTATTAGAACTCTTAACAACACGATGAAGATTTAACATTTTAAAATCTACTAATGCAAATGCATATTTTATCCAAAATATATTGGTATCTTTCAAATCATTTTTTTTATTTGTTTATTTAAATAAAGCAAGATGTCAATAAAAATGCTTTCCTTGTATAACATTAGAGAGAAAAAAATATATCATCTATTTTCCTTTAAACTTAATTTTAACAATCTCATACACATATATTTACAGGGAAGCCCACACTATTTTTTCTATTGCTTTAGCTTTGTTGTATCATCTCGATGCTATTATTCTTTCACATGCCTTTGACATTGGTTTTAGCAGATTTCCTTTAAGAAAAAACTGCTAATGATGTCATACTCATGAGGCAATTTTCGAAAAGTTTCCTCAAATGTCCATCGATTCTACCTAAGAGATGATGAAAATGAGGAGGTCTGTTCAAAAATGTATTCATATTATATTTATACATATCGTTCAGTCGTCATTTGAGTTTGAATTTCCCGCGCTCGCTGAGTTCACAAACCCGCCACATACATGCAGATCACCAAGGCTATGGCCTACAGCGGAAACTACGTTGCAGCTCAAGAAGGCATCGGCTAGTTACAAAGATTCAGTTCAGTTGGTCTTGGACGCTCTCAGGGGTTGTTTCTACGATCAGAGGGGCTTTGCCCCCTCCGGGGTAGTTTCTCCGCTACAGAAAAGTGTGTACACCGCTTCATAGATAATTGCTCAGTTGGCCTTTCCACGGACGGCTCTACCGCTACAGTTATGGTCAATCTTTCATATCCCGCAAAGTTACCATCATATACGGATCACCGCAAACAGCTAGAAGACAGAATCTTATAGGAAACACAGAAAATAACACCGGAAGAAGACTCCACTTCAAGGAAAGTATATGTTTCCCGCAGGTACCTACTTCTAATAATGCTAGCATTATCTATGCTAATTATTAGATGAGTACTCACACAATATAGGACCGATCGATCATTCTATTGTACATATATTATTTATGGGCTTGCCGCTAAATTATTCTATAAAGTTAAGTTTCCTCTTGTTTCTTTTTCAACCTCTATATCTATAAAGGTTATTATATGTTGCTTAATCAATTCAATATACTTGATTCTTTGGAGAACTCAAAATAGTGACTTGTACTATTTCCCCTCATCCTTTTCATAAAACAGTAAATATTTCAGTCTAATGCTCTCTTATTCTTGCCTTTAAAAAAGCTTCCCGCCTTTACATTTGGTGCCGAAACTAGGGACTAAATAGCTTCCCCGCCCCGACATTTTGGTGCCGAAATAGCTCTATTATTATTACCGCAAAAGCTAACCGCACGCCCTAACACATATACATATATATATATATATATATATATATATATATATATATATATATACATATATATTAACGCTTTGCTGTCGTTTTCGTTTGATCGTTACCAAACTCGATATTTAAACGATTCATGTAAAAATGATGATCAAATTCATTAACGGCTAAAATCGGGCATGTGGGAGACGGGGTTTAGAGGGGGAGAAACCCGAAAATATTTCAGATATTATGTGTTGGATCGAAAAATCTTACAGAATCAATCTTATTGCAAATATAATGTTCCATAAATGTAGTGATGTACGTTTTTTCTCTATCGTGATTATTAACCTAGATATTTGCATTTTTTTAGTTTTGGCCTTCATGTCATATTATCAATAAGCTGTTATGTCATGAAGCACTTTATTTGTAGCCTAAATTCCAGATATTGTCCTCATTAAACTTTTACATTTTGAAATAAATGAAACTACTTGACGCACGTGAGAAATCGGCTTAGTTAACACAGCCCCTGCGTAACGGACGTTTTATGAGTTTCCACGGTACCAAATTAATATAGTTCGTATAATCATCGCGAAGAATTACCAGACCAAGTTGGGCTTAATTGAAATCCAGTATTTTTAAAGAGGTAATTGAGAATAAGCATCGTACTTCTCAAAAAGGAAAGACAAGCGTCATAAGGGGTAACGATTTCGTCGTAAATATATCTTGAATGTAAGATTATTGGCTAAAGGATACGACTGAGGCTTACAGCAGTTTTTTTAAGAATATCCAACATTTTCTGGATGCCTTTGGGTATAGTAATAAGATATGAGAAACTTCCGAAAGAACCTATTAGTTGCTATTCAAGGTGTAGTCTTTGAATCTTTATGATGATGCAATGTAACCCTGAAAACAAATTACCATTTCTATTCTCCTCGGCACATTAGTTTTAAAATTATTTCCATATATTTATTTACCAATAGTAAGAATTAGTATGGGTAGATTGTAAACAATAAAAGCAAAGATGAAACAATAAAACCATTAAATTATCTGGAAAAACAACTTCAATGAATAGAAAACAGTAATTGTACCAAGAAAGTTTTAATGAAAAAAACAAGGAGAATATATTATCTGCTAAACTTAAATTGATTCATAAATCTTCTCATTTTAATGTTTACTACCTAATAGTGTTGACAATTTATCAATTATTAGTGCCTGATCACAGCCAAATTTCAAAGTAATTCAATGCAGGAGTATTAAAGGTTGTAAGCAGTAAAATAAAGATTTTGGCAGCAGGAACTCACACTGAAATCAATATCTCAGAATATAATTCCAAAAGTTGTAATGGGTGTAACATGGCCCTTCAGAACCCAACAGATTTGCACAAAACTCAAGAGTCAATCAAATTGCCACTATAGTTAAAGATCTCGCAAGAAGAAACTGTTGGCGAGGAAGAAGTTTAGTATAGGCATTAAAAGAGTCTACACCTTCTTGTGCCTTGAACCCATGAATGGATTAAAATCTCTGCAATTAAAATGGTAGTTTTGTAGTTAGTTTATTTATTTTGCCATTTCAGGAAGCATAGTCCCTAAAACAAACATGTTTTGGCACAAATTAATGGGATATTTCTTTATATTCATGAACCTTACCAGCGGGATATTGGCCATGGCTCGCTGATGTATAAACCAAAACACTCTAAGCTCTCAAACAATATGATAGGGATAAAATTAATCCCTTTAATTAAAAATAAAATATATACTAACGAGCAGATTCATTAAACCTACATCCTTTATAATTTGTTTACACTTTTTATATTCCTTGCTGGCTATTCATTATAAAGGCTACTACTCTAAGTATTTCATTATGTAAATCTGCCTTCATTACCTCACAGAAAGCTCACTTGTCTCGTTTCTCAGCCTATAAAAGTAAATAGATCCCACAAAGTATAGTACTGCATTGTTGGGCCATTCTTTCACCAAAATTATGTATATATAAATGATAAAATAAATCATTATTCTCCTTCTTTTCTATCCCTGATTATGAATAGACCGCAAACAAACCAAACTCACTTAGAAAAAGTAAAGAGGTGTAAAAAAAAAAATATATATAAAAAGCTTGAGGGGACTATGGAAAGGGGTTAACATGGGGCAACATCGCTCTCTTGCTTGCAAGATTCTCAAGAGAGATTACCCGATGAATTGTGTCCTTTCAATTTGACCTTCGTCCTTCAACGTTTTTCCATTACATGATAGAAAAGATACATATACAACATAAGTTCAAGATCAATTGGTTCCTCTACCATGCAGCATCTCGGGAGAAGATAACATAAGTTATGATCTTATTCAATGACTGGTTATAGTGTTGGTCGTCACATGAGCCTGTAATGAGGACATGATAATAACAAATATCAATTCCGTATCGATGAAAATTCAAAATTGGAGAAAGAGAAGAAAACGTTCACATTTGCACTTTTATATTTATATATATTTCAAATATCAGAAAATGAAATGAACAGCAAAGAAATTATATTTTCTAAAGCCTCAGAGAAGCAAGTAAGCCAAATAAAACAGTGACATAAATAATAATGCAAAGAGATAGGCCAGAACAAAAGTACTAAGATTTGTAGTAGTTTTGTAATCTGTAATAAGACAGACAAACAACTGCCAACCTTAATAAACGATTCTTTAGGGTGACTCGACCATCAATTCCCAACAAACATCCAAGGACTCAAATAGGAATTTAGAGGCAACAATTGAAATTCTTTCCCAATTTTTTTAACCCAAATTCTATTACCAAACTCTTTTATGTCATTAAATCAATTATATATACCAATTATTGTAATATATGTCACCCGCGGTTAAATTTAAAGCTGGCAGAGTCTTTGCAGAATCCTAAAATCCACCTTTTACATGCATTAGGACGCAAAATTAAATTTTATGCTCTTTAATGATAAACAGGAAATTAATTCATGCCTCCTGGGTGCCAAATAGAAACGCAGGAATTCTCGTTTATTAAGTTGATAAATGTTAGTTTTTAAATATAATGTCTCAGAAATTTGATGAGGTTTTTACTTTTTTAATTGATAGGAGGTTTTTATTTATTTGTTGGAAACCTATTGGAGTATATGATTGTGATAGTTGTTCCTCCCAGGTCAAATGTTCAATCTCTTTCAGCAAGATAGAATTGATGTCTATCCTCGTCGAAACCCAACTCACTGGTGAACCAATATTATATCAGTCATTTATCAAATTCAGTCTTTGTGTTAGTGTGAAATACAAAAGACAATATTCTTTATCTCCACGAAGCTTTTTTTCCATATCATTTAGCAAGCGTGTTCTTATATATAAGCGAAATTAATATCTTTATAAAATCTGAAGCCATTTATGAAGTTAAAGCGTGAGAGACCGCTGATATTTATCAATTGGAAGGAGGTCAAGGAGAATAGGGTTGATTATTAGGGTATTTGCTGGAAGGGAATATTAAATAAGCTGACCCCTCCCTCACAGCCGTCCGGTTGGCTTCACTCCAGAAGGCCTCTTCCAAGGCTTCCAACAGTATGAAAGATGCCCTCCTCAATTAACATTTCTATTTGTTTCATCATTACAACTTTCAAGTGATTAATCAGTCATTTATATTTCTAATTAATTATTAATATTGCGCATTTTTAAAATAAATTCCACCTTTGG
Source organism: Riptortus pedestris (assembly GCA_019009955.1). NCBI lineage: Eukaryota > Metazoa > Arthropoda > Insecta > Hemiptera > Alydidae > Riptortus > Riptortus pedestris. The sequence continues at coordinate 94,495,350 of CM032229.1, forward strand.
TCGCGTAATTTATTATTTTCGCTTGTCAAGGGACAACAAATTTTAAAGCTGCCTGCTCCAGCAGTGGGGTCATCTCTACTTTTAGTGCGAATTTTCATTATGACACTCCGGCCGTCTTTATCTGCGTTTTAATTATGTTAAAGAAGGTGTTTGGGGAACCAAAGTATGGCCCAGGTTCCCGCATGTCCTGTTTGATCATCTCCACCATGGCTCGGCGCTGGCCCATGTTATTACTGGTTTCCACACATCTGGGAGATGAACTTTTCATTCCGAACATTTTATTGTGATCTTGTAGACCTCACAGGCCTCTATAAATACTCTCTTCTCTAGATTATGTTCTCTATGGGCTGTCGAATGTAATTGTTCTAGCTATAACATAAATTAAGGTATTGCTTTCCAAAAAACAGTTTTACTTCCTTAAGAAACTATTATTCCGGAATTATCTTTAATTTTCAAGATCTTAAGAAGTAAGTAGTCGTTATTTGGAAGTTATTATAAATAATGTTATTGCCATACTTGTCGGTAGATGCAGTCGTAGAGTTCATGTAGCAAGTGCTTTTGTTGCGATGACGCCAACCTCAAGCATGTCGTTCGTTGCTCTGGGCAGTCCCTTGACGTTTGAACTACAACTGCCTTGACCGAAAAAAAATATAGCTGAGAACATCAAACTGATACACAGCAACTGTGAAAATATGAAACACATGAACGGAATACATTCAACGGGTGAACACCTAGTGAAAAACGGTTCTAACATCAGTGAAAAACATTACAAAATTGCAGACGCAACTACGTCACGAATTAATCCAAATTCCCTAAAATGAAGATAACAACTAATAATAGATGGCATATAAATACAGGAAAATTCCCAAAACCACCCAGAGCATCTAAAGACAGGCTTGAGGATGGTGCATCGCTTCGAAATTGCTGGTTACGTCTACTCGACGATCAGTTAGTAACGACGGCATCTACCAATGGGTAAAATAATAGATTATAAAATAAGCTCGTGGCGTTTTTACTGCTGATTTCAATAAAAACTTCGTATTCTTGTAAATATGTTTAATCAATTATATGTGACCCATTGTGATCTATTGCATGTTGCCATCTTTCAGGTAATTTTTTAATTACCTCCCAGAACTTCTATTCTGTCTTCCATGAACTCCCCTATGTGTGTTTTGCAGTCCTCGTACAAATTAATGTGTTTCCCGTTGAGAGAGTTTTGAAGGGCCCAAAATAAGTAAAAATCTGTTGGGGCAAGGTCTGGTGAATAGGGTGGGTGGGGGATCACATCCCAGCCACCCTCCAATAATTTCTGCCGGGTCAGCATAGACGCGTGAGGACTATGCTTTTGCTTTTCTCTTCCATTTTGAGAAAGCATACCACTTAAAGATAAGGAAAGTCGGTTGAAACTAATGCATAAAAGCACCATTTCTAATCCTTCTTTAAAGTATGTAAACGTTATTGACCAAAGTTAACATGATTTTACAGCCCAATATATACTGGCGAGATCAATCAACTATATATTTAATCAGTTTATTATTATTACTCGTTTCCCATTAGATTTCTAGTTTAGAAGTATGCCTATCTGGAATCGCTTTCTTTTTTGTCAACTATTTTATGACCTGAAAGTGTTCTTATCAATTTGAAGAAGTCCAATACTGATTATTAGGGTACTCCATGTGAGAGAATATTAAATGAGCTGACCCTTCACCCTCCTTCTGGCCTAGATCCAGACGAGCAACCCCCTCCAGTGTAGCCAACTTGATAAAAGATGCCACTAGGTCAAACCGACCATTTGTCATTACTGATCGAATTGAATCAGCAGAAGAAAGATACATAATTCAAGCCAGTCCAACATATTGCTCCCTCTCAATCTCTTTGTTTTATATATATAACCATTTCTTTTTCTTTTCAATTATGGCTTCCGTCTTGAGTCACTGCATAATATTTCAGTTTCATTTCTTTTTGATCCTATGTACTTCTAGAGAAATAAAATATTTATTTACATATGATTTGCCAAACGATTAGATTCCTCCTAGAAGTAGGAATTATTGAACTCATAATCATAATTGGAGGAAGGCCAGGAAATTTTCCAAGATTACCTTTACGAACTCTATTGATTGAAAAAACAAAAAATGGATACAATTGTAATTACTGTTACATTAGAATTACATAACTACTAACAATCTGGAATTATTTTACGACGTCCTATATTCTAGAAGTTCTCTAGAATTCCTTAAAAAATGTCTCAATTTCATTTGGAATGTATTAGTGCTTTAGAAGACAATCAGGCATGCTTCAAAAACAATCAGTCTTCAATTTTAAAAAGTGTAACCAAAATTATCACAAGACTTCAAATTTACAGCAGTTTTCCAGACATTAAAGCTGCATTCGACATTGTGTGCTATTCCATTTAAAACAATTCTTCTGCAGCCTTGTATTAAAATTATATACATTGATTGGATGTTTCTAATTGTAGAGCCATAATCAAAAACCTCGAAAAACAATCATTGTCATTGTTTATTAAATGGTCACTGGACATTAAAATTCTAGTCAATTATTAATGTAAAATTACTTTTCCCAGTAGAGTTTGAACTTTTTCCTTTACTTTTTTTTTTTTCATTTATCTAAAATTTTAGAGTATAATCTATATGATATACGAGTAATAAGCTGACTGAACAAAAAAGCTTAATTTTTGAAAAGTCAATTAAAATTGTTTGATTTGAATTCAAAAAAAAGCTTAGTTTAAATGGAAATTGTAGTTCTGTATAATTTAATGTAATTTATTTCAGGTGTAATTGGTTAATTGTTTTACGAAAAACGAATAATTAATATCTTGTTAAAAAAGAAGTTTGTTAATCAAAATGATTCTTTTACTTTGTATAAATCGTTTTCTTTTTGCAAATAGGGATTAGATCTGAAACTTGTATCTGTACGGAAATTATATTTAAAAATGAATGTAAATGAAATATTACCCTCTTACCCATCTATAATCGATTATGTTATGTTAAGCTACTTCTCGTGTTATTCCCAACATTTCTTTTCTTTACTTTCACTTAGTTTCTAAGCAGAGGACAAACAATTCATACAATTTCGTCACTAAAATGAAACAAGCAAAAAGGGAAATTGTGTGACGGTATTTGCTTCTGTGCGAGAACATTTGGCCATTAAGTGGATTACATAAAATAACTATTTTTCCAACAGATATACACTGGAATCACGTCTTTTTTATTTTTACAACTCTGGTTTTATTGATTTATTTGTAATGATTTAACTTTCCATATGGTCTTTAGGCTTGATTATTAATTATAAATATTTTCATTGAAATTAAATGTATTTCATTGATCATTGAGCAACGTATGAACAAACGCAGGGTGATTTTCGCTTTATTTCTGCTTTCATACGAGATAATCAGTGAATCCTTTGAACACTGTCCCCTTTTTTATTAGCAATTTAATTTAGTGCTTTCAAAGCACACGCTCCACCATCATCTGTAGCCGGATCGGGATACTCCAGGATAATTTGATTGGCAATAGTTTATGGATTCGTTAGTAAAAAAAAGAAATTGTATATTAATTCATTTCATGGCATTCAATCTCCACCCTAGAACGACACAAAAGAGTTATTATTGTTTAATAATGTTAGTATAAAATGCGAGACGTCCATTCACTTGAATTCATTTCAGTAAAGATTGCACTTTTAAACTGAGTGGACGCTTGGTTCTATAGATTTTAAAGACAAAATACACCTTCAGTAAATACAGAGAAAGATAAAAATAGAGATATATTATTGTCATAGCTAGAGGGGTCTTCACAGTAAAGTCTCCTTAATAATATCCTGAACACTACAACTATTATCACCAATCATTTTTACTACAAATACTACTGCTTCTATTGTAATGAAGTGCACAAATTAAAATGAAAGAAGGATATCATAGAAAACTTTTGTAAAATTACAGCCATGACCAGTAAACGAGAGACAGTGAGAGAGTGTGTGTGTGTGTGTGTGTGTGTGAGAGAGAGAGAGAGAGAGAGAGAGAGAGAGAGAGAGAGAGAGAGAGAGAGAGAGAGAGAGAGAGAGAGAGAGAGAGAGAGAGAGAGAGAGATGAATATACTCTATGGCTGAGGATTTGAGTACTAAAAGATTTATGAGATAAAAAAAAATAATCGGATTAAAAATGTGTTTTTAATACTTCAAATATGGTTTATTTTAATGATTTTTATGTTTGTAAGTTTGAGTATACAATAGCTGAATTCCAGGAATCAGCAGATGAACTGATAGTACTAGAGGTTCCAGGCATATCAACTAGAGTATCAATTGCAGTTAGAATTCGATACTAATTGACAGGTCTCAATTAGGCTTATGCTATTTGTAGTTGAACTATCTCACAATAGTACATTTACATGTGTAATCCATATTCAGCAGGTAACATCATATGTAGTGGTCCAGACATTCGACTGGAGTAATTTGTAATCTGATAATTTCTTAGCATGAATCCATAAGTATAGAATTAATATCTACATGGTCTGTTCAAGGAATCCATGGTAGGCGACAAAAAAAAATAATTCGTTTGAAATAATTAAACCTATATTTAAGTCATTTAATTCATCCAAAAAAAATCCATTTTTGATGCAATCAAGTATACAAAAACATATCCCTGCTAAATTTTAATTGAACTCCTGTCAAACGTATATTTTTTTATAGGAGTTTATTCCTGTGATGCGTACAAAATAAAGCATATATTAGCTTATAATATCCTTTGTATGAGTTCAGTTATGAAACCCGGTAAGAAACATAATTCATTTTTATATTCCCAAACAGAATAATAAAACCATTTTAAGTGATATTTTTTTACATACGTTAGGCGTTAGTTATGCATTAGAAAATGTTTCCATTCAATTTAAATTATATATGCCAGCTAGATCTGATATGGGCTAGAACTATCCATTTACAAACTGTATTAAACATCAGACGTTTACTTCCAGTAATGGATCCTGTTAGGCGGTTATATCACATCAACCACCCCAAGGGCTTTCAGCAGGTATTGCACGATTATATTTGACTAAGTATAACATCCTTTCTTCAAATTTTATTTGCTTTATTATTGGTCTTTTACTTACAATGTAAACATTTCTAAAAATATGATTTACCTAAAGAAGGGACCTTCAGTTACCCTAGTAACTGTCAGTCTCCAAACATCCTGCTGTAAAGTACTATGGACATCCTTGAAAAGAACAATGCAATTCCAATTGATTTTGATGAAGGGGAAACGAAATTCAAAAATATTCCATCGCCTTCGACCGGTCACTCGCCTCTAAAAAAACAACAAGGAACAGTACATTCTACCCTCTAATTCAAAATAAAAATCCGTCACGCAGGGGACACGTAAACTAAGCATATTTCTCACGTGAAGTTTTAAAATAGATAAATCTACCTACTGGTAAGACTTATCACCATCTTGATTGTTAAGAGCATAAATACAAACGACAATGAGACATATTTCAGGCAATTTACTTTTTAATAACTTCCACAATGGAAAGCGTCTGAATTGTAAACAAACAGATCCGCCAACCTCTCCGAGCTGAAAAGATAATCAAATATCTTAGTTAATATTCTAGATAGAGAATAATGCTGGGCAGATATTTCACTGAGAACTCATGGGATCAATGAAAAAACCCATTTATGAATTTACCTTTGGTCATTCCTAGGAAATTCATTTGTTCTCCATGAACTTTATTCGTTGTCACCAAATATATTCTGTCATGGAAGAGAATTTCTTGATTGCTCTTACCTGAAACTGCTTTCAGTGGGCACATGAAGCAGTTAAAGTCAATATTCAAATTCGATTACTTTAGGAATTAGTACCTGAGTGTTAACCTTATATTTCTATTTTATTTCGGAGTTTCTTTTTTTTCAGGACTCTCAGTTGGAGATCTCTGAATCGTACAATATATCCAATCGCTAAAAGGAGTTACTTCAAAGATTTTTTTACTCTTCTGGCTGCACTTAATAATAAAATAAAGACATTATTATTTCATAAGAAAGCATCGTGGTCATTTAGAATAAGTTGATTTTTTAAAAGTAGCTTTAATCACACTCCCGATTGTTGAAATAACTATGACAGTAGTTCAAATGAAGGTGACACGAATTCATAAAGTTGATTCCATTCTTCTGCTCCCTTAGTATTATGAAATATTCCCTGGTTAAGTAACCATATACGAATAATGTCTGTTTATTAACTTTATTTGTTAATAATTAGAACATCTGGCTAGTTAAAGCAGGCGGTTTGATCTGTGTGTAAAAATTAATATCATTTCTTCCTGTCATCCATTACAGTAGTATGTTGCTTTGTTCAATCTTTACTTAAAAATTCCGATCATGAATCCTTGTTGGGCTTGGCTAAAGATCTCCACGATCTGGAATGTAAACCAAAAACAAAATGTGAATGACAATACCTTGGAAATGGAGTATTTCAAAGTAATTGTAATCTATGTAAGGCTATCAATGTATTATTAAAATGTCCTGACAGCAATTGGTTGTACATAAAAAGTATTAAATAAAGAGTTTGATAACAGAATTGATTGCAGGGCATGTACTTAGTTAACTACAGAGCAGCTATAGAGGTTTCCTTTATTACTTATTTTCTATTGATGTAAATACTTCTGAGAAAATGTGAAAAAAGCCCAATTTTTTTTAATGAAGTAAATGTGAACTTACAAAAATCATTAGAACTGATCATCTCGTATCCATTTTGAGGTTAATTGTTGACTGACTTTTTACGTCCTATTGTTAGCGGTCCTAAATTGTATAAATCTGCCGGGGCCCGATAAAGCTATATAGAGAGGAATGGACGGTAGGGATACTATTGGACCCTGGGGAGGGAGAGAAGGGTCCACACAGAACTCTTTCAAAGGACTAGGACCCTCCAAGATATAATCTTCTTTCTTCTCTTTTCAGCCAGAATGTTATTTCTTTTTGAAAGATTTCAGATAAATTCCGCAATCAATTTCCACCGCATTTGCTTCCATATGCCCGTAAAGGCTTATCAGCTTATTATTCCGTTATACCCGTCCTTTGATATTATTTTATTTTTATTTTCTTCCAATTGTTTTGTTCTGTAAATTGAATTTATGTATTACATTTTTCATACGAATTTTTTCCTTAACAAGCTTAATATGGAAGAAGATCGAATTTAACAAATATAATATATATATATATATATATATATATATATATATATATATATATATATATATATATATACTACATGGAGTCACCTATTACGCTAAATTTGGTAATACGTATAAAACACTACGGTCACAGAAATTTCTATTTTGGGTAATTCAATATTTAGATAAAAGTTGTTTAGAAATATTGATAGAAATACAGTATTAGACATTCCTATACATTACAATTTATAAAGACACCCAAGGAAAATTACAATTACTTACAATCGCTACCAAGCAACTCATAAATTACTTACGCATAAACTACTTTCGACTTACAGACAATACAAACGTTTTTACATATACTTTATGACTGTTCAACATTTAATCAAAATAGATCAAATTTAATAATGAATATAATTATAAAAGGAGATAATTGCCCAGAACCACCTCTGAATAAAGGAGAATAATAAATGACTTATAAAGTTCATCAAAAGTATAGATGTGGATGTAGCAAAAATTCATTAGAATGTAAATTTGATTGTGAGGAATGGGAATCATAATTCAATATATTTACCTTTCATAGACTCGCAAATTTAACATCGGTTGAGTTTAACTTTAATTGATATGTTTTTTGTTCGTAATTTATTTATTTACTTTTTCATTTCATTTATTAATTTTATTTGTAATTATCTTACTTATTTTAATATTTTATTTTAACATTATTACTTCTTGTATATAATATTTGAGTAGAGAGTTGATTAACTAATATATATTGTAAAATAAAAATGTATTTAAACATAATCATACATGTAATATGCCACGTGGCAATGGAACATGTATTCAAATAAATAACCCCTCATAGGGTTACTGTAAGGAGAGAAAAATAAATTACAATAAAATATATGAAATTTGGAGATACAATGGGTTTGAGAAAGATAAAAATGGTGATTTATAATTATTATTATTTATTAACGTCCACTTTTTGCAACTAAGGTTAATTGGGACGGGTTATCTACAGTTTACCTCCCTTTTTTGGCCGGGTTGGGACTAAGGATTTTATTTAATGAATGAAATGAATTCTGTCACTCAATAAATTCTTATTCCCTAGGCGGGAATCGAACTTACTAGGTTTTCCCGCTGAGATTAAGATTGTTAAATAAGATAATGCACAACTATATAACCTACAACACAAAAAATAAAAAAAACACAAACAGATTTATCTGTGCTATTATCTAGAACTATATTTTGAATAATATATTATTTATTTATTTTAAGTAGATTTTTTATTGATTTAATAACATTAATATTTTGTTGTTTTGTTTCCTTCTACTATATTACTGCAATAGTTAAATTTTATTTTATTGGTTTCACATACGGAATACAACCAGAATAAATAATTAGAAATTTAATTTTTTTTTGAGAGGGGGTTTTCGTATTTTTATTATTCATCCTACATCAAATATTTTATTTGCTCAGTCTTTTCATAAAATCAAAATAAATGCATTTTAATAAGAATGAATAAAACATTTTTTTTTTTATTTTATAGTTTTTCAAATTAATTTTCCTGTTTTTGTTTTTTTCAGTATGCAACCAGTTTTCTCGAGGAGTGTTTTCCATGCTGGGAGCCGTCAGCCCCGATTCCTTCGACACACTTCATTCTTATAGCAATACATTTCAGATGCCCTTCGTCACCCCTTGGTTTCCTGAAAAGGTAAATATTTTTTTATGAAAGATTACTTTTAGGATTTGCTATCACATTTTGTGCTAATAGGATAGCCATAACTCGCACTAATGCTGTGAAACCTGTTAAATGATAAAAACCAGAAAGTTATCCAGGGTTTTTTTCTTCAGGTCTTAATTGCATATTCGATATTTTCCTGAAACATTTGATTTATAAATTTAAACAATTAATTTACTTAAACACCGCACAGTTTATAGTGACAATAAAACCACATATGATATTTCATGGCTACATAGAAGGTATCTCTTTGGAAATGGCGAGTTATCAATATGTTTGCATGAACAGATGTAAGCAAATATAATCAAATATAGTGTTATTATTATTGCAATTTATTAACGTCCACGTTCTGGTACTATGGCTAATTGGGACGGGTCATCTACAGGTTACCACCCTTTTCTATTCAAGGGCGTATTTAATGATTTTATTTAATGAGTTCGCAACTAAAAAAAGTTCTATTGTCCAGGTGGGACCCGCCACTGTAGGTTAACCATGTGAGATTATAGCCAACTCTTTAACTCACATGGCTAACCTGAACCCCCTATATAGTAAAATAAAGGGACTCCCGTCCAAATTATCCGTAGTAGCAAAAAGCGGAAGTTAATAAATAATAATAGTAATAAACCAAAAATAACCCTTTTATTGCGACATCTGTAATTTTTTTTTGATATTGCTGGGGATAGTGGAAGGATATGGAGCATCTAATTGGGGTTGTTTTATAATATCATCTTAGTTTGCACAGATATTCGTGATGAGTATTTCGATTTCTCAAAAGTCCTGCAATCCTCTCAGATCTACCGATAGCCAGAGTAGTCATACACAAGCAAAGCCCCCATCTCGAACGTCATATCGACATATTCGTCATTGGTATAACTGCAAGATACCATTTTACGAATGCGTCGAACAAACTAAGTAATCTTAAGTTCACGTTCTGGCAGGTGAGAGTGAATTGTAGTGCAGGTCTAGACCAGGGTCAAAGAACATTGCACTTGAAAATGTAAAAAGCATCAGATGAAGGAAAAAACATGATCATCTAGAAAGAGAATGAGAGAGAGGAGGTGGAAAGAGAGAAAAGCACATGAGCGATACGATTTTCGCGAAGAACAGAACATAATTTATTCTCTGGATAGAAATCTGAGTGTAATTGGAATATTTGCGTTGTTAATAAAGTCTTTTGACACAGTAGACCATGAAATACTACTGAATAAGTTAGAACACAATGAAATAAGAGGCATTACTCATGAACGTTGTCGCTCTTATCTATGTAACCGTAAACTGAAAGTAGAGGTTGATGATATCTGTAGATATAAAATTATGTGAGAATGGCAGGCAGTAACTTGCGGCATTCCCCAAGGTTAAATATTATGACTATTACTATTTTTAATAAAAATTAAAGATCTCCCAGCTAAACTTATACCGACAAGATCTATTTTTTTATGATGATGATACCATTAAAATTATACAAGGTACAGACGCTGAAAAGCTTAAATAAGATGGTTCTGTTGATATTAAAGCATTATTTCTTTGGTTAATTGTTAATAAGCTGGTAATGAAGGAATCAAAAAAAGTAATCTCGTTCAGTAAACATTGCTCCTTCTTTTTGAGTGATATTAATGAATCATTTAGTCATTATATCAGTCCTCATGATAAAGTTTTTAGAATTGACTTGAACAAAAGTCTAGAATAGTTTGGCCATACTGAAGAATTGAATAAGAAACTAAAATAGCTCTGCTTCTTATTAAAAACTTAAAAAATGCCTCCCAATGGAAATTATATTACTAACAAAGTGCTTTAACCTATGACACTATGCATTGGGGTAACTAAAAAAATCATATTATAATATTTAAACTCAAATATTATCGAGTTATTTGTATTTTTTGGTTTCAGTCTTTGATTAGCCCTACTTCTACTCATCCAATTTTGACTTTATACCTTAGTCACTAAACATATCTTGTCGCCGCTATCCTTTTAATTCCTGTTTAAATAGGGCTCTTTCTACGGAATGATTTATTCGTTCTGACTGTCATCTTCAAAGCTTCAAAGAAAATTAAACAGCTGAAAACTAAGTATATATTCTAAAGCTTGGTTGTGCTCCGAGAACCCGACAAAACTCAAATGCACATTCTGCCCAAAACATAAAACAGGAGTAAGAACTACAATCAGTATGAGAAGAATGATGTGCATAAGTCACACTCTTAATCTAGTTAATAATCAATAAATTCGTTAAATTCTTTCCTTATATCTGTTATCTTTTGCCGTAATATTTATAACTAAGGTTTATACGTAATGGCCCCATGTCCCTGGATACATATCCTTTGCTTAATAGACCTAGACTACAGATATTTAATTAGGATTAGTTGATACTTTTGAAGTAGCATACAATAAAAGATAAAATGGAATAAAAGATTGTTTTTCTGTAATCCTTGAATAATGGTAACATTACTAAACTGAAATGAGTAAAGAAAGTGAAACATTTTGCAATAGAGTGAAGAAAGTGAATTGCCTTCTTAATTAGTCATAAGTATAAATTAAAAAATTATTTGAAGTTGGAAATTAAATGCTTTTAAATGTTTCATAACATTGTAAGAATTTATTTTAACAAAATAAATTGAAATGTGAATGAATTATTGGTGGAAATAATCAATATATTTTAAAATTTAAATATAATAATAATTACCTTCCTTGTTTATAACCTGCACTTGTTTAATAACTGCACTACTTCACAATCATCTCTAGTTGTTTTATAACTATGCTTATAACCTTTCACAACCATGCTTATAACCTACCAACAACATACCATAATCTTCACAACATCCTAATTTTGTTCATATTCTGGTTAGATCTAATCTTGTATTAAACGATTACAGAAAAAATTTAATATTACACTCGTGACGAAAGTAGAATTTACAACTCTCGTGAAATTACCAAACTCCCTTCGCTCGTGTGGATAAACATTTCACTCGAGTTGTAAAATGATCTACTTTCGTCACTTGTATAATAAATAACTATAATCCCTCTTCTTATATTAATAGAATGGATTTCAGCTAAATATTCCCTTTAGGGAAAATCAGCTATTGAGTTGATCAACACATAATGGTATTTTAAAAAGTGTCTTCAAATGCCAATCGTTCCTATCTAGAAGATGACGAAAATGAGGTCCGTTCAAAATTATATATATATATATATATATATATATATATATATATATATATATATGGTGTTGTTGTTTTTTGGAGTCTTGGTCAGTGTTGGTGAAAAAATCTAATTTCATTCCAATATTTCGAGAATATTTATGTTCTCTTCTTCAGGGTTAAAAGTCCTCATCGCAATATAATAATAAATACACCAACACACTGCAATAATAGTTACATAATAACAAAAATAACAATAGCACAGTATCTATGGTACAACATAAGAATAAATTTAATTATTATAATTTATCATCACACAACAATAATTAGTTGTAGCATAATAAAATTAAATAACAATAACATTGTAACTTTAATATAACATGAAAATAGCTTTAACAAACTACAACAACAATTGTGATAACATACAGCAATAACAAATGTAACATAATAGAAGAGCAATAATTGTAACAACACACAACAATAATTAGTTGTAGCATAATAATAAATTAAATAACAATAACATTGTAACTTTAATATAACTTGAACATAGCTTGAACATAATATAACTGTGATAACATATAGCAATAACGAATGTAACATAGTGAAATAACAATAATATATCAATTTTATTACTAAATAAATATAGCTTTAATAAAAAAATATAACAATAATTATAATAACGCATATCAATAGTTATAACATACTTCAACAAACAAAGGACAATATACTATAACAAACTTGAGGTTATACTTTAGTACTCCTAATGTAAACAAAGGAACAACAGTGATGTACAATAGCTTTTAAGTATCTTTAGTCTTGGTAAGTAGAATTAACACAAACACTATCTGTTACACTCTAATAACAATGTGCAATATATATATATATATATATATATATATATATATATATATATATATATATATATAAAGTAGTACCTGTACTTCTTAGCCCTGAAGAAGAGAAAATAAATATTGGAATGAACTAAGATTTTTTCACCAACACTGACCAAGACTCAAGATATATATATATATATATATATATATATATATATATATATATAAATATATATATATATCTTATGACGCAGCATGTGTACTAGGTAAATTAATACCAATAGATCTCATTGCAAAGCAGTATGTAACTCAATTCTCTCTTTTGAAAACCTCAACAGCCAACTCGAACTATCTGCCTGAAGAAATAGAAAGAGATATTCATTATAAGGACTGGCTCCACCCGTCGTTATATCCAAGTATTTGTTTAAACCCATACAATAATGCCGATATATGCATTTATACTGATGGCAGTAAGGATAAAACCCAAGTCGGTTGTGCTTTTGTGGTTTTTAAAAGAGATGAACTAATAGAAATACAAAAATTCAGACTTGGAAAACTGTGTACTAATAATCAGGCAGAAAAAATTGCAATCTTAAATAGTTTACTGTACATAGACGACAAACAACCTTCAACACACATCAACATTTACACTGATAGCCACAATTCTTTACAATCACTTCAAAATTATACAATTCATGACCCTTTGACAGAAAAAATCAGACAGTTACTTACAAGACTTAAACAAAATAATATACACATACACTTTTGCTGGATCAAAGGGCATTCGGGAATTTTGGGAAACGATCTCGCTGATTTATCTGCAAAATCAGCGTCAAAAGATACCAAAATTCCAGAATGCTACAACAAAATAACAAAATCACACTTAAAAACACAATTACTTACTGACACAATTAACACATGGCAACAGAAATGGAATACGACTATGAAAGGACAACATTTAAAGATATTTATTCCAGACATTAAAGATTACTTAGAACAAAAATTAATATCAACAGACTTTTACTTGACACAATTATTAACTGGACACGGAACAACAAATTCTTACTTTAATCGTTTTGGCCTAACAGATCAACCAAACTGTTTCTGCGACTTAACTACTGAACAGACATACAAACACTTGCTCTATGACTGCAGACTACTAACGGACCAAAGAGAAGACTTTAAATCCCAATTAAAATGCCGACAAGAAAATTGGCCTGTTGAGGAAAAACTATTATTTTATAAACATAATAAACCATTAAAAAAGTTTGCTGAAGAAATGTATGACTTCTTGATCTATTTGAAACTGAAATACAGTTAAATTAATTATTCAGCATTGAATCCAAATTTTGTTTTAGTTTTTCTTTTCTTTTTTTTTTCTTTTCTTTGATGTATATAATTTTATTTTATAAATATTTTATGTTATTATAGTTTAAAAAAAAATAAATGTTATGTATCAAGCACACGTTATGTACTAATTACTGTACGGGACGTGTGGATAATAAACTCCCTTCCTGTAGGGTTACTTCAGGAAGGAAATAAATAAAAAAAAATAAAATATATATATATATATTTGTCTGTTAACGCTCCAGCAGTCGTAGTGTTTATCTGATCGATATCAGACTCGATATTTAAACGTTTCATGTAAAAATGAAGATCACGTTCATTAACGGCTAAAATCAGACCAGTGGGAAGGGGGAAGAATTTCGAAATATTCTCCCTTATTATTTGTTGGATCAAAAATTTGTGTAATATCAATTATATTCTAATTATAGTGTTGCATAAATGTTAATTTGTACGTTTTTTCATTATCTTGATTATTAACCTACATATTTACATTTTTTTTAGTTTTCGGACTTTAACAAACCCTCACTCCTACTCATGTCACATTAACAATAAATTTTTATATCATGAAGCAGATTATTTGAAGCCTAAATACAAAATATTGTTCTCATTGAACTCTTGCGTTTTGAGATACATGCAAATATGTAACGGTAAATCTGTTTAGTTAACGCAGCCCCTGATTGACAGACTTTTCTAGGACTCACGTTTATTCTAGACATGGTTAGAGAAACGATGAGGGTAAGTCATCTTCCACATTCTCCCCACAGAAATGTGGAGCTTGTGAATTCATCATGTGAAGGTTTTTGTGCTTGAGCAACTATTAGAAAAGGCGTAAAAATTTTAGAAACACAAGTTAATTCTGAAATTTAGATATCAATGCTGGAGGGAACGGTATGAATACCTTATATACTGTTACTAAAAGCATTGAAACAAAGGACATAGCTATTTTTTTTGTTTTCCGTTTTTTTTTTTATCTTAAGGAGGAAAACTCTTTAATAAATAAACATGAAAAGTCCGTTTACTTTCTTAACCCCTCATTTATTCTAGAAATAAATAAAAAATAAGGTAGACTTGAAAGCAGGTTGTAATTGAAGTATAAATGCTGCAAGTGCTTTGTCTTAGTTAAAAAGCAATTTTGAGCACTTAACTACGGCAAGGAGAAGAACCTGGTTTGTGGTGGGTGGGAGTGTTAGGGGTGGACTGGCTGAACTAAGTGAATTGTTACTGATGGCCACAATATCTGAGAATTAAACTAACAATCTCGGGCCAAAATTAAAACATTCCTCTTGATACCTTTCAATTTATTTCAAAACCACTAATTTTTTGTAATAGACAGTGAGCGAGCCATATGAGGAACAGCAAGCACATGCTTGAGGATCCCCTTATTTATATCTGAGAAACCAAAAGCATCTTTATTATTAGACAGATACTGTTACATTTATTTTTTTAAATGTTCATAATTAGGCTTACTTGAATATTTATTCATTATATTATATATGTTCTTACCTGATTTTGTATTTAAACAAGTGTATATATAAAACTCAGATATTGTACGACAAAAAAAATGCAATTTAAAATGTGAATCAATAGAAAAATGAACTCCTTCTGGATGAGCACATTTCACAGATCAACACTATTTAGCTGATTGGTCAGTTTGAAGAAACTAATGAAGGGCAGCGGTATATAATACCTTAAAAAACGCATGCGTTCGACTCTGGAGGATTTCTGAATAAGAAAGGGGGAATTTTACGAATACTACAATAGAAATGCTATTACCTATATTATGATCATGAGCTTGGAAATGCATCTTTCTGCTTATAGACAATGAATGGTTTTATTAGTATGCATGCCGAGACATTACTGAATCTTTTGGAACCATTTTATTAAAAATGAAATTGTCAAAGTTCAAATGATAAAGAACTATGTTTGTAAATATATATTTATTCAAATTTCGCGCCCATCGGGTACATCAACAAATTCCTCCATGATGTATGAGATCACTCATTGCATATGGGTCATTATAAGTAAAATCCTAGATGACGTCAATGTGACATACAATTCTATTTACTGTTTGGGGGGGGGGCACTAGTGAATATTTCCACCAACAATGTTAAATATTCCTCGTGGTTCCAAGTAAAGTGTCTCCAATTACTGATACCCAGTTGGCTCAAGCTCTCCTCTGAGGCATCAAGTCACCTGCACCAAAACATATCTATTTCCCAACTTCCTTCTAGCATAGAACTTGGAAACTCTGAGAGGTTTCACTAAAAGTTTGAGTTTCGGAAAACATGATGAAACTAAGCCATTGGTTAACGGAAAGTAATTTTCCCAAGGAAACGAATCATTGAAAAGTATTACTTTAAATGATTTTATTTGTTGGTGCCATTTATTTTTGAGTCTTATGGCAATCTATCATCTTCGGAGATAGGATCTAGGAAATTGTGCTAGATCATTACATACACGCAATTTCTGAATAACCCCCTTCCTTTAATCATGTAAAATGTATTCGGAAGATTTAGTTTTGAGCCATGATGGTGATTTCCATGGAGCATAAGCCCTCCCTCCTACTCCACTATATTCAGTACTCATAACAAATTTGGCTTGGGGGATCGCTGGGCGAGACAGTGAAGAGACTATATTTCCAGGTTATCGCATAAGGATGATTTACTCGGCGGGCGGGAGGCGTGCTCGGGAAAAATGGCCGGTCCTAACCGGGGACGAGTGCTTTTTCAGCCCTTACTCAAATAGTGCCCCCACCCCATCCCCTAGCGGCACCTCCCCTCCACCCATGGGACCCCTCCGATGAGAACAGATGGCTCGACCCTAGAGCTCTTCAACCGCTCTCTCTCCGCTTTTTTTTTATGATAGCAGAGGTGTTTTTCGAAAAAATGTTTATCACCAACAAGCCAAGAGGAGGAATATATTAGGCAGTCGGTTTTCTACCCTTAGCTGTTTTTATACCAGTCCTAATTGATTATAGGAGATAAAAAAAAATGGTTCCAATTAATGTTTCTTGAATATTCTTTTCGTATTATCGTTATTAAATACTGAGGTTAACACACAAGATGATTTTTCAATCAATTATTGGAGTAGAACAGTCCAGCTGTAATATTTCAGAATTTAATCAAAGAACATTCTCAGTAAAAATTTATTTAGTGTGCTAAACTATGTGCGATCGGAGTGGGTTTGACAGGAAAATACGTGCATTATAGATACTATTTAATTATAATAAATGCTATCCATGTTTATGATTTGAATTATGTACGGTGTGTCAAACAGTAGAAAGGGATTGGGAACTCATTTTCGTTTACTCTTTTAAACTAAAATTTTTATTCTATAAGTCCCCTTCAATTACCTGGACGTTATGGAAAAATAATACGCCCAGACGAGTAGTATATTTGTATACGTAGAAGCCTTGCTAAAAAAATACCTTGAATATTCAGTCTCTAATGATTTCCCGAGCGAAGCCGGGTATCTTAGCTAGTTTTCTACAAAAACGAACGGAATTGATTATAAAATATCATAAATTTCAAAACATAAATTGTCACCCTTGTACTTTTTTAATAAATAAAATTAACAAGGCCTATTGACTTAATTAAAGTGATTTGAAAGTAATTTAGGCCACCATTGTACCAATCCAGCGGATCAAAAAATCTCATAAAAAATAATGTTTAGATATTTTTATTATAAATGAAAGTGGTTCTATACCTTTCCTTTTTTTTAAAGTTAATTCGTACGAAGAAATTTCTATTTTTTCGCTTCATCTATATGTTTCCCCCTCTCCGTTAGTATATTCTCATCAAAAGGTTATGTGCACATCAGACGATACACCAATCCTAAATATGGTATTTCAACATTCTATTCATTTTTGTGTTATTAGAGATACGTAAGTAACCTAAGTACGTAAGACCACATACCAACAAATCAAAATGAGTTTACAAGGAAATAAAAATTCAATTTTTTAATCGTAAGAAAACTCGTTCATTTTATTAAAATAAAAAGAACATTCATTTTTAATAAATTTGACATCTCTCATTCTTAACATAAAGGACTAAAGAGTGATATGAATTATAAGTAATGAGAACTTGTCTACCAGAAAGATACTTGATCATAAATTTTCCATGAGTTCTGTTACAAAAGTATTGCAGTTTCATTTTATACTTTAACATTTTTGATAGAATTCATTTTAGTGTAAAAACATCCTTCATAAATAAAATTATGTAGGTTTTCTTAAACATTCAATATTTTATGATAAAGTGAGTACATTCGGGCGGTTCGTTAAATGTCATAAAACGATTTACATTTCTCGAAATTTTTATGTTAGTGATTCGGTATTGGAATCATACCTGTATTCACCTTCTTTTCCTATAATTTCCTCCTAGGGAGTGACATAACAAAGGCCCTAATCACCTAGACCTGGACAACTAAATTGCACAAAAAGGTCAGGTTCACCATACAGCGTCAATAACTCTTTAGGACTGAATGACCTAATCAAAATATTTATCATTTTTCTTATTCAATATATAAAATTTGAAATTAACGTAATTATTTCTGTCTTAGTACTAGCTTGGACAGTATGATATTTCCTCCAGATAGAGTACATTTGATCCTCATGTTTTTCACAATGGACGAAACTGGATGTAGTAAAGGAGGGCCATGAAAAACAGGAAGCAGGAAGTGAGCTGTAAAGCGAAGGTCAGTTGTATACTTGGCCTCCATTTTCTTGGACTAATCAAAGCAAGCTCCTTCCTTTCTTCTTCAAGATTACACACATAATTCTTTGTCGTTCAATCCCTGCAACTTTGCTGTACGATTAATATCACATAGTTGCACAACAAACATGAACTGCTGCATTGGTTAACGAGTGTTTTCCTCTATTCTTTTACACCGGTTTATATTATAATTCGCGCCAAAAAAGTCAAATCAGTCCTCTAAAAGGCGTAAGTAAGGGCAATGAATACATATTATTTACAAATATGTTAATATTTACATGTAATAGTAATTAAATGTTACTTATTAACGTCCACATTGTGCTATTACGGCTAATTGGGACGGGATATCTACAGTGTTCTTTCAGAGTGGGACTAAGGATATTATTTTATAAGTTCGCCTCTACATAATTTCATATTGCCCAGGAGAGAATCGAACTCATGACTAGGTTAGGTTTAACAAGTTAGATTAACCCCAACACCTTAAATCACATGTTTAACCTGAGCCCTGACTAGTAATTAAAAAAAAAAAAAGAACCTATAACCTTATTCTAAATAATTAGTTCTAAATAATAATGTAGTTTCGAAAACATAGCGTATGGCATAAAATCACACACTCAATGTATTCCAAGTTTTATTTGTTCAACACTAAACTGGTTATTTTGACGTTTCGTCAAAAAACTATTGGACATATTTTTTAAGTCTTTTAGATCTGAACTAAAAAAAAATCGGAGTTCTGCGAAGATTAAAAAGATAGTGAATAAAAAGGGAATGTTTCTACTGCCTGTTATATCCTGTCTGCGGTAATGGAAATTTATTTAGTGACGAACTCAATAATAAAACTCTTATATATACAACGGGCCCACACAGCACATGACAAATGGTCAAAATCTGTTCAGCGTGGAGAGAGAAAGCCCGTCACGCAGGAGCTGCGTAAACTAAGCAGATTTCCCTCCTGAAGTTTAGTAATAGATGTAAATGTGATTTTTTTTCGGGGCGATCAACTGCATGGTTATTACGCCCATGTTGTAATAGATAAATCTACATACTGCTAACACAACACCATCGTGAATATATAAGAAATGTTTCAGTCAATTTAAGTAACCTGCCGACAAGAAGCGTTTGAAATGTAAACATTAAACATACAGATCTACCAGCCTCACACTGGAAAGAAAAACATGTACTGAAATATATCAGAATATAACATATTAATTTTATTAAGAACTATTTGCTATATCTAGAATTGTAATTACTCGTAATAATGAGTCAGAATAATTGTTATCTCAATCAATCAAATTTTAGTACTCTAGCATCGGGGAGGGGGGGGGAGTTTATCAGAAAATATTTGTATGTATTTCGTATAATAAAGGTCTCTTGAATACAATATTTGATATTTAAGCTTCGAATAATGTAGTTTATTATATAATAGAGTATTGTTTATGTAACATGAGTAGAAGTGGGTGTTTGCTGAAGGCTGAAAACTGAAAAATGCAAATATCTCGGTTAATATTCAAGATAGAGAATAAATGTATATAACAATAATTATAGCACATTCAATTTGCAATAAGATTGGTTTTATACAATTTTTCGATCCGACGTATAGTAACGGAGATATTTCGAATTCTCGAAAATCCTTCCCTCTAAACCCCCCGCCCCCTAGTCTGATTTCAGCCATTAACGAATTTGATCTTTCTTTTTACATAAAACGACTATCGAGTTTCATAATGATTAAACAATAATTGCGTCCGCTAGAGCGGTAACAGACAAGTACACACACACACACACACACACACACACACACACACACATATATATATATATATATATATATATATATATATATATAAATATATATACGTATGTATATACATTTATATATATATATATATATATATATATACAGTTGAACGGACCTCATCTTCTAGGTAGGATCGATGGACATTTGAAGAAAAATCTTGTCATGAGTACGACCCCAATAGCTGATTTTCCGTAAGGAATTCCCGCCACATTTTCAGGTCGTTGTGAAACGTCACCTTACCTAGTTCTAGCACGTTCAAGTACCTCGGAGGGGTTGTTACCTAGAGCAGTAGTGTGGCAAGAGAATAAATTCCTAAACGATATCCGGAGCCAGATGTTTCAAAAGGCCATCCGCTCACCTGGAAGGCAAATGTGTACATATTCAAAAAGATTATTACCAACATTTAATTATAGAAGTGAAACGAGGATTTTCAGATAGGAAAACGGGAAAACACTCCTGGTCTTGTAGAAAAAGCTCAGAAAATGATAATTGGAATAGCAACAGCCGCTCAGACGACAGATGAGATGGATTAAGTTGAATGACAGCTCCTCTGATATAAAGAGTGCGGACGAAATAACTGTTTCATTCACTGTTAAGTTATTTTCAGAAATGCAGGTACTGGAAAATGTTATATTAATAGCTATTGAAAGGTGAGGTGGACAACAAAATACAAATTATCATTTAACATTTAAAAATCTCACTACATAGTATTAAAAAAATTGACCTATTACTACAAAACGATGAAATAGAAGTAATAATTGTGCATGGTATTTAGGCGTATTAATAGATTATGAACTTCACTGAAGTACACAAATTGTTTTTTTTTTTAAATAAACTTATTAAGATAATACCTATTTTATCAAATCTCTGTAATGCAACCTGAAAATTGAAAAACAGGGCTTTATTGATAATATAAAAGGTAGCCATCCTTCCCTGTATAATTTATACGATTTGTTCATTGATATCATAATGAAAATTATAACATGACAAAACTTGAACGGATTTCATTGGAAATCAAAAATGGTTCATCAAATAAATTTCTGGTTAATCACAAAACTTTTTTATGGCTCCTCACAATTTTATTTCTTATAAACGTTTTTCTTATAATATTATTTTAATGTTTAAGTAGTAGTTATTAATGTGTTATATTTTAATTGTAAATTTGTTTGAATACAGGTGTTATTATTGTAAAAAAATATTATAATGTTATAGACGTTTTTGTTATATGACCAATTATGTAAAATATTTTTAACAACTGATTTTTAGACTCCTAATTATGGTGTTACATTGTTTTGTAACTCTCAGGATGGGGATTTAGTCCCCGAAAGCGCTCAGCGTTTATAAGAAATAAAATTGTGAGGAGCCATAAAAAAGTTTTGTGATTAACCATTCATCACCCTCACCACCAGCTAAAAATAAATATGAAATAAATTTCATTTGAAGCTGCATAAATTACACTCATCCCAATTCCGGGTGATCAAATCTTCTCAAACTACTGACTACAGAAGCTTGGACTAGATGCAGAAGACAGAACCTGATAACCTAGAACGAGCAACCATTAAACCAATGGATATATCTTGGAATACTGGTAACAAATCAATATATTTGATAACACAGTTTATACTGACTGAACAAGAAAAACGATAAGGCAAGATGCGCATTTATTATAAAAAAGTCCGTCACGCAGGGGCTGCGTAAATTAAGCAGATTTCCCAAGTCAAGTTATACAATAGAGAAATCTCCATTCGACAGCAGAACAGTTACGCAATTTGCCGAACTAGCTTTTGGCGGGAAACTCATTCGTCCGGTATACGCCCCCATTTCATAAAAATGCAAATATCTCGGTTATTATTCAAGATAGAGAATAAATGTATAGAACAATATTTATAGTAAATTTAATTTACAATAAGATTGGTTCTATACAATTTTTTGATCCGACGTATGGTAACGGAGATATTTCGAATTTTCGACCCCCCCCCTACCACTGGTCCGATTTCAGCCGTTAACTAACTTGATGTTTCTTTTACATGAAACGACTAAATATTGAGTTTGGTAACGATTAAATAAAAATTACGACCGGTAGGATCGATGGACATTTGAAGAAAAAATTCGAAATTCCCTCATGAGTACAACCTCAAAAGCTGATTTCCCTTAAGGGAAATGTGCTAATAAAAAGTGGTCTTTATTGATAATACTAATATATATGTAGGCTTGTAGGAACTTTTACTAACAATCAATCGCAATTTTCAAATCATTAGAGTGCATTAAAAATATAACTGTGTCCAGAAATTGTTTCAGAGCGATCGACTCAAATCATCAATACGATGATTAATCGACAATACAAAAATGACAAAATACCTGTTGGTTGTTTTTAAATACACTTTACCAACTACCAAACAAACAATATTTTAAAGAAAGTGCTGGAGAGTAGAGAAATTGTAGTACACTTTTAGGCTGTGAATTTCAAATAATCAATACGGTCCAAATGTATGTAATAAAATTTCCATATTACATATGAAACATACTTTAGAAGAAAAATTGATTTACCTTTTAAAGGTGTATACTTGAAAATGTTTAAACCTAACATAAAAAAATTAATAATTAAACAAAATTGTAGGAACTGAGTCAAATATTTGCCCATGGGATTGTTGCAATGAACAAACTTTCATATACCTAATTTATGTCTACTCACTCACAGATAATTACGGAAAAGAAATGATCTCAAAAAAAAAAAACAATGTTTAGAACAATGTAAAAGAAAAATTTAGTAAAGTAGAAGAATTTAGTTCCTAGAAGATTCAAGAAAGCCCTTATTCATGAAAAGAAGTTACGTTATTGAAATTGATTATTTTGCTTTATTGTCGTGTCAAGTGTGTTTTTCTGCTTTGAGTAATTTTGTGCACACTAAATAAATTCCCCTTATACAGAATTATAATAAATGAAACCGTAAAGCCGTTGAACATTAATAACGTGTTTATTGTTTTAACTCAAAGAATTAAGAGGTAATAGCAAGGACTATTAACATTTCAGGAGCAGTGATATTTCGTCAGATTTTGAGTATTCTCCAAAAGAGTTATAAAGGTGTATTGCGTGTTTTTAATGATCTAAAGCAATTACTTTAAGTTTAATATTTATTTGGTGACGGAATTCACTAAATGAAATCCTTAGTCCTCCCTGGCTAGAAAAGGGTGGTACCTAACCTGCATATCTCCAGGTCCTAATTAGCCTTAGTTGCAAAAAGTGGACGTTAATAAATAATTTAATATTAAGTTTAATAAATTATTTTTACAATATTAAGTTCAAAATATATGTACACCAAAGGATAAGCCATGCTTTAATCCCTTATCATGTTTAATCTACAGCCTCTACCGGTACCATTACAAATATGATTTTAGGAATAAATTGTACTCATATTGGACTGTAAAAAATCGTATGAATCAAGAACCACCAAGAATCTTATAGATTTTCCGTTTTAATTAAATCTCTGATACTTTATATTAGATCATTTATTTTGCTCAAAACGGATTTAATTTTAAGATAAATATCAATGTATTAATTGAAACATTATATGGTAGTAAATATTAACAAGAACTCTTATTAATTCACTCCACTCATGCTACAGGCAGTTTTATCACTCGATAAGGGAGAATTTACAATAGAGTGCGAATCCGTAAACAGATAATTATTTGAAGAGAAGAGGCCGAAGTAATTAAGTGTACTAGAGAGCTAATTGGCTTTGGAGTGTAAATATTTGATTGAGATTTAGATTGAAGTGACCGTTCTACAGTGTTTTACAGTTAGTTATCCGGACTGTTGGCTCGAGTTAGTTAGTTTGAACTGATTGGACAATAGCCGGGCAGAGCGGGCTACTTTGCTAACTCTTTAATTGCTTATATTTGTCGGAAGGTTCTCGGAGTAACTCTCAACCTCTTGGCAGTCCCTCAAGGAAGCTCGCAAGTTGAAAGAGCTCCCCCCACTCTCTAATCAATTTTAGAACTACTGCTCCTCCCTCTGACGGCCCAATTAGCGAAACAATATTAGGCCTGAAGACGAAACGGCAATCAGCCGGAGCTAATATTATTTCTTCTGAGCGGCCAAAGAAGAAAATCTTTCACTTCAGGTAATCATAACGAGAACTTCTGATAATTCTACTGTAGGTGACTTCAATATACCGTCGAGTAAGTAACTTCAAAAAATTAAAATTAAAATTGCGGAAACTTACTGTAGAATTTTAGTTTAGCCCTGGAATTTAATTATTTGTTCGACTGTGTAGTTTCTAAAAGTACATATAAATAATCCTTAATCAATCCTAAAAACTCCAGGGGCTTAGCATTATTTAAATTCTTCTTATTGCCAGAGGGGCGACGCCTTTATTGTACACAACTTAGTACTACTTATTTAGATACTCGGCTCCACCTGGGGGTTGATCCTGGGAACCGGAACAACTGATTTTCATGTAAAAGAATAAGAAAGAAAAGCTACTTAGGCCTAGGGAGGGTTTTATTCCTTGCCATACTAATATTTACCAACAAAAGCATTTCTGATAATGGGAGAAATTCCTCTCACGGGAGTACAGACAAAAAATCACTCAACCAAACGAAAACCAATGTATACAAATATATATATATATATATATATATATGTATATATATATATATAGCAACCTCTACACCTTCTCCAGTACTTCTCCAACGACCATAAATTTGGAATTTCCAATGGAATGCTATATTTTTTAAGAGGGGTTCTTGAAGACAGTCAAATTCTAAAACGAGTTTATATCGGTGAAGTTTTTCATTTGACGCATCCTTTAGGCGTAAAATACACAAATCTTTATTTCAGAAACGGCACGTTTTATTGAAAAGTGCAGGAGACATAAAAGCTGTAGCCAAAAAAATTATCTTTGAAACAAGTCTATGGGAAGAGGAATGAATTGGGAAGAAAAAAAATTAAAACGAAATACGGCAAAAGTATTCTTGATGATTCTTCCCTGGAAGATACCGCACCGTGTTTTTTACATGGAGCTATGCGTGTGGAAAAATGTATTCCTTTTACAAATATTTAGTTTAAAAAAAATAAATCTAAAATCGTTTTTTGATATGTTGATGTTTTTGAAGTAAATTTTTTTTTTCGATTCATTGAAGAATATTTTTGATTTATTTCATTTTAAAAACGTAAAAGTTATGGTCGCTGGAGAAGTACTGGAGAAGGTTAAGAGGTTGAAGAAGGACTGCAAAGATCTTTTAGAAGTATATAGGACACCAAGTCTCAGACTTTCATTAATACAATTGACGATTTTAAGTGAAATGGCACGGGAACTTGGGAGATCATGTATATATATATATATATATATATATATGTGTGTGTGTGTGTGTGTGTGTGTGTGTGTAATTCATAACAGGATATTTATTTATTATATTCTAGGATGTACATACATCTCAGTTAAAATAAATTATTCTGATTGTCTCTGGTTGAACCAGTGGATCCCTTGAATGGAGCACCATCAGAAACGTTTCAAGAGCAAATTTGATACGGTTAGCTCCACATTTCCTGTTAACTTTAACAACTTTAGTAATAAAAACTGCAACGTTACCCAATATTCATTAGTAGGAATTGCAGTATTTAATTACTGCCAGCTCGCCAGAAGCAACACGTTCAAGTGCAAATACAACATTCACCATTAGATCCCAAATAGCTTGTCAATTAGTTCGTTATGACTGATTCATTCATTTTTATCAATTATTTGGCAAATAGTCTATGTGGATAAAAACAGATTGTTTTTATTATTTTTTTGTAATTTGTTTACTATTCACTCTCTCTTTACTAATTAAAATATTCATTTAATATGATATTGCTCATAATTAAACTAAACCAAAACAAAAAAAAAAACAATTTTCTTTAACCCAAATATAACCCTTTGTCATTCAGTCGATAAAAATAATTTCTAATAAATATTCTATTAATATATTTAGTAATAATATATCAGAGGAGATTCATATTCAATATTAATTGATATAATATTTCAATGATATATCAATTTCATTCATCATTTACTGTTAGTGAAAAGAATATTTGTGTTAATCAATTCACTGTAACCAGCTAGTGATGAATAGTTCATTTAAACCAAGCTTTAAGAGAGTAAACAAGAGCTCTTTGACACTATTTTTATTTTTTGGAGGGTTATCAACAATGCAACATTGCATTTGGTCAAAAACACAAACATGAAAAAAAAAAATATATATATATATATATATATATATATATATATATATAATAACCTGGTCGAAAACATCTACAGAATTTTATATATATCAAATTTTGTAGATGTTTTCGACCAGGGTATTATTATAGATGGTGCTGTTTTTGAGGTTTTTGGTCAATATTCGTAAAAGAATATTATTTTTTCTTCTTTAGGGATGTAAAATAAGGCAGTGACCACAAGCCTTAACATACAACAATGACTCTCTCTCTCTCTCTCTCTCTCTCTCTCTCTATATATATATATATATATATATATATATATATATGTGTGTGTGTGTGTGTGTGTGTGTGTGTGTGTGTAGGTCTGTTAACGTTCTGTTATTTTCGCTACCAAAAGCGAATAATAAATGTTTTATATGAAGCTAAAGATCATGTTCATTAATGACAGTTAGCTTTATAAGGGGTATTTCGAAAATTCTAAATATCCTAGTTATTTATTATACACCAGACCAGAAAATTGTGTAGAGACGATCTTATTTCAAATTTCCTGTTGTAATTCATCCCTTGATCTTCCTCATAAGAATCTCGCGTTGAATTCAATCGTCCTTCACAATGGAAATATGTTTTGCAAAGGATTCGATGTCATAACTTAGTTTAATCTGGTTTAGGAACCAAACTGGTAGCCAAGAGTAGTTAGACATGTGTTGCGGCTATAAAGTGTGTAGCTGTGAGGAGGAAGTGGTGCCAGCATTAGCGACCCCCCCCCCACTAAATATTTGAACAGGAGCTAGAGTATGTGCCGCTCCTAATTCCCTAGACTGCATAATTCAGCTGCGATTTTCTCAAATGAATTCCACGCTAGTAGCTCTCTTCCCCCACCGCCTTTCTAATTATTCAATACTTACTTTCTTATTATTAACCGCTGATCAAAGGCCTTTTATTCCTTATGTTTCTCACTCATCCTTTGTCTGAATATTGATCATGCTGTCTAAGTCTTTTGAATTATTCATAAACATTTCGTTCTTTTTCTTTGGACGAAATTGACATTAGAGTACTTACATGCCGCGCCAAGCAAGTGCTGCGTCAACGTGCTGGAATAGTACGCCTGTGTGTTCAACAAATATTCGATTTTTTTTATTTTTCTATTAATATGAACTCTATGTTAACACATCTTCTAATTTAAGTGGAGTATGAATTGCTCAGTGACACAATTGCTGAACAGAAAAATCCCATGAATAGTGGGGAGGGGGGGGTTAAGACTGAAAACAAAAATTCAAGAGACAAAGTATGTAGAACAAAAATTGTATGGCATTCAATTATTAACAAGATAGTTTATATCATTTTAGCAGATTTCCCTTAAGGGAAATCAGCTATTGAGGTTGTACTCATGACGGAATTTCCGAAATGTTTCTTCAAATGTCCATCGATCCTACCTAGTAAATGACGAAAATGAGTTCCGTTCAAAACTGTATATATATATATATATATATATATATATATATATATATATATATATATATTTGTCTGTTACCGCTCTAGCGGTCGCAATTTTTGTTTGATCGTTACCAAACTCGATATTTAGTCGTTTTATGTAAAAAGAAAGATCAAGTTCCTTAATGGCGGAAATCGGACCAGTGGGAGAAGGGGTTTAGAGGGGAGGAGTTTCTAAAATTCGAAATATTTCCGTTACTATACGTAGGATCGAAAAATGGGATAGAATCAGTCTTATTGCAAATTAATTTCCCTATAAATATTGTTATATATATTTATTCTCTATCTTGAATATTAACCGAGATATTTGCATTTTTATGAAATTTTATGGACGGATGACGGATGAGAGTTTCCCGCCTAGAGCTAGGTGGCCGTTTTCTGAACTGTTCGGCTCTCGTGAAATTTCTCTCTCTATTGTAAAACTTCACGTGGGAAATCTGCTTAGTTTACGCAGCCTCTGCGTGACGGACTTTTCTTTTAGATCCAACTCTAAATAATGGAGATATATCAAGTTTTTATTTGGAGACTGTAAACAAACCAGTAAGGTAGAGGAGCAGGGAGCAAAAGTAACTACTGCACTACGTGAAGATTACATCTCGTATGACAATTACAACAAAACTGTCTGCATATCTAATAAACTTCTCTATTTGAAGAACTGAGAATTTATATAGCCGATACACAACTATCCTCTACTATCATATAATAACCAACGCCTAACCAGCAACTGATGTATATAATTTCTAACGGACCTCATTTTCGTCATCTTCTGGGAAGGATAGATGGCAATTTGAGGAAATTTTTGCTTCCATGATTGGATCCGTTCTATGCAGCCCTAAAGGGTGAAGAATTTAAAAACTAAATTTGTAGTTCACCTTCAACGTATTTGTCTTAGTGTTTATTTTTATACTCCTTAATTTGTAATTAATTTCGGTTTAAATTGTGAGCTCTAATGATATGTTTATCATCTTTGACTGTAAACTGGTTCCTATTGATGAAGTATCATTTGTGCTATTGAGGTCGTACTCATGACGCGATTTTCGAAAATTTTCTTCAAATGTCCATCGATCCTACCAGGAGATGACAAAAATGAGGTCCGTTCAAAGTTATATATATATATATATATGTGTGTGTGTGTGTGTCTGTTAACGCTCTAGCGGTCGCAATTTTTGTTTGATCGTTACCAAACTCGATATTTAGTCGTTTTATGTAAAAAGACAGATCAAGTTCGTTAATGGCTGAAATCGGACCAGTGGGAGGGGGGGGGTTTAGAGGGGGGATTTTCGAAAATTCAAAATATCTCCGTTACCATACGTCGGATCAAAACATTGTATAGAATCAATCTTATTGCAAATTAAATTTACTATAAATATTGTTCTATACATTTATTCTCTATCTTGAATATTAACCAAGATATTTGAATTTTTATTAAATTTGGACCGGTAACGGAAGACTGAATTTCTCGCCAAAAGCTAGCTCGGCCCTTTGCCGTAACTGTTCGGCTGTCGTATGGAGATTTCTCTATTGTATAACTTCACGTGGTAAATCTGCTTAGTTTACGGAGCCCCTGCGTGACGGTCTTTTTCTTATAAATATATGATATAAATCGTGTGCGTGTGTGTGTGTGTGTGTGCGTGTGTGTGTACAAAGTAGTGTTAGATTAAATGCAAATCTGCCCACCTTCTTACAAATAGTGATACGTAAGAAAATAAATATATATGTATGGTTATGTATTTTAGGTCATTACATTTCTGTATGCATACTGCTACATTAATCATTGTGTCATACTACATGCAATTAGTCATCTCACTCATATAATATTAACACTCTCTATGAGGAGGAATTAATTACAATAATAACATATTATATTGTATCATAATAAATGATAACAATTCAATACCAGAATATTCCAGGTAAATTTGACATTCACAGAAGTATATTTGAAAACTTCGTGGCATTTTCTGGACATGACTTTAGAAATTTGTTACACCCTTTATTATATTTTCTGTATTATCAATAGTGTTGTTCTAATAAAAATATCATATCTGTTAGATTGAAACTTGGTGATTCTTAAAAATCTATTGTGTTATGGATGAGTGCTATAAAACACTATATAACTGAATTCCAGTAATAGCATTAATAATTTATTTTGTACTTTAATATTTAATTGACCCTAATAGTGCCTTCAAAGCAATTACTGTAGATCCCTGGAAATTAGCCAATGAGCTCTCATAATCACGGCTAAATTTCCGTGTGAAATGGATTTATGAGATATTTTTTCCTTTCCCCTTGTGGAATTATGCATGTGGTAAACTGTCAACATAACAACACCAATTATCAATTTCGAAATTAATTAAGTTTATTAATTAATTTGATTGGCAATTTAACTCTAAATCAAAAGCTAACCAACCTTTTCTCGGTGTATAGACAAAAATGTATAGGTATCTCTTGTATATAATAAAACCGATTCTGAATTTAATTAAATTATGGCATTCTTGTTCATGAATTCTCAACAAGTTTTGATATGAATGGTGTGTCTACGATACGTAAAATTATTGAATTTTGTATTGAGCTTCCAGCTTTAGTGCTAGACCTATGGATTATAAATTATATGAAAATTTCATTTTTTCTTTCTAAACTAACGCCAGTTTATGCCAACTAAGCTAATCGGGAGAGGTTTTTCACAGGTACTATTTACTTCTATATAAATAAAATTCCAGACAACATATATATGAGAATTATAATTTTCAACTAGGAGGGTGGGATTACTAACACATAAATATACATATTCATAAATATGTTCCTTCGAATTGGTTTATCGAAAAAATGTATCGAACGAATTGTGTTTAGAATTATGATTGCAGTATCAGAACTTTATTCATATTTATGAATTTGAGAAGACTTGATTTCCGATTTCATGGCGCCAACGAATTTATTTGAGTTCTATGAAAATTCCTCAATAGAATTGAGAAATTTTTGTATTTGTAATACGAGGTTGAATATTTTTAACTTGCACTATTTTATACTTTTCTACCTCCCTCGGAAGTAGAGATTTACTTCGACGTCAAAACATATATTCGTCAATATTGATTTTAGTGGAAACTTGTAAAGGTCAAGTTGAGTTTAGAATCTATTTTTCAGTACTAAGAGAATTCCAATACCTTTATTCCAACTGCAGTTCAATGTGGATTTCATGAGAGTGCCGAATAGATTTGTGAAATTATTTATCGTGTATAAGTCAGAGATATGAATATAGTCAACGTGGGCTATTTAATCTCTACTAAGAATAACATGAGTCCTGTTAGTTCGATATCCAAACATGTTCGTCAATATTTGTTTTAACAAGAGAAGTATACAAATTGAGTTAACAATGTATTTTCCAATCCTAATACGTTACTTAAATTTAGGAATTTCGAAAATTTAATTCCTTCTTCTGGTCCCAAAACAGAATTTATCAGTGATCCATGAGAATGCTTCAAGTAAATTGTGAATTTTTATATATATTTCCTTAGGGAATGAAATGTGTTACCAGCTTATATTATGATTTTCTGGCATTGGCAGGAGGGAGAATTAACTTAATAACGACGTGATAACAGTTTCATATCAACCCACAATGACGGTAGCAGAGTTAGCTAATTCCTTCCAACTTCATCTTATACTGCATAATGCCTGGACAGAATTTTACATATTTTCTCTCTGATTTCTAGGTTTAGTTATCTGATGCAGTTATTACGATTTACCTCATGAACTATAATGTTCGTCTATATTTGTCCAATAGCTATTACACGCTTCACGCGTAAACCAGAAACCTTGTACTTAGTCATTTTTAATTAATGACTCGCTTTGTGTTAACGAGGCTAATTGGGACGGGTTATCTACGCGTGTTTTTTAAGGAATGATATCACTGCAATTTTCTTGTGATTACTCAATTCGTTAACCCAACCTTCATATTTTGTCTGGATACAACTTCTATCTCAAATCAACCAACTTTCCTTTAACGGGCATTACAATGAATGACTGAACAGTTATTGTAAATTTTATAGGCTAGGCGTTATTGGTGATGGTAATAACGGGATAATTTGCACATAGGCTAGTCACTATATTTACACGGCAAACCATTTCCATGTCTATCGGTCAACGACGGGTAACAGGGCTAGTAGGTAAACACACATTTAGCAGAATACCCGAGAAAAAGATTTACTCTGTCACAGATGGCTTCATGTGGAGGATATTAATTCGCGTCTTGTGTTTGCAGTTCTAAATAAAGTAATAATAAAGCTGAAAAGTATTTCTGTGTCACATGATTCAATTTCTGACAATTTGGGGCATACATAAGCCAGGGCTGAATACACTTTGTAAATATAGAGTCACGAGTCTGTTCCAGAAACGTCAATACTATTTTATTTAGTACGGTCCTCAATAAATAACAGTCCTATTTTGTACAGGAAAAAAGGCCTACTTTGTACTTCCAGATAAGTTCAATTTTATAATAGAGTCGCCATCTGTAGATAGCCCGATTTTAGCCACAGTATCACAGTAAAAAGTCCATACCATTGATCTAATGTGTGTTGTGAGTAAAGAATAATAGAGACATATGTCAGAAACATTGCATATTCAAATAAAAGAAGTCAATCACTCAGGTGCTGCGTGGGAAAGTACATTTTCGACGGGAAATTCTATAGCAGTTTATTTCCAAATGGCACTCGCAATTCGAATTGCTTCTCCAATTTCCTTTGTTTATGTTAGTAAAGGTCAAATCTAAATTACTCGATGTATTTAATGTGGCGGTAACCCATTTGGAGACATTATTAAATTTATTCTCTACCCGTATTCCATTCAATTTTGAATAGAGTAATACATAGAAACACCAACATCTGTTCCCTGACATATTTATTTTTATTTTATGGATTTCTACATGTTTGACTTGACATGAGGCCACGAGTTAACATAATTTCCAAACATATATTTCCACCTGTGCACTAACTTCCTCTCCCAAAGGCAAACCAATATGGTTATGTGTAGAAATCAGCAATCTATTGACCCTACCCAAGTGATAATGTGTTATATCATGAACCACTTTATTCGAAGCTTAAATATCAAATATTGTTTTCATTGAACTTTTACTAAGTGAGATACATGGAAATACGTAGTATGATGACGTCATTAATTTATATTTTGTTTTCTAGACTCGAAAAAGTTTCTTTTATATTTACGATACTCGAGTTTGTAACTGTTACACTTAACACTAAAGTTCATAGTCAATAATGTCTGAAATAGGGGAATAGGGGGTTTAGACAGGTGGGGAGAAGGTGATTTAATAACTTAAAATATCTCCGTTATTATGTGTCTCGACAAAAAATTGTATACAAACAATCTCGTTAATAAATGGATGCTCTACAATTTTTGTTCCATTTTATTATTTCTTATCGATTAAATATTAATCGAGTTGTTCTTACCTTCTTGGTTTCTGCCTTCTCTAAACACCGACTTCCGTAACACAGTATTCGAAATGGGTGTTTTCATTTAGAAACTGAAATTATTTGGAAATAAGTGATCAATAGCCATAAGACATAAGAAATTTACTTCGTCGGGACGTTTTCATCTACTGGTCACTTAGTGACACGTGTTTTATAGACGACATCGATAGACAATTATGCTTAAAACTCTCTGGAAATTTGAGATTAAAAAAGTTCGTCACGCAGGAGCTGCGTAAACTAAGCAGATTTCCCACGTGAAGTTATACAATAGAGAAATCTCCATACGAGAGCCGAACAGTTACGGCAAAGGGCCGAACTAGCTTTTGGTGGGAAAGTTACACGTCCGTTTCGGCCCAAATTTAATAAAAATGCCAATATCTAGGTTAATATTTAAGATAGAGAATAAATGTATAGATCATTATTTACAGTAAATTTAATTTGCAATAAGATTGGTTCTATACACTTTTGTGATCCGACGTATGGTAACGGAGATATTTTGAATTTTCGAAAATCCTCCTCTCTAAGGCCCCCCCCCCTCTCACTGATTCCGATTTCAGCCGTTATCGAATATGATCTTTCTTTTTACATAAAACGACTAAATATCGAGTTTGGTAACGATCAAACAAAAATTGCGACCGCTAGAGCGCGTATGTATATATATATATATATATATATATATATATATATATATATATATATATATATATATATATAAAAGGGAGCAGCCCGAATGCAATGTATGCAATTTGACTCTTACAATAAAACACATACTGACAGACTGCAAGAGACGAGATCATTTATAGATACCCCACGACCTACATGGCTTACTCACTGAAGGTAGCCCATACATACCCACTATACTACAACATTTAAAATACATTAACATATACACAAAAAATTAACTAATATAATCCATTTAAAATTAATGTTTGCGTTTTAAAATAAATGTTATAATTTCTTATACATGTGCGCGTGCCAGTTGTGTTTGTGTGTGTGTGTTGTGTGTGGGTGTATGAGTTTTCACTCACTCCAGTGTGTTTTAGGGAGTACAGAGTTTTATGTAAATAGTCACTAGTAAAAACTTATATTTTATGTAAACCTTAATCATTTTAAATTTCTTTTATTCATTTTATACACCAATTTTATTTTAATTATTGATTTATTTATTTAATATTTAAATATTTTATTAATGATTTCTTTATTGTCCAATATCAATAGTTTTGATTTACAGTTTTCACCTAGCTTTGAATTTTGTCTTTATTTCTTCTCTTGCTCATTTATTTTTTATCTTTGCTGTGTTCAATATTTGTTTTTTGATTTCCATTCATGCCTTTTGAGTTCCATTTTGTTTTTGAGTTCCATTTCCATTTTTGAGTTCTAGTTCCGTTTTTGTGTTTAATTTCGCCTTTTGTGTTATATTTTTTTATTCCAGTTCTGTTTTGAGTTGCGTTCCTATTTCTTTCCCAGTTCTGTTTTGATTTCATCTCTGTTTTTCTTGTTTTCTCTCTGTGTTTTGATCCTTTTATGTTTTGTAATCCTTTTATGTTTTGTGTTCCTTTTGTGTTCTTTGTTCCTTTTCTGGTTTGTGTTCCTTTTGCGTTTTGTGTTCCTTATCTGTTTGGTTTTCTTTTTGTGCTTTGTGTTCCATTTCTGTTTTGTTTAATTTTCTTATTTTTTTTGTATTGTTTTTTAATTACAAATCCTTTAGTTTAGAGCAACATCGCCGAAGCTGCGAAGCTCCAATAAATCATCAGGAAATCAGCTATTGAGGTTGTACTCATGACGAAATGTTCGAAATTTTTCTTCAAATGTCCATCGATCCTACCTAGTAGATGAGGAAAATGAGGTCCGTTCAAAACTATATATATATATATATATATATATATATATATATATATATATATATATATATATATATATTTGTTACAGTTTGTTCAAAACTATATATATATATATATATATAGTTTTGAACGGACCTCATTTTCGTCATCTACTAGGTAGGATCGATGGACATTTGAAGAAAATTTCGACATTGGACATTTGAAAAAAACCTCAATAGCTGATTTCCTTAAGGGAAATCTGCTAAAACTAGTAGTGTTCATAATATTACAAAATCTATCCAAATTTATAATCTCAAATGAAAAATTAAGATTATATATTAAAGCGGTTTAGGTAGATTCTGTTCTCAGTGGAGGATAAAAGGTCTGGGCATTAGAGGATGAGAAGAGGCAAGAAGAAGGGTAGGGAGAGAGGGTTGTCGCAGATTAAAATTCGAAAGATATAACAGAGGTGAATGGTGGGCAAAGTTTTTATTAAAATGTACGAAGGACTCTCCCTCCCCACTCAACAAAATCCATTCACAATAACAACAATACTTCCTTTATCAAGTGGAAGTTCTTTAAATGAAAGAAAAGAAAGTTTCTTTTTTTTTTCTTATTCTTTTTCTTCTAGTTTTATTTACTTTCTGTGTGAACAAAGTGATGAGTTTGCACAAAATTATTTATGCATTCTAATACCTAGAGCACTATCTTCCAATATTACTTAAATGTTGCAGAAATTGTTAAGATTTATTTAGAACTCTTTTAAACTGGCTATAAAAAATATTGAGTGATGGACAAATCTATAGAGTAATTTTAATTTATTTATATATGGATTACACGTTATTTTATAAATATTTGCTCTTTGGTAATAAGTTGTTTCATATTTGGTTTTAGCACTGAAAGTGATGTATACCTTGAAACCGTTATGGGCTAATACATATTTTGTAAAATATATGCATTTTATTTAAAAGATACCATGGCATCTAAACCTCAACTCCCGGCTATTTAAATATTGATCAATCACTATTTATTATATCTACGTTTCAAATTTTGCTAAATTCCAAAAACTATTTCATAATTATACAGTCTAATATTTTACGATACCAAAAAAATTAAAAGCATGATCTGATTCCTCTGAGTAAAAATATTTCGGCTTCTTATTTCCATGCCCCCTTTTCTCCAAAGAAATGTTTTCATTTAATTAATTTGTTATTCAGATACTCTCCATTCTCACAGCTACAATATCAAAATTTTCATTTTTTTTATTATTTTCGTTTTGATGTTGATACTGTGTGATCACTTCTTAATCACAGAGCACGTCTAAAAACGGTGGTGAGGGAGGGAGGGGGGGGGTTATTGGCGTTGATAAATTCCATGTCTAGACGATTTCCTGTTTGCTTTTACATCGCCAAGTACAATTTATTAGGTAATGGCATACCTAAATAACAAATATCCTCTGAGGATTTTTTTTCTCTTCCGTTATAAAGATATTCTAACGTTTTTTTCTCATCTTCATAGCGATTGCCTTAAATTAAGGGTGTTATTTAAAAATATGTATCATTACGAAGTAAATGACTTGGTCTCTGTCTTATTCCTTCATGATAATTCAATCTTATACACTTATTAATAATAAATCTGTTGAAATTGAATCTAAAAATTATAAATTTAATGACAAAGAGACCACTAGCACTCTGCATGAATTCCGTTAAATCTGCTGTTAACACATGAGTCTTTCCTCAGTAGGTACTGTTTGAAAACTGCTTATAAACACGTCTAACTACTGTATTATTTGCACTCTTAGCACAACCGAAGATGACAGACTACTGCTTCACGCTATTTCAGCGTAACTCACGTAACCACGATTTAAATTTATCATCGGAGTATAAGCCAAATTCACTGGCAGGAACCGGGCGAGTTCCTTATCAAGACAATACACCATATAGGGTTCTAATTTCTTATCAATGTCCCTTCATCTCCATGTTGATCACTAGAGACAAGAAATCTTGGAAGGCTTCATAGCTCATTACGGACTAAACATTATAAATGACCCGATTTCTGCTTCTACCACACCTATCTCGTTAAGATAAATGGACTGTGGAATATTGGACCTGTAGCTCTAAAAAGGACGAAAATTGGAGGCTACTATAAAAACATTCTAGCGTAGCCTACAGTGAGATTTATTCTTTTCTCCACCAGTGTACTGACTGTTTATCCTGCAGATGATTGCAAATCATATTTCACAATGGTTATTTTAACACCGTTTCCCTCATCTATATCTAAATCGTCTTGAATCTCAAAATTTCACTATATAATGGAATGTACTTGACGTGGAAATTGCAATAGTCAAACTACATCCGTTTAAAGGACTGGGAGTACATGAAGCGAGTCGTCCTTAAACAATGTAAGGATATCCTAATCTCTGAATTAACATCACTGTACTATAATTTATAATTATAATGGGGTCACTTTCTCAGAGAATCTGGAATAAGTAGAACTCATTGGGTACTTTAAAGAAGGCAAAGCAAACATAGACCCTAAATTATACCGATCAGCCTTTTAAAAAGTTTTGGTTGCCCTAAAGACCGTTGAGTATCCTGAAAATGTAAGTGATGAAATATACAGTACACAGAATAATTTATGTTTCCCGACAACAAAAAAAAAATTATGAAAAGTCCATCAAAAAAGGATGCTCACAAGGATCCCTGCTGGGGCTAACATTCTGGAATTTAGTTAAGTACCAACTACTTGAGTTCGTCATTGAAGGGTTCAAGCCCGTGGCATATATCGATGCGTAGCTGTTGCACTTGTAGCTAAATAAGAAGAAGAACGGGAACAATGGACACTGTCAACATAACATGCTGGTTTGTTTGTTTGATTTTGGGCAAAAAACTTCGCGGTTATCAATCCCCAACACTCTTCTGACCGTATTTGAGTTTCCCAGTCATGGACATGCTGGTGTATGAGGAATAAATAAAAACTCAATGGGGGGGGGGGGGCGAGTCTCAAATTCAACTCTTGAAAGAATGCTTCGTTCCTCTCCCATCATTATTGTAGAGGATCGTATTAACCAGCCATCGTCAATGATGCGATACTTATACATAAATATAGGTGACCGCTTCTGTCTCACCTGAAAAGGACCATGGTTGAGGCCAACTATCGTATATTTCCTTAAATAAATTGACAATACCTGTGGAATGAATTTAAATAATATAAAAATCCTTAATAACAATAAATATGCCAATAATTCCATCGGCCACATTAGCTTGGTGTGGATTTTGAAAATCCCTT
The DNA here is from genome assembly GCA_019009955.1 of Riptortus pedestris. Lineage (NCBI taxonomy): Eukaryota > Metazoa > Arthropoda > Insecta > Hemiptera > Alydidae > Riptortus > Riptortus pedestris. The sequence goes on from CM032229.1 coordinate 94,534,340, forward strand.
TTGAATCCCTGAGATTCTAATCGCCAAATAATCGAAGGACCACAGATAAATAAAAAAATAATAACAATTCCCGAAACCACCCAATAAAACGGTGAAATAGAACACGGACAACACATTACATTGGATTGCCCCAATTGCGTCACCCAGAACTGAAATTGGTAAGGTATTTCGTTAATGGACTGCTTCAGAGAGATAAACATTCTTACAGTTACAAGCCATTTTTATTTTAATGGTTATAGCTGTTATTTTATAGTTATAACTTCTCTACCAATATCAGAACAAATGATATTTAAGGAAATTAGTTTATGATTTTTCGGTGTGCCATTCGGCAGAGGCATTCTAAATGAGGATATTCTAACTCAATTGCCATCGAAATGAGTTTTATTTTCAACTACCTAAGGTTCATTTGAGGTTGAATTTTGATGGTATTTTTTTTGGGCTTTACTTTGTACAATATTTTTAGATTTTCCCGTCTCAATGCAATGAATTTACACCCGAGTCTGGCATTCTTGATCCCTTCTTATAGGTTTTCGTGTATACCTCATTTATACTTCCTTATAAGACAAATGACCATATAAAAAAAAGATACTTTAATTAACAAAACAAACATACACCTTTTGTTATATGCACGTTTGTCGAAAAATGAATATATTACGAAATATCGCGATTTTATATTTCACGCCTCCCTTACTCACACTCCAATTCGTTCCTCGAAATTTTAATATAGCTTATACTCAGGTAGGTGTTTATACCAAATCACATACGGAGTTTCGTTTAGTTCGGTTGAGCCTTTTGTGCCATATAAAATTGTTGACTTCCATAATAGTATTTAGCTTATAACTCATTTATACTTGATGTACGACAAAAGTGTATATAACAAACGTTACTCTAAATTACAAACTAAACAACTTTTGTCATGTGCATATTTGCCAAAAAAGGAATACGAAACGAAATATAGCTATTTTTAATTTCAGGCCTCCCTTATAACCCCCACTCCTGTTCGTCTCAGAGAATATTAATATAGCTTAAAGTCTAAGATGGTTTAGTAGTAACATAGATACCAAGTTTCATAAAATTCGGTTCAGCCGTTTATGCGTGAAAACGTGACAGACAAACAAACAAACAGACACCAAAGAAACAAATTGTAGATATCGTGTCTATGGCGTTTGAAACGAAATGTTATCTTGAAATTCTCTAGAAATAAAATAAATGTTCAGGCAGAGGTTACTATTATATATATATATATATATATATATATATATATATATATATATATATATATATATATATATAAAAGAATAAATAGTACAATACTTTTCTTGTCGGCTTTCATGGCAATGACGAATATTCAATGGCCCAGTAAAGCCCCGCCATAAGAAAAAAACCTGAAAATAAAAAAACATTAAATTGTACCGCTCTATGACAAACTTAAACTACAGCTAGAAAAGAGTAGTACACTGAAAAAAAAATATGATGAGAGAACGAGTGATAAAAAAAAGTGTTAATGCTAGAGATGGTTAGTGGGAGAGATACATAAATAAAGGGAGGGAGAGCGAGTGTGTGAGAGAGTTATGGAAAATAGGACAGAAAACGACAAATAATGAGGGAGAGAATGGTGTAAAGAGGTAAAGTGAGAGAGTGAGATTGTCCTATAGTGTTCTGTGAAACAAATCTCCCATCCTCCTCCCCCTACCTTCACGTCATTAAAAGATAAATACTAAAATAAAACATACAAAAGAGCAAGTGAAGAAAATTCACTAAAAAAAAAAAATCAAGTATACAAAATAATAGCATTGCTTTTCATACCCTTTAACAGGTGTTCAGCTCACACAACCTAAGCTTTTATAAAAAGGCTTCAGACACACAGTATGATCTTGCTACCAGCTGTCCTATATCTGTCCTTTGAGCTTTTCTTATTTTTAAATACTTATTCATCCTTTACTCGCCTAGATTAGTGAGTTCTATTCTCGTCTGATCAATAGGAATTTATTTAGTGAGGGACTCATTAAATAAAATCCTTAGTCCTGGCTAGAAAAGGGTGGTGTCTTGTAGATAACCCGTCCCAATTAGCCTTAGTAGCCCAAAGTAGACGTTAATAAATAACAATAACAACATCTTATGCATATTGAAAATAATCGATTCTCATGTTTATACATATATCAGCTGTGGAGGAGTAGTTAATAGAAAAATGCAACCATTAAGACCACAGAATAACCAACGCCTCATTATGACACAAACATTATCTATTAATATGACTCTAAATGTTGGAGGTTCATAAAACCTAGTAGATCTTAGCATATAATAGAATTTTACATATCTTCCTTGCATTTTCTGCAAGGTCGTGTGGTGGGGAGGGGATAGAGGTGGTCTACAATATGGTAGTGACAAGTACTTAAGATCCACATCACCCCACGCATGTATATATCGTCTTTCGATTCCTTTCTCAAAAGAATCCCTTCTCCCACGTATATAGTTTGCATTGAGGTATGAGAATGGATGTTTTGCAACTTGTAAAAGATCAAAAATTAAATAAAAATGACAAGTAACCAAAGGGCAAATATAGGATAGCTGGTAGCAGGACCACATTGTAGTCACTACAGAACTCAGTTTTCGTGGCAGTTTGAATGAAATCGTGATTTAAGAGCCTAGAAAAAGAAATGAAAGTTTACAGAAACAATATCAATAATAAGCTATCAATAGCTATTGCTTCAAGAGAACAAATTGAAGAAGTTTCTCAAAACAAGTAGTTATTTTATTCATTATAGATATTTGGTTATAAAATTTTGAAAACCGCACAAATTTGCAAAGGTCCGTGGCAAAAAAAATGGTGCGGAATCTCTTCTACAAGCCTCGCTACGGTCACCTAAATAGGTAAAGTAGGTCTCCTTTTTGCTGCCATAAAATCTTGTCAGAACATAATTTTTCAAAATTGTTTAAATGAAAAAACTGTAATTAAGTTTTGTATAAAATAAACATAATTCCATCAATTTGCCTACAACGCAACCGAAGTTATGTAACAATTTAAAAAAAAAATCAATGCAACCCAATTTTTAAATAGCTGGTAAAAATACACCATTAAAAGAATGAATACTTAATACTTTTAACGCAGTTTTGGAATTATCTGGAAGTTTAATGGAGAGTCAAACGACGCTCAATCCCTTTCTCTGTTTAAATAGTACATGAAAAGCTTCAACAGTTTTGAGATAAAGGATCGGATCCGCTGTGAGACGGGCTTCTCTTCTGAGTCTCTTCCAACATCTACTTCTTCTTGTCCTCCTCTCAGGAGGAGGAGTCAGTATATGCAGGAGTACCACCAAATAATTGATGGCATCAACACCAAGATTTTTCTATACCAACTATCCCCACAACAAATACATTGTTATTTAAACTTATCTAAAATTTCCAACTCTCTCACTTCTCTCTCAACCAAAAGCCCTGTCAGATATTCAATATATCTATATAATCCCCCACGTTAGCATTAGAAATGATAAATTACCAATCTTGTTGAGTAATGTACTACAATTACTATTGATACTATTTTCTAAAACTGGACTATTACTGAAGGTATTTGGTTTTTGTGTTTTCTGCTACTGCGATTTTCTCTTTATGATTTTATATTAGTAAAACTTATTTACAGGCTAAATTTTGTACTGATAGAATCTGGTAAGTCTCTCAAACATATTTGATATGAGACGCTGAGGGGCGCAGTTTTCTCTATTACTCTCGTGCTAAGGATATTGAATATGTCTTGACATTTAAGCTGAACAACATTACAAATATTATTGTTAACGTTGTCAGATGAGTAATCAGTGGGTGTTTACTGAGTAGTGAAAGCGAAAAAATATCTGTTATTATAGTCTATCAAAGTTAAAGAATAATAATTATCGCAAACCCATTAATAAATGAAATTAGTTATGTAACACGTCTTGATGAAGATATAAACTGCTCAAAAATGAATAGGGATATTGGTAGGTTGGTAGGTTTTGTGGTATTTATGGGGCCTAGCATGTTTGTTTGTTTTTTTTAGATTATAAATATCATTAATATTTAATAGAAATTATTGTCACCCCCCATAAAAAAGTTATTTAATTATGGTCGATTTAATTAAAATTAATAGGATACGAAAAAAATAACCAATATCCCTATTCATTTTTGAGCAGTATATTTACGATTTGAAATTATGCCTCTTCGATTTCGTCTACCAAGGAACATAGGCTTTAGATCTACTTTAAGAGTAGTCATAAACATAATAGTAAGTGATATATATATATATATATATATATATATATATATATATATATATACATATATTGAAGGGTAGGTGTGTGTGTATTTAAAAGGACCACTTTCTTCTTCTAAGTGGTGAACATTTAACACGTATTTATTTTTTGAAGTTGCGTAATGAGTACAACTTGAGTAGCAGCAGTACAGTGTGTGATTGAAAGCAAAATCTTAGCGTCTCATTGGTCTAATATTACTATATAAATCCGTCAAAGACGGGCAACACAACGTATTACGTGTATCTCCAAATGTACTTTGGAACGTACATTTTTTTCCAGGTGTCGGCACCTTCTTCCGGTTTCCTGGACTACGCTATCAGCATGAGGCCTGACTATCACCAAGCCATCATTGATACGGTCAAGTACTACGGTTGGAGAAGAATCATCTATTTGTACGACTCACATGATGGTGAGTACTATTTCACTTTACTTACATTATATTTAAAGTCGTAGCATACAGTATTATATGAATTGAGGTTGAGATAAAAGTATATTTCCAACAAACATTCCAAAGTTTGTTTAATAAATTAATTTATATTGTGAGTATGTGTGTGTGTGTGTGTGTGTGTGTGTGTGTGTGTATTATATTATTATCTGTGATTTTTATATTAAATTGAATTCCTCTCTTCTTATAAATCCTAGTAAATAATCGACTTCTTTCATTATACAGTTTTATGACAATAATTCCTCATTATTCATATAAAAATAATTAGATTTCCAGTATTAAATACAAATTACTCGAGTACGGCGTGTAAGAATTTAAATTCTTTCACTTGAAACTGTGGCAAACTCTGAGGAAAGGCCTATTTTTTCTTATAATGTGAACCATATGGATGACTGAGATACATAGTGGCTTAAGTCTGTAATTCCCTAAAGGAAAATATTTAAATAAATACAGGGATTATAATAAAACGTTCTAGTTTAGTTTAGAAGGTACATTTAGAAAAAGTAATGAAGTTAATATCTATGGTTCAAAAGATTTTCTATAGTCTTAAACACGAAACTTTCACTATTAAAAAAAATATTGCTTCCTTTGACGTACACCACTAGTTTCCTCAGCCTTCCATATTTACTTGGAAATGATTATTCCTTAGCTCTTTGCTCCGTCTTATCTTGGTTTCCTTCTATCTCTAGATACCTACTAAAAACTTCCCCACTGGTCTGGATCAAATGTGACCAGAAAAAAAAAATTACCGACTGTAAAAACAGTTAATAGCTCCAGAATTTGATGTAGCCTACAGGGGAAGGGTATTTCTTTTAGTTCGCCAAAGAAAGCGGGGCAAAAAGCAGATAAAGGGCTTAATTTATCGAACGGCCGTTAATAAGTTGAGTGAAGTATTGGAGTTTAAGTGGTCTTGGGAAAGCTTTTGCCAAGAACTGGCTGGATCTCTTTGGGTTAGGTACTACTCCAAGTTGGACAGTTTGTACGGCTGGCCGCAAGTAGGCCAACAAGATACATTTGTCACTATAGCCTGTTATTGAGCAGTGGATTAATGCGGCAGCCCCTACACTGATTGAGATAAACTGCCTTCAGAGAGCGCTCTCCCTAGCCCCTCTTTTCCAGTAGGAATGATTCACACATCTACCAAATAGTGCTTTCGACTCTCTCTCTGTAATGGTTCCCTCGACACAGCCCAGCTTGAGGCCAGTGACTCATCGCGCGATTGATGTCCCCGTCCTCACAAGTAAGTGCATCTACCCATTCATCATGTGCATTGTATTGTGCCAACATTTGCACACACATTCGCGAATACAATAAATATAATACAACAGCCGAATTAGTTTTCTTTTCTTTTTTTTGCAATATACAGTTCCATAAATTTAAAAGTTTACACGATGAAATACAGGAATTTAAAAATTTATTTTGATGAATCAAAGTACTTTTAAGTGAATTAAATGTTGAACACTAATATTTATGAAATAGGATTGCATTAGCTCCGACACAAACCCTTTAATACTTAATTAAAAATGGCTTTATTCATTTAATCAGTTATAAATGGTTATCGTAAAATTTATAATCAACCCCCGTTGATACTGAGTTAACAATAAAATCAATATATTAGAACAAGTACACAGATTAAACCGCCAGGCTTCAAAATTGACATGTCCTTATTAATCTTAAACCCCACGATGACAAATGTCTTGATAATGCAATGTAGCTCAATAAAAATTAAATATTTTCCAAATTTTTCAATTCATTGCTATTTCCATTCTTGGATTCTTTCGGATCATCTTTTATTTATTTTTAATTTTGAGGAAAATACTTCGGATTACGTATTCTTGGGCTAAAAAAAGAGGAATAGGCAAAATGTCGTAAATGTTCTAGGCAGCGATCAGTTCAAAGGAAAGAAATTGGTGCTGGAAAGTAAAAAATGGAATTCTTTTTAAATCGAGTTTTCATTTCGGAGGCGGGCGAGTAGTGACCTTTCTGTGGAATAATACGTATTGGATGACGGCTTTATGAAACATGCATTAAAAAAGAATCTGCAAAAAATGAAATACAAGATGACTAGTGACCAAAGGAGAGACTAGTTGGAAGTTAGACGAATGTCTGCTATTCTGTGTAACAGTGATAAATGTTAGAAATGCACCCAAAAACTAATGGATGCACTAGTGCAGAGAGGACTTCAATTGAATCACGAATAGTTTACAGAGGAGAATAAGCAGCCAGAAATTTTAACTAATATACATTTTAAAATACGGCAAACTTATTTTAGTTTACCTATTTTGAACAATTACAAGGATTCTGAATTTCTGTTCTTCTGAATTTATAGAAGTAAACGGCACAAATACAGAATGAACTTATAAAGATTATACATTTTTACTGTTCTTATACTTTTGTGAAAATATATAAATTTAATTAGAGTTCTTATATTTCCGGCTTTTAATATCTGAATGACATTGTCCCAACGCTGTGAATTTGTAAATGGGATTTGCCTATCGACCGACACACTATTAAATATAAAGCAAAAGAAACATCTCTCTAATTCACCCAGTAAAATAACTACTGTTAAGTATATAATACACCTAAGAAATAGAATAACTCCTGCATGTTAGTATATTGAACATGCTATTAGTAAAATTGTTGGAGCCTCAAATATTAATCCTATAAAATTCCTAGAACTAACTTTAATTTATTTATAATGTTCTCTTAGTTTGTTCATACAAAGCCTAATTATTAATTCTGCTTAATGAGCTTGCATTTGTTTAAAAGCCGCTCCAATCCTTGTTGAAGGGCATATACAAATTTACTGATGTTAAATTCCATTTTAATGAACTTCGCAAACTGTAAGTAGACCTGATCACATTATTGGCCTCCAAGAAACCATTCACTTTCCATGATACCTGTGGTTAGCACTGGCCAACTCAAAACATCCCTCTATATAGATTAAACTTTTTATTAAGCTTCAAATGTGTTATGAAATGATCCTAACTTTTTTCCTTGTAATTTATTGTAAGTTCATTTGTCCACCTGATTTATTACTTACAATTTTTTTTATTACACTTACCATAAAAGGCCACAGACACAAAAATGTAGAAATAATGATTCTATTTCCTATGTATAGGACGAAAATTTGAATAGAATTCATGACTCACCCTGTACAATTGAAAACATGAAATGTTTTTTTGATGTAATAGTAATCTTTTTATGGCTTAAAAAGTTGTTACAGTTTCAGTGTTTCTTTATTTGATAATGTTGTATTTTCATTCTATAATATCATATTTTGATTAATATATTATTGATAAGTATATTATATCCGATCGAATTCGTGTACCGCCGAAATGGGACCAGGCTTAGAGAAGAGATAAAATTTACCATTCTTAATATTTCTGTTATTCCACAAATCGATAAATGTTAATAAGGAACTTGTAAATAAATTCTTTAAGAAATTAAACTAATAAATGTTTTATGCATTTTTGGCAAATGGAATATAAACGGAATTATTTACACTCGTTTTTACACCTCAGTGGTTATTCCACGTCTGCAAATGTGATTTTAGCATAAGCTGTCACTTTCCATAGTGATCAGTTATTTATAATCTCGGGAATTCTTTTCGACTAGCACAAGCAATGTTAGCAACACTAACATTAGTCTGCTACCACCACACTGTCAACCATTCCTGGTATATTTTTTTTTTCGGTTGGCATTTGGAGATCTTTAGCAGTCATTACTAGCCTCCTCCACCTCATCATGTTCAATGGCTTTTCAGACGCCTACATGAAACTACGCAACGTCCTTTTTCACTCTATCAATCCATTTCATCTTCAGTGTCCCTCGTCGCCAGAAATCCACCAATTAATTACGCATTCATTTTCTTTTACAGGAAGCCACATAGTCCTGTAGCATTAGTATTACTTCTTGCCACATATTCCACTCATTGTACCGGCCTTTTTACGAATCAAAGAACATTGCGCTCCAACCTTTCAATCTTCGTTTACAGGGCACCCTTCAACGACCATGTCTCACACCCTTACATAAGTACAGTTTGATAAACTACAGCCCCTCAGTTTCCAGGCTCATGATTTTCCTTTATTTTAAGACTCGATAAACTGAGAACAAAGCGCGGTTGGCACGAGTTATCCTTTGGTCAATTTCAGTGAACATGTCTTTGATAGATCTTACTGTAATTCTAAGGTATTTGAAGCTTTCTACTTTTGGGAAGGTTAGGTCCCCCTTAAGTTGCTTTCGAGATGTAGGTTATGGCTCACTACCATGTGTATCGTCCGATCTTGGTTTATTTGCAAGCCTACCTCTTTTGTCGATGATATTAATGAACCGACGAGAGACAGCAGATCTCCTTTCTTGCTCCCAAGGACAGCTACATTATCTGCATATGTTAGGAATTCGTACACCATACCTACATAACTCCCCTCTTCGCCTTGAAAGGTTCACTTATTACCCTCTCTAAAGCTATGTTGAACGGAATCGGAGATAAGCAGACACCTCCTCTTAATCCTGAGCTATCGTGGAATATTTCTGTCAACTTCCCTTGAACCAACTCCGGACTGCGAGAGCCACGATGCATGCCTTTGGCAATATGGCAAGTTTTCCTAGAAATCCCAGGTCCGTCATTATTTTCCAAAGCTTCTATTAACTGAATGATAAGCTGATTTGAAGTCAATGAATAGGGTTTGCATATCTTGCTCTACCTTCCACCGCTTCTCAAGTATCTGTTTGAGTGTATATATCTGAACCGACGTGCTCCTTCCTCTTCTGAACCCTGCTTGATAATCCCCTAGGGCCTTCTCGTAGTATGGGCTCATTCTATTAAGCATTATGTACTTCAAACTTGTGTACGCTTCTGGAAGCAGAGCGATTCCTCTGTAGTTTTCGCACTAATTAGTGCGACGTCCTAACAGGATTGGACATATGAGGTCTGTGTTCCATTCATTCGGAATGTGCTCCCCTTCCAGATCTTTAGGATTTGTATGTGTTCGGTTCATCAATTGCTCGCCCACATCTTTGACCAGTTTGCAAGGCAAACCGGCAACCCCAGGGCTTTTGGCATTTGGATTTTGTCGAACGCCATCTCCAAATCCAAGAGATCTGGCTGATCAACCGTATTTCCTTCCAGGTCCTCAGCATGGTCCTTGTCCTCATCCTCTATAAGGTTTCCCCCATTCAGTAACTACTGGAAGTACTCCTTCAAATCTCCAGCACTTCCTCCTTTACCCAAAAAGGAGGAATACTGCAGGTTTTCCGTCAGTACTTTTCATTGAGTGTTTCTCCCTTCATAACCAGAGGAGGTTGTTGTGAGACAGGACCAGTCTCTTGGGTTTTCTGTGAGTTTTACTGGCGTTTTTTTACAATTCATCACATCTTCTACAGAGCTTCGATGACTTATACCTAGTAACCCATGATCAATCTGGTTCTTCCACCTGTTACCAGAGCTAGTAAAAGTAAATTTATGGATGTCCTTATTTGGGAACAGGGTACTACTAACTACCAGATTTTTAACCGCAGCGAAATTGCATCTAATCCCATTATTGCTGTTCGTGTCATGTAGGCTAAGTACTCCTATTGTTTGCCGAAACTGAGGTTCTCTCCCAATCTTAGCATTGAAATCCCCTAATACTATGTTTACGTCATGTCATACTATGTTGAATATCATCTTAAACGAGAATTTCGAATGATACTTGGTGGATCTTAGTTATCATACAGTTTATTTTGGCAGTAAAGTCATCTTCTTAACCTCGTTCAGTTCTTTTCCAGTGCACCTAACTCAGGAATTTTTAACAAAAAGCAGAATTTTAATTAGATATACTCATAGAAAACCAAACTTGTGAATGACTTTAAATCAGTGATTTTATAATCAGACCTGTCCTGAAGGTATAAATCGGCAAAAATCCTGTTATGCCTCTTTTTTTTTAGACTAATTTTTAATTATCCCCAGAAAGAAGCATCCTATCAAAAACACAATGATTCATATTGAAGGCTAAATATACTTAAAATTGAGGGCCTGTTAAAGAGTTTATGTATTAATAGGAATGTTAAAGTTTAAACATCTAACCTGTAATTTTGCCACGAGGCAACTGATTGTGATGGCAGGCTCTTATGAGAAATGTAACTCATACGATGTTTTCTTCACGTATGACTTCGATTTTCCACGCTGTTTTCGCACGATGCTTTGAAAACGCTAAAAAAAAATAACATTTGTTTCGTATATGATCTATATTTTCCACCAGAAAGAAGTATTTTAACTGACATAAATTTTTACTAATATTTTGCTGTCTATGCGTCGGATGTATGCCTGAAGAGCAGAGTACATATACACAAACGTTAAATTCAATCTTGGTATCCCCTCATTTAAAATTATTATTCCTAATTAAACATTCATAACATCGAACCTGAGGCTTTAGCATATTTGTCCGGTATCAGCAGGGCAGTAGTTATGCTTTTTATTTTAAGAAAATATTTAATCAGAACATTCTAGTTTCTAGAGACTTTGAGTCAACATAACGCTTTTCTAGCTAAAATTGTTTGCCTTGTACAAATTCAAATCTATGAATAATTGTTTCCAAAGTGTAGTTATGTTCTTTTGATCATTTCAAGTTGGGACCTAGCCTGAAACTACCATTAGATGATATTGACAGGTGTAACGGTTGATAACATGACATATGACAGTATTGGCATCCAACAAAGGGTTTGACACGGAGGATGTTTGACGTACAGGCTAAGACGGCTCCTCACTAATTATGTGATCTGTGTTTGAGCAATTTCACAGTCTGCCAGTTTCTTGGATGCAGAAATGTTTACATATAACAATATAATCTTGGAATGATTAGTTTCCTATTCCGCTTTAAGCCTCTAGAGTCCTTATTTGTGTGAACCAGGTAGAAAAAGAGACCTTTAATTAAGTTAATTAAATAAATTTTACATTTTTACCCTTTTTATCAATCTTTAAATGCAACAAAACCGCCGAAGTTGCCAGTCCCTAAACAATGAATATATAAATTGGATATACTAATAAATTAAACAAGGTAACAGGTGGAAGGTTGGAACTTAAAATACACAAAAAGAGCACACCTTGTTGCTGAACCCATATTTTTTTTTTGGGCAAACTACATATATGGCTATGTTAATATTCTCTGAGATGAATAGGAGTGGGGGTTATAAAGGAGGCCTGAAATTAAAAATAGTGATATTTCGTTTCCTATTGGGGTTTCGGCAAATATGTACATAACAAAAGTTGTTTATTTCGTTATTTAGAGAAACTTTTGTCATATAAACTATCGTCGTATACCGAAGTATAAAGGCGTTATACGCTAAAAATTATAGCGGGAGTCAATTTTATTTGGCACAAAAGAATCAACCGAATTAAATAAAACACTCGGTATATGTATTATCACTCAAGCCTTCCTTATAATAAGCCATACTAACATTTCTATGGACGGGCAGGAGTGGGGGGGGGGTTATAAGGGAGGCCTGAAATTAAAAATAGCGATATTTCGTTTTCTATTGGGGTTTCGGCAAATGTGCACATTACAAAAGTTGTTTATTTTGTTATTTTGAGAAATTTGCTCAACAATTCTTTTCAGTATGAACTACCAGGTACCTAACCTGGAAAAATAAATTCAAATGTATGTTAATATTTTGACCTTAATAATTCAAATATATGCATAATGCACAGGAAACGGGAAATATGACAATATATGACAGTGAAGTCTTTCATAATTAATAATTAATTAATTTTATTATTAACAAATCCACATGAACGACGGGCAATAACCCTAAACACTGGGACGGGTAAATGTCAAAATATTGTGCAAAGTAAAGCCTTGCTAAAAAAATACCCTCAACATTCAGCCTCAAATGAATTTCCGAGCGAAGCCGGGTATCTGAGCGAGTATACGTATATATATATATATATATATATGTATATATATATATATATATATATATATATATATATATATATATATATAAACCCCTCATAATATGAATTACCATCCGGCCTATGAAAGAGTGATTACTTGTTCATCAACCTTTCTGAACACCCACAATGGCATAATAATTTCATTTATTTTTATTTTAAAGTCGTTTAATGTGGAATAGTATGTTGTAATTTAAAATGAGTAAACCTGTGAACTGTCAGGACACTATCTAAACTGCTCAAAAATGAATAGGGATATTGGCTGTTTTGTGGTATGTATGGGGCCTAACATATTTTTTTTTTATTATTATAAATATCATTAATATTTATTAGAAATTATTGTCTTTTCCCCCATAAAAAAGAAATTTAATTAAGATCGATTTAATTAAAATTAATAGGATAAGAAAAAATAACCAATATCCCTATTCATTTTTGAGCAGTATATAATAGTGATGAGGGAACGAAATATTTTCTTAATTACGAAAAGTGTCGTATGTTTAAAAAGCTTATTGGCACTTGCATAAAAGTTCAAACTGTTGCGTATGGTCAATCTTAGATAAGTAGCAAATATGATTAAGATATTTTAAGGCTAGCTGCCTTAGTACTGGACTTTCAAGAGTTAAGGATGTAGTTCAGAATGTTTCTTAAAAAAGGCCAGGGATATATTTATTTCCGTAATTGAATGAGTTTGCAATGTGCAATACAGTTATTGTGTTTTCCACTAGGTATGATCCTATATGAAATTCCTTGCTGTGTTTCTTATTACCCTTCTTTCTGATGAAGTGAGTAGATGCTGCATGAAGAAGGACGGTGAAGATACAGCTTGCTTAGAGAGATAGTTGTTTGAACTAAGGAATCAGTTTGTTTGACAGAAGAGTAAAAGTTTGTTAGTATCTAAAGCATATTCATTTTAAACGAATGTTTCTCATGTTTGTGCTAAGAAGGAATGTGATTTTTGCTTTTTATTGGTTATTAACCATCTGCTAAGGCATCGCGCTGGGACACCGACTAAATAAATTTATTGGGAAATCCCTTTCAAAAATGGAATGGATAAATTGAAGTAGGGTAGGCGAGAGTAATAATACCAGTACTAATATTACTGGAAGTGCAGAAGTATGTTTTAATTAAATTGGCATATCGGTCCAATAAGTTTCCACTCCAATAGAATCCTCTATGCAAAGCATTACGCGTCTCTAGTACTCCGACTTTAGTAGAAGTATATAACACAATAACAATTTTAGAATAACCAAAATGTAATTATATAATTTTTTAATTACCAGAATAAATGCATATGTATATTTCTATGACTATAAAATTCAAATACTAGAGGATCCTTGAAAAAGTGGACCCACGTAATGGTAATTTTGAATGTACACAGCTGCCCTATTTTCCACTACAACAAGTCATTGCAAGAAATGCGCAATCTTAAATCAGACGAAAATAAATTAATAGTTATAAGTATTAGCCTGGATTAAAAATAGCTACTATTAAGCGCTTCATTCTCCATCTATTTTCTTTTCAGTCATTGAAGAAATTCGATGACTAATAATATCTTTACAGCTGGTTGGAAAAATAACAAAAGAGATATCCATACTCCTTATAACGTGTTGACTGCAGAAATTCTTAGCGATTATTTCGTACAAGGAAGTATAAAACATTAGTGTTCTACTCGGCAGAATGGTTCCCAACATGTCTAGTCCCACAGAATAATTACTCATAAATTATAAAACCATGTTTTTTAGTATTGATATGCAAACTAGATAGATGTTAATGAACGCATTAGACCATATCTTTGGCTTAAAATCTTAATAATGCATTAGTTTAAAGAACTTCCAGTTATCGTATTTCTCCCATGAACTGTTCTACTGTAACAGTTATGTAGTTTAGCTACAGAGTTACAGGCAGTCAGACGAATGCCTTTCACTACCAATCGCTGAATTTTCATTCTTTTTCTTTATTCCAAGCGTATCTGTGCGCGATGAGTTAAAATTTGTGAGTGATTAGAAGTTCAAACAAAAAAAAATAGATACTTTAATTAGTAACACATATAAGATATAAGAAGAAAATATTTAATTAATAATACATATTCAGAAGATCATACCAATTAATTCCGACATGTGCCATGAATGAAATGAGAATTATTCTTAAGTTTTGGGGAAATTACAGTGCCAAACTTTATCTATTTAAATACTCTAACCATTGTCAAGTATGGAGAACTAAATAGAAAAAATGAACATTTCTCTTCTTGCGTTTGAATGTGGTTTTTAAAGGATCATAAAGGGGAAAACGTTTTTCTGGTAATGGAAAGATTGCTGAGAAAACAGTAGGGAAGTGATTTTCCTCTTTCAATGAAAAAAAAAAAAAAAACTATAATTGTGGGAATATTTAAGTTCTGGAAGTTTTTCTCTTTACCCCTAATTTATGATATGCCTAAGTTATTGAAAAATAATTAAGAATAAACTTATTTAATAAGGATTTACTAGAACTGTAATATTCATTCAGTAACTGGAAATCTCTAAAACCCTGAATATATGTGCCCTAATTCTGAAAAACTATCATTATGACCATTCTTAGAAGCATTTTTGTTAAGGGTGGAAAATGAAATTGTTTCACTATGTTCTGTAAAGGGAAAAAAGCAAATGCATACTATCAAGTATATATAATAAATTGAAGAAATAATGATTTGGAATCCGAAAATCGAGTTAATTGTATTAGCTAAATATCTATTGCCAAATGTAAATTTTCTAAATCTTATTTACCAGGCGTTCCAATAAGGGACGAAACTGATAATGGAATGATAGCAAGATGACATCTGCTATCCAGGTCATAGGATATTTGCTATACTTAGCCAGTCCCACAGTCGCTCAGTTTTAATCAATTGTTTAACAATTATTTAAATAAATTTTAATTGGAATCAAACTGTATAATTCTGATGGGAGACTTGAGAAATTCCTTCCAATGTAGCAATATTTTAACTAACTCAAACTCATAAAATTTAAGATTCGGGTTTAAAAGGTGACTTAGCAGGTTTTAGAAAGTTATAGATAGGAAGAATATTACGTGGGTAAAGTAGCTCCATAAAGGAGACAGGCGAGCACAAAGAAAGCCCTTATATATTGCTTCCATATTAAAAGCAGCCCTCTGCCCAGGCAATAAGGGCTCTTAGACAATTCGGCTTCCAGAGAGGATTAAGCCCCAACTGTTTTGGGAATCCGCCTCCCCCCTCCCGCCACTTTACCCCCGCCCTTTTTGCATTGGACCACGGAAATGAATTCGAGCCCACAAACAGGCTTTCTACAAAAGGCTTTTAGATGAAAGAATTTCGGTTTGAACGAGAAACAGTAATCTGGGATTAATGAGAGTTTAGTGTAGGAAATGCTCCCTTTTGGCAGGGCCTACACCTGTTAATTATCCAGTTGACGACTGTGGAAGGGCAGAGGAAGGAAGATCCTCAGCCCATTCATGAATAACCCATGACCGAGATGATGGTCTCCCATGAAATTCCGATGAGAGTACCCCAGCCGATACCATCTGATATTTGTAGGAACCCTCCCCCTACCCCTATCAAACTGATACCATCCTGTTTCTGTTTCATTTGGAATACTCATTAGATGGAATACCCATTTCAATGCAGCTGCTGTCTTCATCCATTACCCAAGCCTGAATTCATTCTTTTGCTTATAGAAGTTCCCCCATAATTGTGATTTTAGGTGTTTATATTCAGATTAAGTGAAACCAACGGGCGGTGATATGAAGTCCCCTCAGAGTTATTCTAGCAGAATGATGTTTCTTACGTCATCTATTATTTTTGGTTTTATATCCAGCTACTAAGGATACAAAAATAAATAAGACTCCCACGAATGAATTTATTAAATCAGAATGAATAAATGGAAATATGCCTGTGTCTGGAAGTATTTCAAAACCAATAGTGCAGGGGGTCAGTGAACGTACGAAATTTGATTAAGTAAAGAACCATCCTGTTCTATTTCCACGTGTAACCAAATTTTCGATTTTTTTTGTTCGCAAAATTAGATAACATAAATTTATTAGCTTCTAAAAATTGTGATTCAGGACAAATACCATTCTTTTAAAGAGTGCAAGTTTGAAGACATCAAATACAGAATTTGGAAAATCATAAGAAAACAAAGAAATCTTTCAACAAGCATACAATTTAAATTACTTCACATCCTCTATTGCTACTGGTATCAGACAGTTCCCCTAGTCACTAAAATTCGAAAGGCGCATGAATTATGCATTAATGATTTATGACTAAAATATTTCCTGATTCTTGTACCGACTGACTTGGAAAACGTTGTGACGAAATTACTCATACTAATAATGGTTGGGCAGAGAAATTTTATTATTTTTAATACATTTTAAACAATTTTGGATGTTAACTCATATTTTAAATATAGGTCATGGATATTATCAAGCGCACTAAAATCTCTTTGATAATGACCTAGCAACGGGGGTACTTTGAAAATATGATCTGCTGTCGAATCAATACTGAAATAACTTGACACTATCGGAAAAGATGAGGTAAGCAACTGCATTGCGGCAGCATAACTGTAATTGGATTTCAACCCTACAACCATTTGTTTGATAATATATATTCATAAATACCTAGAATCACAACGATGTACAAACTTCTGTAAGTAAAATAATGAATTCATGGGTAATTTATGAAGACTGTAAATGCTCTTGCACTGGAAACACTCTTCTACTTCTGTAGACTAGGGCAGTGCTGCTAATCACACTTATTTATTTCTAACATTTTTAAATCTTTTTACGCTCTACAGTTGCGCTTTTAATTTATAGAAGACACATCGTACTTTCTAAATTCATTGTATATTTGTCTGATATGTGTTCTTTCGTATGAAAGTATTCGGTTTTCTTTCATCATGAACATAATTCCTTTGGATGTTTTCTTCTTTTGGTAGACATAATGATGTTATTAGATACGGATTTTTATTAATCATTCAAAACTCGAGTTATGGTTGTGGGTATACAGTAAATGTTACCCACCTGGTGGAGTTAGTAAATAAGAGAATATATAAAATTCTTGAATAACTGGAATAATACAACAAAATAATATTAAAAAAAAGATCATATCATTAAGGAAAAGAATTCAGCAAAATAAACGTTATGCTTATGAAATGGTGTACATTTTATTCATTACAGTCTTTGTTCTGAAGTTGGGGATGGTTTTACCCTTTAAACTATGAAAACTATGTGGCCACTTCTACTAATCAGATTTCCGATTAATTTAGAGTATCAGAATATGTCAAACTTAGACTAAATTCTGCACACTCGTTAATAGAAGCACTACTAAGGATAAAACGAATAACAGAAGATGGGAAGACGCCTAATAACGTCTGTAGGAATTATGGAGCTATCCGATTCTTAACCAACTTAGATGTCGTAGGCGTGTGTATGTTTGTGTTTATGTTTGTGTGTGTGTGTGTGTGTGTGTGTGAGAGAGAGAGAGAGAGAGAGAGAGAGAGAGAGGAGAGGGAGGGAGGGTTAAAATAAAGACTTATATGCCATAAAAGTGGTTTTATGTATATAGAGCAACAAGGCTGTACTTCTATGTCACGTTATTTCTTAAATGGGAATATAAACTATAAAAATATTTTTCAAGTAGGAGTATGGTAAGTCTTCAATATACCTGCGAATGTAGATGAAGTGAAATATTAAGACCAATGATAAGAGAAAATAAATGTTCAATGAAAAGTTAGAACTCATGTAGCAGAGAATATTAAAATATTTGGGAACATTAAAATGGGACACATCAAGCCAATAAAATTAATCGGATATCGAACAAATTGAAGGAAGAGGATCCGAAAATAAAGATTTAAAACAGTCTTAAATCCTTCATAGCGTGCAATTTTAAAGTATAATGTAAGTCAATGGTCGTTACAAGGGCATCGATGGCTCTTACTTGCCGGTACTTTAATTTGGCCACTTCAGAAGGACGTCAACAGTTTGTAAGCAAAATCAATAGGAAAGCCATCAAACTCTGACAGTTTCGAATGTTTGAAAAGAAGAGGGGTACTATTGAGTTTGCACTGCGTTGGCTTGTTAACCAGAACTGAATTGATAAGCCCAGCGCTTTACCAAGTCCATATTTACCTTGGTAAAATCATACTCCCCAGGCAAGCCCCCCCCCAAGCTATCGGCCACAATAAAAGTCGTTGAAGGGACTACCGTATAATATCCCCATTTCCCTAACAATGTTTTCCCGGCTAACACTAAAACCATTAGGGGAGCCTGCCGTTTACAGCCTTGCTCCCCGATCAACTCCCTTTCACAAAATCTTCTCCTTTTTCTCTGTCATCCTTTCTGCCCTACTTTTTTTCTTCTCCCTCTCACTCTCTCGGCTCTGCTCTTAGCCGTTCTTCCCCTCAAACTTCAACCATTAAATTGGCCGAAGGATACCGCCAGAAATTATGTTCATTTGAATAGATATCGCTTCCCGACTTCGGAATGTCGTTTTTATGTCTCCTTCCCTTTCTACTTCATTTCCATAAATAAAACATCCAGAACTACACTATAAAAGAGGGGAGAAATTCGAAGGAACCCTTTCCTTTGGAGCTTTTTCTTTATGATTTGACAATTTCAAATTTTCAGAAAAATATAATTAGTTTTTTTATAATTACACTCTATAAAGCTTTTGTGTTTTTTTCATGGACCTGTAGCAATACTTTAATTGAAGATATCGGTGGAAGATCAGCCGATGTAAAACAACGAAATGTTCTGTGTTACTTTTAGTTCAATATATATGTTGGCGAAAGTTTGGTAGATGAAGGAAGTGCTAAGAGATCTCTCACATACACACAAGAACTCAAGTTTGCCCCGATTTTATTAAATTTATTTCTTTAAATGAGTTCCTACGGGAAACTGTAGCAAATTATTTGTAAAATTCTGTTTATTTCCCAATATTTCTCTAAGGGTCTTGTATAACATCTTTCTGGCATATTTGTAATGTCTGCAATCTTTAAAAAAATGCACAATTGTTCGTTACACTCCACATATGTTACATAAAGACAGCTGTTCATTGGCCATATAACACGTATAGTTTTAATCTATTTTGTTCTATTCATATGTGTGCAAGCACTACTTCACCCCGACTTTTTAAATGTAGGAAAATCCTCTTTGGCTTTGTACAACATTTTTCTTCTCTATGTTTATTGTATATTGTGAAGAACTATTTAATTTCCTATAATTTGAGTAATTTACCATTTGATGTCAGGATTAAATCTTTGCTAGGTATTTACTAGTACTTTTGTCATTTAATCAGCCATTTCGTAGTCATTGATACCACAGTGACATGGAAGCCATAATGATGCTTCATTTATTCCTGCGAAGGCTGTTCTAATTATCTTGGAATCAACGAGTCTGTGGAAAATACATTTTTTTTTTTTTTTGAAACACCAAGCTTGAAAGAGAGTCGGTTTACATGCGAAGACTATAAGAACGGGGAATAAAACCATTCAGAGCTTAATAGGAATGTATAAGTGAATAAAAATGTCAGAGAAAATAGCAAGAAGTTCAGCAGCTAACATTGGAGTCTGACCTTTCCGTCAAACACTTTGACTCCTACTCAGAGTGGCGGTTGAAGGGCGGGGAACAAAATATCGTTCTCAGTTTTAAAGTTGCAACCAAACGTGGTTGGTATACATAGAACACAAAAACGACATTATAGATTTATATTGCTGTTTGAACAATTTCCCTAAGTTATCACTTACATTAAGGCCCAATTGTCGAATGCATTTAATAATAGCTTGATAAATACCTGGCCTGAGGCAACAATTTTCATTGCGGAGAAACAGTCATTACTACTGTGAAAATAATTTCATTGTAAAGATACCAAGACGGTCCCTTTTAATTCTCAAGAAAAATAACTTAGAGGTTAGGGAAATCTCTTGAACATAAATAGTCTTGAGTTCATCTGAGCTCACGAAGGAAGAAATGTATTTAAAGCTAATAACTTGAATGGTAAATTTCTGGCTAATACTGTCATTCGTACCAAACAAATTAATAAGTTCACTCTTCCGGTCTCTTTGATTTATCTCACCCTAATTTCCAATTATTGTGGTTCATGTTTTTAGCAGATTTCCCTTGAGGGAAATCAGCTATTGAGGTCGTACTCATGACGTGAGTTTCGAAAAATGTCCTCAAATGTCCATCGATCCTACCCAGATGACGAAAATGAGGTCCGTTCAAAGTTCTATATATATATATATATATATATATATATATATATATATATATATATATATATATATATATTTGTCTGTTATCGCTCTAGCGGGCGCAATTTTTGTTTGATCGTTACCAAACTCGGAATTTAATCGTTTTACGTAAAAAAAAAGATATAGTTCGTTAAGGGCTGAACTCGGACCAGTGGGAGGGGGGGGTTTAGAGAGGGGATTTTTGAAAATTCACAATTTCTCCGTTATTATGCGTCGGATCGATAAATTGTATAGAATTAATCTTATTGCAAATTAAATTTACTATAAATATTAGTCTATACATTTGTTCTGTATCTTGAATATTAACCGAGATATTTGCATTTGTATTCTGTGTCGTCGGCAGGAGTCGGCTGCTCTGGCGGCCGTTTCCATAACTATTCGTCCCTCTTGAATAGGTTTAGAGATACCTTACTACTACAGGTGTTATTGGGCAGATTTATCTACTGTAAAACGTCACGTGGGAAATCTGCTTAGTTTACGCAGCCCCTGCGTGACGGACTTTTGAATTTTTCATGAGAAAATATTTACACCTAACTAATTGGTCGTGAATGAAAAGTTTTCATTCTTTGAGTTGTTTATTCTCGTCATTCCTTCTCGGATTGAAGAAAATAAACAACAAGTAAAACTTTGGTCAAACATTATTCTCCGTTAGAACTTTTAGGGGTAAAGCAAGGGATTTTTTTCTCTCCAGGTAACACAGTGTTTATGTTCTTTTATCCTCTCGTTTTTCCTTTTTAAATGTAACATTCTTCTTCACGATGGTATCATTATCAACATTGTGTGTTACAAAACGTTGTTACTCGGGCCATTGGTATTATATTATAAGTAACGCAGGAAATCATATATTAATATTTTCAAATAAAATATTAAACAGTAGGAATAGAAATTTAAGAAAAGTCAAAAACATTACATACCTCGTTCCTGCAAACTAGATAAATGTTTTCTTGGGCATGATATGTTGGTAATGTTTTCTATGGTATATTAATTAGATCTGATGCATATTTTGTGAATTCCTACTAAAATAAGAGAACTTTCTAGTTTTTTATCTTGATAATCAGAGGACATCAAAGAAATATTCGAAGGTAAAGCGAAGAAGTCAAATTACCGAAGAAACCGATGGTTTGTCATTGATTTTCTGCTTCTCTGGAAAATGAATAAACAATAAATTTAAAATTCTATTCTTCATTTTGTTCTAGATCATGTTCTATTTTTTCAAAGAAAATTAAATAATAAGACCAAGGTGGACTACTTTGCTGCTGATAACGACGTCCATGTATTATTATTATTTCTGGGTTCAGAAACTCTCAAGAATTCTCAATCTAAAATTTTCCACGAGACATTACTAACAACTACGAGACTAAGATGCTGGGCGGTAGAAGAACCAATTAATTCTCTATAAGTACTTTATAATGCAGAGTGCGCTTTTAAAGACCAAGCTCCATCATCAGTTTCTGCAGACAAAACAAAAACCCCTTAGAATAACTTTTATAGCATCGTCAAGAAAGTGTAGAAAAAGTTAATTTAACAATAAAGATTGCATATATATTTGGGATGAAAACAAGAATAAATTAAACGTAATGGTCAGTCAAAAAATATAAGAACCATATAAAATTAAAGCAAAAGGATAAAAGAAAAGGAAACACACGATATAAATTAAAAACTAGAAAACTAATTACTATATAAACACTTATGTCATAAACTGGAAAATTGTAGATCCCTCCGGGGTGGAAATTCCCATGCTTCCAATGGAGAAAGTAGTGTGAAAATAAGAGGAGAAAAAATAATATTATTGATAAAAAGGAGTTGTAGTAGATACCTGGTTAGAGCTGTTGGGAATATACATTTTAGCAGATTTCCCCTTAGGGAAATCAGCTATTGAGGTCGTACTCATGACGCGATTTTCGAAAACTTTCTTCAAATGTCCATCGATCCTACCCAGGAGATGACGAAAATGAGGTCCGTTCAAAATTATATATATAATATATATATTATAATATATATATATATATAATATATATATATATTTGTCTGTTAACGCTCTAGCGGTCGCAATTTTTGTTTGATCGTTACCAAACTTCATATTTAAGCGTTTTACGTAAAAAGAGAGATCGAGTTCGTTAATGGCTGAAATCGGACCAGTGGGAGGGGGGGTTTAGAGAGGGGGGATTTTTGAAAAATTCAAAATATCTCCGTTATTATGCATAAGATCGAAAAATTGTATAGAATCAATCTTATTGTAAATTAAATTTACTATAAATATTGTTATATACATTTATTCTGTATCTTGAATATTAACTGAGATATTTGCATTTGTATTGTGTGTATGGTCGACGGAACCCCGCCATGTTCCGGACTCTCAGCCGAGAGCTCTGGTGGCCGTTTCCAGAACTATTCGTCCCTCGTGAATAGGTTTAGAGATCCCTTCCTACTACAGCTGTTATTAGGCGGATTTCTCTATTGTAAAACTTCACGTGGGAAATCTGCTTAGTTTACGCAGGGGCCTGCGTGACGGACTTTTTATTAGGTTGGCTTGTAGAAGTCTACTAACTGTTAGTCGGTACAATACTTCTTTACTCTGTCAACTTATCTCATCTTCCGTATCCTGTTCGTCAGCAACTTGTCATTTCCCTATGTATTATTTTATACAGCGGTTCCTTACTTCTTGCCGCCGAGACTACTTAACGGTTTCCCAAGAGTGTTTTGGCTGCTACCACATTAACGGTCCAAATATATATATATATATATATATATATATATATATATATAATATATATATATATATATATATATATAGGAGTCACTTCAAGAGTTAATAAAACAAAAAGAAAATAAGGTTGCATAGGGCTGCTTTGGGTTTGGGAGTTAATCCGTCTGCTAAAGGTCGAGTAGTAGGGAGGGAGGGGGTTTTGTAAGTATTCGCCATTTTTCATAACATTGACAAAAACAGTGCCTAAAACTTAAACAGGATGGTCATGAGATGATAGCAGATCTTAGCACCAAGGAGATCTCATCAATGACTTAGGAGCATAGAGGCTAATGGTGAACCGTACCGTTTTATATTGCTCTATTATTTGTCTTTCTTTAACTCCCAACGCGTCTCGAGTATCAGTTTGGGATTTGTCTGATACAAAGTGTTTCTAAACCCAGTTTGATAAACACCCGATGCAGGTACATAAATATATTTTCGATTATTATATCAATTCAACAATAATCCTATTTTATTTCACATGATCTTCGATTACCATCTGTGTATTTATAAATTAATATATAGAATACATAATTACTGACCTTCTAACTCAGTAACATTTCACTATACACGAGCTTTATTGCTCATTAAGAAAGAAGAGGATTGGAAAATAGAAGTTCTAGTGATTTATAACTCTAATAAAAAATTGAATAAATAAAGTACTAGTCATTATAAATATTGGAATATTGATAATTATTGTTCACATCCTTCTATCACTAAAGATCGGTGACATAATTTCAAAACGAAACGCATAGATGTCAATTCAATACTTAATCCAACATTCGAGGTTTATCGCTGATTGAAACTCACAAATTTAAGTACTAGACATCCCGTTTACACGTTTTATACGCTTTCAATTCAAAACTGTTTGTCCTCCTGTTAGTATTTAATATCAATGAACACCATAATAAAAATGAGACGTTGGTATCTAACTAACAGGATGACACCTCCCTTTCAAGATATAATAATTAAGAACATTCACTCGGCAGCAATTTCTTGATTCTCTCCGATGCAGCCTTCACAAAGAAAAGGACATTATTTTTAATATTCGACCTCCCGACTCCCCGTATATCTCCCCCAAGACATATTAAAGCGAGAGGAAGCTCCTAGAGGTTTATTCTTTACAGACCACATTTTTCACGAGACCAGAGAGCGTTCAAACCGCCCTTAGAGAACTGAAAAACGGCAAGGGGAAGGGTAACCTCTCCCAACATTAAATAGATGAATAAGCAACTCTCTCAGTACTGAGTTCAGTAAAGTATGAAACATTTATATAAGCTTTACTATCAACTGCCTAGATGCGAGGGTTAATTTTATTTATAATAAAGAATAAAACAGAACTCAGATTCACCCCTATATAAATATCTATTGTTTTCCCAAAGCACTAGTTAATTGTTTCATATAATATTCATAATTCTCCATAACTAACTACATGCCTTGAAATGTTGACCACTGCAACCATTCAGTGCGGTCATTTGTCATTATTGTCACGATGTAACCCGCCTTGTACACTTTTTTATTAATTGCTCTGGTAAAAATGGATTAATTCTGTCTTGCTCCTGATTTTCTATCTGCACTGCTCCTTGAAGGTCCTAATTTCCATTAAGGTTAAACTTAACAGCTCAGTAAAGAGTTTCTTTAACACAAAAAAAAAGTTTTCCCGTCTCCAGAAATATGTACATTTAATTAAAGTCGTATCTTGTAATTTTAAAATTATATCATCAATAGTCATTATGTATAATATATCGATATCATGTAGATTAGACGTATACAAAAAATTCCTATTCCCGACAAAAAGTAGTGTCAGGTCATATATGAGGACCAATCTAATAGAGATAACCAAGATAATCGTCACACACGTCCAGCGAAAACTATTATTTCTCATACAGTGAAATATAATACGCTGATGATTTTATCTCACTATCTATATTCTGTTTATCCCTCAATATGAAGCCTATGTAAAAAGGCATTGAAATGTTAGTTGGACTTGAGATATTTAGTGGCAGGCGTACTTAAAGTGAGAATTGGATGAGTAAAACTGGGGGTATTATACAAGCAAGAAAATCTAAATAAAATAATTTATGAAAACATGAATAACAAAATATTTGAAGAAAATTAAAATTCTAACGACTATGGATAAATATAGTATTTGGGTCTTACTTATAGAAAACGAGGTATTTCGAATTTCCAATTCTGACCACCCCCTCTAATATAATCTTTATTTCCATGAAAAGGTTAAATAATAATAAAAAAAATCATGTACTTAAAAACGTATTTTCTTAAATGATGGTGTCCAATCATATTTTGCCCATATCTCACAGTAAAACTTAAATGAAAACAATATTTGGTACTTAAACTTCGAATAAAATGATTCATTATGAGCTTATTGTTAATATAACATATGTTATATATATAATATATATTTAGTATATACAGGCTATAGTTGTAAACACAAGCCCAATTGGGTAAATCCAATAATAAAAAAAAAAAAAATGAAACCGTGGTGAGCTAAAATAAGCGAGGGGAGAAAATGTACTAGGTAAATAGATATATATAAAAAAATGTATTAAATCAGTCTTACCTTTGGAGCATTCATAATGAGAAAACTGCACTAAAGGGTTAGGAAAGGGAGTAAGGGAAATGATGAATATTTCACCAATCGATACCTTACGTCGCTGGGGAAGTATGAACAGATAATTCGGGCATATAACTACATTGGAAAATACAGCTCGTAACACCAAGGGCAGCGGATTACCACGGATGGGAGAGAAGGTACCTGGGTCACTTCCATAAACAAACAATCGGGGTCACATTGGTACTAAAAAACAGCAAATAGCATGTGATCCAACTACTCTCGTAGACGGTAGTAGTTGCTAAGTCGAATAATACAACGTGTAATAAGGAATCTATTTGATTTTCTCTCAGAAATAATTATCCCACATGTTAGTAATAAGAAAAAAAAGGTATATATATATATAGATATATATAAGATTTGAAAGGACCTCATTTTATTTATCTCATGGGTAAGATCGATGGACATTTGAAGACATTTTTCAAAAATCTCTTCTTGAGTACCACCTCAGTAACTGATTTTCTTTTAATTTATTAGATATGTATGCTTTAGTCAAGTCTTTGTATTTAACACATTGCATTAAAAATTGATTTTGTCAATAATGAGTATCTGCATATATGCCCCAGTGCTGCGGCATGTGGTATGTTTCAATGTATTAATGTCACGCTTGAAAAAATGAAAATATATTACTCAAATTGTAAGTGGGAACACGTGGAGATAATGAAGAGGTAGTTAATTATATTTTATTTCGTAATCCATCCCACATTAGTTTCAGCGTAGCTTTCCATGGGGAAAATATAATGAGTCGCTAAACGGCGAACAACTGGAGAAGATATCGCATTTTCCCGAGAATGGGCTTAATTATCATTGTTTCCCAGTATAGTCATTATACAGGATCAAGGAGATTAGCTGAATTCTCCTTATTCCCACTAACTTTTTGCCAACCATTCTTCATCCAACATTCCCTTATACAACATTCTAACCCTACATTTACTTAGACTTATGTATTTTCCTATATAATAGGTTAAAGGCTACTCATGATTTTCGCAAGTTTAATAAATAAATACAATTTTTCACTTGTCAAGAATGTCGCTCATAGTTTAAAACTAATAAAAAATAGTCGCTATAAAATCGTAACCTGATTTTGATTTAAGGAAATCAGAAATTGATATTACATCTTGAATGATGCCCTTGTATACTGACTATTTAATGACTTATACAAGGTCCTACCAAATTCTCTTATCTTGTTTGAATCTTCTGTTGATACCTGGTATTTTTGCACATGGGCTGCAAGTTCTGGAATCCACTGAAACGAACATAGGATAACTTGTATTACAATTAGACTTGGGTTGAGAAGAAGATTGGAATTGTTACAACCCTAGGCCAGAGTTGCATGATAGCTGTACTTTCTTAAACTACTTAATATAAGGTCTGAGGATAATGGATTCAGGTACCGTGAGGCATACGGCTGTCTACTGAACTCTGAGAGAGTTATATTTCTCCTATCCAATAATTTTATTGTTTATAGAGCTACAATTGTACGGGGTGGGACAGTATTACTTCCTTTCTTCAGAACTTAATGAAACCCATTTTAAGGATCATTCAAATTTCATTTGTTTTTCATAATGTAGGCGTATACATAGAGTTTTTTAGGTAGTTTTAAAGATCAAATCAGGTAGGTGACGCCCCCCCCCATCCTCCACACACAGAATAAACCGATTTCTTTGGCATTTTTTATGACTTGTGCCAGTATCGCAGCCGGTATGATGGCAATTTCTACCTGAATGTTATTCTTCAAATCTTTTAGGGTCTTCGGACGGTTCATATAAAAAAAGGGACTCAAAAATCCCCATATCCTAAATTGGGAATCCATTCCGAATCTCTAATTGTGATGAAGCACTGTGGAAAGTGTTCCCTCAAAACCTGCACAATCGCAATCCTCATGCGCAATAGGAAATAAAGATCTTCATGAAAAATTCTCCTGACAGAAAAATTGGAAAGTCCAAGGGCAGAGGCACGCTTGGGAACAGAATCCCTTGGCGATCACAACATTGAAGCTCTCACTGCCTCAATGTTCTCAGGTGATCTAACGGGCCGAGGGACTCCTGTCTTGTCAAACATGCAGTTTGCCTAAACATGGTGGCTCACGTAACAAGTATTTTCCTGCCCGGGACAAAGGCCAACAGGACTAAATTAAAGCGATTCTTAAAGACAAGCTGGATTGGGATCACTGATCATCCGCTTGAAAAATAGGCCTCAATAGCAAATGGCTCACTGTTGCAAAGCATGATAGCCCCTGAACTGTGTCGGGACAAAACTTTATTTTCCAGCCTCGCCAACGAAACCACTATTGCTCCGCTACAACAACACGATTGACTGACGAACGATTTTATAAAAGTAAGTTATTCTACCGCACCCTTTAGTAGTTAAAGTAATTTTGAGGACCTGCAACTTAGTTAGAGTTTATATACATTACAAATTTTGAATATGAACGATAATATATAACTATTCAAGGCTTTGTCAATTAAATAATATATATCCTGTAGTAATTTAATAAGTTCATAGATTAGATGCCATATTAACTGGATTGTTGGAGGATGGACTATCCCTTGAGAGCCCTAATCGATATCGGACCCTCCAAGATGTGGGCCTTAATTATCCTTGTTTATCAAACTTTCATCCTTCATCCCGGGTCCCACAGGATTAGCTCTCCCAAGCTTCCTGTCCGTCTCCTCCGCCCTGTCCTTTTATACTCCATATTTCATAAGTCATTTCAGCTGATATTGCCAATTTCTGATGGCAGTAACTTGGGTCGTTATATCCCCTCTCTCTTTTACCGCTCATAGCTGTTTTATGATTCCCCTGAAGGTATGAGCTCGCAAAATATGACCTGCATTCTGTAAAATAATGGGCTATACATTTGGTGAAAATTGAATATGAGTAATGTCTTGCGGTTTTAGAGCCAATATTTATGATATTTAAGGTCAGAATAAATTCCATTACATTGAAACACTTTTTCCTGTACAGTATAACCCGTACAAATATTCACATATATTCATTCACATTTACAAATATTCATAATTCACATTCACAAATATTCATTCAGATTAATGTTATTATTATTCTCTTGAATGAAGATGACACGAAAAAGTTGCCTAAAATCTCATTAAAAAAACTGATTCTATTTTTTTTGTGTTACAAAAGTAATTTTATTTCAAAGTAAAGATAGGGATAAAAATAATCCTTTTAAATAGTGTTATTGTAATTACAATAGGACTGAACACCAGAGCACGTCGACCATTACGGGAAAAGGATACGTTAGTAGAAAGTGGATGCGTCCGCCTATTTGGCTTTTAATTGTTTTACAAATGCGTCAAATTAATTGAGTTATTTAAGTATATTATTATTAACATCATATTTACATTGAATATGTGTTGGGAAACAGGAATTCGGAATACTGGAAGTCCATTTTCAGGCTGAGGGTTGTGGGGTCTTCGTGCTTGAATATATTTGTACGCATATTTGTGGATGTGAGCTTCTATTATTTATAACCTGTTATTATTGCAACCTTCATTATCATTGCAATATCAATCTACCTACTATTGTCTCTCTTAAATATTATTAGCTTCAGGGCATACTATTAGGAGAGTTTTCCTTTGAGAAAAAAGTTCTTCGTAAGAGTAGAGACTTTGTAGCCCAAGTACTGGATAAATTGCAGTACACAGGCAAGAATACTTATGTTCGACTACAGGCAGGTAGTCAATCAAAGAAAAAATAATGCGTGAATTGCATTGTAAAAATCAATTAGAAAAACAACTGTGTTTATACATAGTAGGTGAAATTAAATTTATTTACTTACTTTAAATTTAAAAAATATAATTGGATACGACATTTTTGGTTTGGTATCAGAAAATTACAAATATTAAGTCAATAAACTTCTTTATATATTAACAAATATCAAATCTACATAATACGTCCATTGTAAAAAATATTACAAACTCAATGAATTCACTTCAATAGAAATAAAATAGTTATATTTATAAGTTAATTTGGTCACCAACCTTCATAACAGTAGTAATAGCACTTTAAATGTATAGCATGTATTTTTTATTTATTGACGTGGTTTGTTAATAGACTTAATTTTATTTAAGGATGACAATAATTTATGAAAGATTGGAAACTTGTCTTCACCTTAAAAAGACAATATATATATTCGAGTTTTATTTTATACTTACACTTTTGGATAGTATTCTTGTTTTGTAAAAAAAATTCAACTGGATATGGGGACCCTTATATACTTTTAAATAGAGAATATTGTTTTATAGATTTAAAACAACCAGTAACTCCTCACAATGGCAAGGTTTTCTCGAACTATTTATGTTTCGATGTATGTTTATTGGAAGTTTAAAGCATATTAATAATAGCTTATAATAACCCGTCCCAGTTAGCCATAGTTGCAAAAAGTGGACGTTAATAAATAATTTAATTTTTTTATATTTTAAAAATAAAATAAACTTTGATGTTTTGTTGAAATAAAAAAAACAGAACTGGGAAGAGGTGTGAATGAATAAAGTTACTAAAACACCCCTCTACCTGGTCATTAGAAAAAACTGATGTATGTAGGATGATAAAATGCTGCCTACGCTTCCACTATAATAATTTATTAAAACTGCAGAGCGCTTTCGATTCTGTGCATCATCTGGAGTCCAGGTCCAAGAGCTGTCAGGTCAACATCGAAAAACTTCAGGCACTGACGATAATGCACAGAATCGAAAGCACTCTGCCCTTTTAATAAATTAATATAGTGGAAGCGTGGCCAACATTTTATCATCCTGCATACATTAGAAGTCACTTCCACCTGCCAGAATACCAACTCAGAAGAAAAAACTGAGTTTTAAATGACTTTGGAAGTGTTCGGCAGAAGTCCGAAAAAATTCTGCATCACTCACAACGCTTATCATCATAAATGATAACCGTTAAATTTCTAGAATGCATTCATTACATCATAGACAATAGATTCCAGTATTATTCGAGTCGCGGATCCATTCAAAAATAGTGCCGTGGGGGAAGACAATCCGTCCTTTCTGATAGGGGCCTAGTCCTGAGTTGAATAAAGTGGTTTGTGTGCATAAGAGAGATTGAGCGTCGCAAACAGGCGGCTCTGAAAGAGAGAGAACTAGAGTTGTAGGCCACAAGCAGTATGATTGGTAAAGTCATTCTAGGGCAGGGGTGTTTTCAGAGTTCCGCCCCTGGAAAACCCACTTCAAATAACAGCGGCGTGTAAACAAAGGGACGAGGGGTGTGTGTGGCCGGGAACACACAAAGCCCGAATAACGATCCCCAACCTCTCCCCCAAAATATTCCCTCCTGTTTAAGGCCCTTCCTAGACCTACAGTCGAAACAATACTTGCTATTTACCTCCAAGACTTTTTCCTACACACACAGCCTCCTTTCGTCTTTGAGCGCTCCATTTTATTCCGTCTTACTTCTCAGTATTTACCAAACGATACTATTACATCTCAGCTCGAATTGAAATGTGCCTCACCAACATTGGAAGAGAAGAGAATTCACAATATTTAGGTCCACCGTGGCATGAATATAGTTTCTGCTACCAATATATAAAAGAAAACAAAAAAGAAAACAGTGTTTCGGAAAGGTCAGATACAATTAAAAACCCGTCACGCAGGGGCTGCGTAAACTAAGCAGATTTCTCTAGCACTGGTGTAACACGCTTTAGATCTCCCCACATACTCTCTATTTCTTGGTGAAAACCAGATGTGTAGAAGGAGTGGGTTTCTAAAGGCAGAAAACAAGAGAGTTGGAATAACTTTTTTAATACCAGAGTTATGAAAAATGCATAGAACAACAATTGTAGACCATCAATAATTTAGCACTATTGGCTCTCTAACATTTCATGATTGGACTCATTATAACTGAGATATTTTGAATTTTCCTATTCCCCTCTAAGCCACCCAAGTTATTGTTGACAAATACGATGAAATATCGAGTATGGTTCAGTTCAAACATTTACGAGACCAGAACGTGAAATCTCAATTCATGACGTCATCGCACAACAAATTTTCATGTATCTTACATAATAAAGGTCTCTTGAAGACAATATTAATTACTTAAGCTCAGATAAAACTAGCGACCGCTAGAGCGTTAACATATAAAACTTTTTTTTTTTGTTTTTTTTATATGAAACTATGGAGGTGGCAAAATTTATTCCTTGTACAAATAAGTACTATGTAATTAGTTTAAAATAAATTAATTCTAAAAATTGAAGTAAACATGTTTTACTTAGTGTGCATTTCATGAAAATAATCTAACTATTTGGAATGACATGAAAATAACTCGATCAAGATTAACCCACTCTTTCGGCGCCATTTTGGTCATTAACAATTTTATCCTTTAGATTGGCAGAAAACGGTTGTCGGTGGATTGTAGATTGCAGGACGAGCAATAAACATTCCCAGAAAGTTTTAAAAAATGTTCTATCAATAGGATATATTGTTATTTTTGAATTATCATGATCCAAGTCGTGGAGGTGAATTTCAGGGAGATTGTAGTCTTGGATTAGCAGTTCAAGTTTTCATAATGTTCTCATGGAAATTGTTTAAATACCCAAAAGCTCTCACGTTGTATTTCGACACATAAAAGACCAATTGATTTGAGCCCAATTTTTAATCATTACATATGAGAAATTCCGAAGACTATTTCTAGAGGGATTATATTACGTTGAGACGCAGTTTTTAGCATATTTTCCTTGAAAGAAAACAGGATAATGTTGTACTCATGACGTCAATTTTGAAATATTTATAAAATCATCCAACAATACTCCCTATGTGACGAAAATGAGATCAGCTAAATTTATACATATAATAGATCCAATTATTTTGTTTGAGCCTTATCAATATTTGTTTTTAAACGTTGAATGTAGAAAGAAAGATCGAATTCGTAAATGGCTGAAATTGGACAACAAATAGGTGGTGAAATAGATGATGAGCTGAGATCACCAGGACGTAGGAAATTAGTTTAGTTTACGCAGTTGTTGCGTAATAGACTTTTGTGATGTTAAGTTTTTATATATTCTAAACTATATTATAAATTTCAATATGCATGGGCTCAGGTTAGCCATGTGAGTTAAAGCGTTAACCTTTAGCTCACATGGTAAACCTAGAGTGCCGAGTTCAAATCCCCCATGGGCAATAAGAATTTATTTAGTACGGAATTAATTAAATAAAATCCTTAGTCCCACCCTGGTTAGAGAAGGTTGGTAACCTGTAGATAAACCGTCATAATTAGCCTTAGTCGCAAAAAGTGGACGTTAATAAATAATTTCATTTCAATATGTTTGAAATATATCTTTTGAAACAAGACTTTCTATTGATTAACCATTGCTTTACGCACCCAAAACGTAGTCAGATTTCTTTGACTCAAACTACAAGAAAAATACGCTTATTTCAGGTATGTGAATTGTTATTGTGAAGTGTTCCTTACGAAAAGCACGTAATTAATTATTTTAGCTTCCCTATACATTTGTTCAATTAATAAGATAAATATTTATTTCTAATAATTGTCGTAAAAGTGAACAGTGGCGTGACAAATTTTAACTGGTCCCTGTAACATGGTTGTTATAGAAAGTGGTGCAGGGATATAAAGGGAGAGCTGGTGATGTGAACACAAGGAGAATGTACATACTATGAAGGCCCTGACATATATCCACTATTTGGCGCCCGGCCAGGGTTCAACCATAAATAGCGTCTTCCAGGAAAGCCTCAAGTACCAATTTAGTAGTCGCATTACTCCACCCCTTTTCCTATTATCACTCAAGTTTGAACCACCAGCGAGGACAAAGCTTGAAGAAGGCATTATATCATCTATTAAATGGTTCAGAATAGCCTCTTAATACCAGTCAAATAAATGAATTATGAATTCAGTAGAAACTAATCAAAAATAAACAAGTATTTTTCATATTGTATTTATTCATCACGACATTATTAGAAGATTATTCCCATTGGGGATCAACATTAACTTTCTGAGGTAACTTAAGGCTCAACAAGTAATAATAATATATTCAGGCCTGGAGTGAAGAATTATTAATACCATATTTTGAATTACATACTTTCATTTGCCCCAGAAAATGAAAGTATTCAATGTCTAAAGACTTTATTCATCAATAGGGCGAATAATATTTTCAAGTCCACTGTCATATTTTCCTTTATTTATATACAGGGTACTTGTAGTCTACTCAGAAGACCATTTTTGATTCACCTCCAAGCTTCGCAGGACTGAAGATGGTCGTTTACCGATAGACCGAAAGTAACCTCTATAAATAAGGGAAAATATCTCAGCGACTTGGCATTATTATTCATCCTATTCAAAATGATTTCCACTCTCCCGCGTGTCTCATAAAACTTTAGTCTCCACCTACGTATACAGATGCACCCACTTTCGGTATTTAACACAGAAGTGAAACGGTACCTGATATATATATATATATATATATATATATATATATGTGTGTGTGTGTGTGTGTGTGTGTGTATATATACACACACCTCTTAGTGATCGTAATTTTCGTTTGGTACTATATTTATGCGTTTCGTGTACAAATAAAGATTAAGTTCGTCAATGGCTGAAATTGAACCTAGAGGTTGGTAGGGTTAGAGGAGAGTAAAATATTCCTGTTATTAGGTGTCAAGGAAAAAAGTTTTATGGTGTGTGTCTAGTTGAAAATGAAATATTCTACAATTTTTGTCCAGTACATTTTCTCTAACTCCAAGCAACCAACACATTTTTACTTTTTAGTTTTCGTACATCATTCGACCAACACTACTGCTCGTGCAATTTCTTTTCAAATAACTGTATAAATAAACATCTCATTTTCAGCATACATTTCAAGTGCTAATTACATAGACTTCCTATTTTGAGAGAATCAGATAATAGAATGTGGAGTAGCGTCATTGACAGGGCATTGGAGTAGGAAGGCCCTCTTTCCTTGAGATTGTGATGAAGGCCCTGAAATGACCTGGGCTATTTTCTCACTCATGCTGTGGTTTTTGTCCGTTAGTCCTGTTCTCCCAGATGTTTTACACCCCGGGCTCCAGACCTAAATCAGCCTCCATTTCCGGGCTTTTTGCCCTTTAGCTGCCCATTTTTTCAAGGCCATTCCGCTAATTTCCATGAGTTGATGCCTCATCCTCTGTGTATGTTGCTGCCTTTGCTCTATGGTAGGCATTTGCCCTTTGAAGCATATTTCAATTACAGAACGTTTCCACCATTATTTTTATACAAGCTGATAAAAATATTTCTTTGATGGCGGATTCCACTTATCTTTCAGATTAGATTATCGCTCCAGTGTTTTCTGCTCTCAATTCTCTGTACCTTTTGACAGGTTTTATTTCAAGCATTAAAATAGAATTGTATCATGCATAATGAAGGCATACTTCCTCCTCTTTCCCTGTCCCGTTGACAGCATAAAATTGTTTTTTAAAATTTCCACAAGCGTGTGATATATAATTCTAGTATCTAGAAATACGGATTCTCATTACTTGAAATTGTTTGAAGATATGATTAATATTAACAATATTCCCTTCTTCAAAAATATGTTTATTTGGAAAGTTTTTGAAGTAACTTTACTTTATTTTTCATGCTGATGGTAGTGCAACGCTTTAACCCGTGCGACGAAAGGGGCTATATAACTAAGCAAATATACTGGCTATAAGCAAATCATTAAACATTTTACCTTATCATTTTTAGTAAATAAAATAAAATCCCTCCAGCAGCGATAATAGAAATGACCCCCTTGACCCCCACCCCCTCGAATGATTATCTTGACTTATGCAAGTACCCCCTGAGACAAATTCAGCCATCTCTGCCTAGGCGTAGTTATGAACCGAAAGCCGACCATTTGTTCTACACGACATTCTTTCAGGAGCTAGTTTATTCTCAATTTCTCAAGATGACACCCTTTCTTAATAGCACATATCAGGCTTCATTTGCTATTCCATTATTCCACGGAGTCCTTGTTATCCTCATTCATGTGCTTTTCTTTGACGGCACCAAATATCGTTCTAGTAATGACTCTTCTTACTCATAGGCTCCCCTCTGCATTCTCCCGTTACAGTCCACAATAAAAACATTCAGAAATGTACATGAATATATTTAACTGATCAGATATGAATCTGTAACGCAGGAGAATAAATTCTCAGGAAGGAGACAGATTATGAAGCAATCCCTTAGTCACTTAGAAGTTACAGAGAAAGAGGAAATGAATCGATAATTGGATCAGATAAAATGAAAATAAAAATTGGAGATTGGCTCCATACAAATGAAATAATTGAATTGGGAATCAACCTGTCTTAATTTATTTTGGCGAGAGACAATAGGAAAGTCTCCAATCAGACCTAATCGACTTCACGGTGGACCGAATATCAAATCTTTCTCAATGTAACAAAAGTAATTGAAAAACTTTTGCAGCTAGCAGAAGAAAGCTATTTTCGAGTTTGAATGCCTTTTCAGTCTTTTGGTGTAATTTATGAAGGTCAAATTTCCATCTCTTCATCCACTCCATTCGTGATTGTTTTCTCGTTGACAGATAGTAACTACTATAGACCACATATTATTTATGTACATTTACTAAAATAATTAACTAATATAAATAAAATATTGTTACGTTTATTACAAAATCAGTAATAAATGTTTATAAGAATTCTTTTGGATTGCAAAATTAAACACAAACAGGCTTCAGAGTTTTTATCACTTTACAATTTATTTAACAATGCACTACACACTTGGTTAACTATTCTTTACTACTACTCACAGAATGTACTGATAACTTAACTGTTCTTGTTATTACACAGTCCAATAACTCACTCACGATCACTGCAGTTCACAAAAACACGACACTGCACTAATCTTCACAAAGATAACGGCACTGCACTGCACTGGCCTTTAATTAAACCCGGCACAAGGCTGTTCTTCATATAAAACACTATACCGCACTGCAACTAAGATGCACTGCTCACTACAGCTACACTGAACGCACTGTTGATCACTTGAAGAGAGCTGAAAACAAACTAAACTAAACTCGGGGTGGCCGGATACTTTTTTAGCTTGTCGGAAAAACATCAAAGGGAACGTGCCCAGAAACGTTCAGAACAGGGCTGGTATTGCCAAGAACGAGCTCGAACCTCTTGTTGGCTTCTTTGATCTCTTTCGTACTTCCGAAATACGTGACTATCTCTGTTAAATCTTTCATGTACGTAGTTTTCGTAACAATATATTATCCGTGCTGCGTTATTTTTATGGATTGAAGTCATCTAGAAAGCTTATTTCTGTTCAAATAAAAGGGCCACATTGTAATAAAATGCTGTGTCAAAATTTTATGAATCAGTAGTATTAATTAAGTATTAATAAATTAAATTAAGCAATTCGTTTAAAAATTTTTTGTCTACAAAACAAAAAATTGTTAGTATAATTTTTTTTTTTTTTTTTTTTTTTTTTTTTTTTTTTTTTTTTTTTTTTTTTTTTTTTTTTTTGTGGCCAGTATAAAATTTCTCCTCAAAAGAGTTCTAGGATATCTCCAACAAACGCATATTTAATTTTGTATATTGGTATTCAATTAATCACTCTATGTAGAAGAGAAACA
Source organism: Riptortus pedestris (assembly GCA_019009955.1). Taxonomy (NCBI): domain Eukaryota; kingdom Metazoa; phylum Arthropoda; class Insecta; order Hemiptera; family Alydidae; genus Riptortus; species Riptortus pedestris. The sequence continues at coordinate 94,572,221 of CM032229.1, forward strand.
GTATATTTCAGTTTACAGCTAGTATATAGTTTATACCAGATCAGCAGAAAAAAAAGAAAGAAAAAACACATTGCATGTAAATATCACATCTAAGAACCAACTGGTACCAAGGATCCCTTGTGGCTGCACCCTCAGGCACAGGTAATCCTTGGTTCCAGTATCCAGTGTAAAGGGCACTGAAGATTGGGCGTATGCTCTGAAAGCGCTCTTTTGCACAGAATAAATAAATGTGAAGGAACGGGGCCTTTGTTTTCTCACCTGAGATACCAGATTCCTTCGCCATCTAGCACCTCAAAAATGAATAAGGAAGTTACAGGAATAGTGGTTTGTAATTTACTGCTTTAAGTGAATATGAATCAAGATTATAAAAGTTGACTAAAATAATTGGGCAAAAAAGGAAGGTGGCTTTAGCCATGTCAGTTAAGGTGTTGAACTTTATGCATTCGGAAATCTTAGAGTTGTGGGTTCGATTCCTTCCTAGGAAATAGGAACTTATTTAGTGACGAACTCACTCGGGCTAGAAAATGGTGGTGACCTATTAATAATCTGTCCCAATTAGAAGTAGTAGCCTAAAGTGGACGTTAATTTAAAACATTATTTAAGGGAAAAAAATTAAAACCCCTATAATATATTCTTAAGAAGTAACATAGGATACACAGGGTAGAGGAGCATAGGTAATGCATGTTTTTCACTATTCAATGACTGGGACATGGTTAGAGAAAAATAATAAAAACAAGCATTAAGAAATTGATTTTTTAATGCAGCTTTGAAATATGCATACTTTATTAGGTTCGAAAAATAGTGTCTTGGGGATGACGACCTTCTTGCTAGATATAAATTTGGATCCTCTCCCGAAAGTTGCGTATGGCTCTCTCCGACATTCCATTTCTAATAAATGGAATTCTTCAGGGCATCGAGTGTGCAGAGCTTGTTCCTGTAGACATTTGATTTGCACCTCGACGTCCAACTCTAAAATTTTGAAGGAACAGACGTGGCACTGGGACTACGGAATCATTGTTTCTAAAGTATTACTCGAAAACAGACACATGATGCTCTACGCTCCAATGGTCCATTGCGACTGAAACTGCATTGTATGCGCAGCCTTCAACATTCATTCAAGGTCAATACCCCGTCTCGTTGCCGCGTACTAGCTGTTCAAAAAACGTGCGTCTCCTCTGCTCCACCCTGTATCATATAAAAATTTTAAATATGTATGATTCTAATGTCTTTTATTGAGGATGTCAATTTATTTAATTGAAAATACGCAAATAAATGAGCATTGCAGTTCTTTATCCAATGGCACTTCTTGGGGTTCAGTTAATATGCATCCTACTTATATATTTGGGTAAGACAATATATGTGGGTTAACTTATGTGTGGGTAACACAATGTCAACTTATCCTTGGAATACCACCTGTTTGCAAATATGATACAAATGAAATGGTAGAAATAAGAAATCGATAGACTTAACTTATAATCCAATTTTAATGCATGGATTCTCTAGGCTCAAAGTCATTGTATGATTATACTGAATACGAAAACTATGGCTGAGATTATCCCGGATTTCTCCAAAAGCAAAGCCGTTTCCTTTTGCACGAAAGGAGTTGTTGCCCAAAGGTGGTTTGTGACGTGAGCATTGCAGATAAAGACTTGAGGCCTGTTAAACATTAATATACTATGAAAGTGACGTTTGGAAGTATGCTTTCCGATGTCCCTTTGCGCCAGGTTCAACCAGGAGACGACAAAATCAGAAACTAAAGTCTCCTCATCTAGTGAAATAATCGTCTATTGGATAGACCAGTTGCCTCATAGAGGAATAATTCAGGGTACAACTGTACATACATGCTTGAATAAAACTCAGAACACTGTGAAATGAGAACACTTGATTCGAACACCATCAGCAAAGAATGATGTAGGAAGTGGTGACATGCAGTCAGGTTTAGTGACTACAATAGAATTGAAAAAGCCAAGCAAGAAAAGTGCTTATGAAGGCATATGAGAAGACAAGCTACCGAAATTTTAGTGGGAGTGATAAACCGGAGACGGGGCTATAAGTTCTCATCTGGAGCTATCACAGGTTGTAATCCCTTTAAGAGTTGGATAAAATGCCCGCGCTGGGAAGTTAGCGGAGGCTACAGATAAACTGCGAGAGGGTCCAAGGCCAAATGGAACCCTGCCAAAGGCTTAATATTGATTACACCATTACACTTGTTTATATCTCCATCTATTTGACCTTTCGATTTTTCATCCTTCGGACGCTTCCCCTTCCTATTGAGAACGCCCCGAATAAAACCGATCCACTCATTAATCCCAGAGACAACAAAATTAATTTTTCCCTCTGTAATTGTTTTTTTTTCCCCATTCTCCACCTCCTCAATTTTTCATTTTCTTCCTCTTTTCTTCCATTGAAATTATTTACTCTTCTTCTGTTTTTTTTTATTGCTAAACGTTTTTATTGCCTCTCATTTTTCTTTTATTAGTCCCTGGATCTTCATATATTCCCTCCAGGATATTTGTATTAAAATATTCTTCACAAATAAAATTACGTCAAACGCAGAAAACTCACTTTACTTAATATTTTATTTTTATTTTTCAGACTGTTACCATGTGCATATTAATATAAATTATCTTTAAATAATACTAAATATTATTCGTTTGCAAAAACTTTTCACAGCTTCTTTGTAGAATTGCCGTAAGAGACAAAAACACCAAATAAGTCATTTGATAAATTATTTAGCTTTAGCCACTGATCTGTAGACCCCAGCATTCGTCGAAATAAAAAAAAAATTGTCTGAAATTACAATGATGAAGTACGAAGACCATAGATTTCAGGCACACTAAATGTTTCAATAAATGTTTGCACATTAAAGGAGTTGGGAGGAGTACTGCATTATCCCTTCCTTGAGGATAAACTTGCAGAGACAAATAAGATCGTGGCCTTGGTCCAAATACAGAGCAAACGGAACATAGCCAGACCCATACAGAACTGGGACGGGATTGGGATGGCTAACTCAGGTCAAATCAGATGACGATTCATGCATGCATATAATCAACTCTTACGTTAAAATAAAGATACGTTGTTTTAAATTGCTGGGAACTTTTTATAGTTGTCATGTGCGGCGTATCTCCAGCGGCCTCGTTGATGTAGTGGTCCACAATATTTCGCCAATTTTCCAATCGGCTTCTTCGTGTGTTCATGTTCGTTGGTCACTCAGGAGCTGTCACAAGCGAACACCCAACATGAACACCAGAAGAAGCCGATTGGAAAATCGGCAAAATACTGTGGAAAATGTGCAAAATCAACGACACCGCTGGAAATATGCCGCACATGACAACTATAAAAAAAGATTTTTAAGCTATATAAGTATTATATTCAACAGTTTATAGTTATTACTCAATATCAGCCTAAAAATATTACACAAAATAAAACTTGCAGGTCGCTCCAGAATCAGTATCGTTCGACACGTGGGATAGTAATGGCGCCTGGCGAGCTAGAGGGCATAGCATTCATTATTTCCTTTGTAAAATTGGTGTAGCAGAACACATGCTTATGGAATTATAAGTTTAAACATTATTCCAGGGTAAATTTGACAGGTGTTGCGTGGAGAAAAATAGCTGAAAAGCTGAAGGATCTTGGTTACTTTCTGAAGGCCATGGTTACTTTCTGAGTCCATTCTATACATCTCTCTAACTTTCTGTTCATGTCGAGAGAGTTCACGCGAAGCCACTGCCGAAATGTGTTTAATATTGATAAGGATCAATAAGAAGGCCAAGTCCTCTACTGTTTTTTAATATTATGCTGATTGCACTTTCGGAGTCAACGCTCCATCCTCAGTGCCTGATTAAAGTTGCGTAGCCTGGACCACGACCGTCGGGCGACTGCTTGGTGTGTTTAATATTGTTAATATTATAAGGGTGTGCCCAGTATTTTCTAGATCTCAGTTTTCTCTGTTGCAAGTGCCGGCAGGCTAAAATGACATCCTCTTGTGAAGAGCTCATGACGACGACTGATGAAAAAAACCAGTTTGGTTACTTATCGTACAGGCTATCGTATCGCACCGGTGTGCTCAGGAGTGTTGCACGGATAAAAGTCGTATCTCGTAATTCGTATCTCGTAGTCGTAAAAAATTGCTCATATCGCATCGCTTATCATATAGCACTAGTGTGCACCGCGCCTTAAGGACTATAAACCTAACACAAAATAATAATTATTATAATTTAATTATACGCTTTAATGATAGCTTTGTAGTAAAATATTGACAATTTGTCTGCTCTGACTTGAGTGTATGTGTTAAAAACTTGGCTAATATTACCATAAGGAACATAACGGTGTTCCTAAGGAAAACTGATAAATGGTCTAATAGCGTAGAACATTTATCAGTCCTCCTTAGTGTAATGAATTATCTTGAGGCAAATTTTACTTCCAAAACGGGAAATTTTACACTTAGCAGTTTTAAATTATAATTTTCATTGCTGATGATGTCATTTGCGCAAATGTAGAGTGAATAGAAAGACCACCATCGGCTTTGTAGCCTGATTGAGAATAAATTATTACAATTAATAAATTCACTGTTCTCACTAGATTTGTTCTCTATTATTTATCATTTTATTTGTATTAATCAGTAAAAGTTTTTTTTGCCTTTCACGAGTCAATGTTTATTTTAGGTCATTTCTTTTTTTTTAATCTGAGGTCCCTTTACAGCTGATGAATAATGAGATAAAGTAAGGAAGACAAGGACTAGGTGTAGAGAAGCACTCTCTAATCCGGAGGAGTAGTGTGGGAGCGGAAGGGTGTCGAGTAGACAGTGCGGTTGGTGGATCTCGCATGTCTAGTTCCAACACTCCTACCTAAGTTGTACATCTCACCTCTCTCTTTCTACTACCACCAACTACAATACAACTGAGAATTTTATTGCAAACACGGTGATACTTGCATTTAAAATCTTACCAAAGTGATTTACTTGTTAACCGTAGACATCTGTGTTGCTTAAAAATATATTTTTCTATAAAATGGGTTTGATATTCAAACAAATGTAACTAAGTATTTTTAGTTAAATACCTGCCGTATTATACACTTATACATACCCTCATAGATAAATGTACATATATATTTTTTTCAGTTGGCATTATAGACCTTTAAGTCCTTTAGCCAACCTCGTGCGATACTCGAGGGATTCTTCATCAGAGTTTTATGTAGTGAGTGATCAGCTCGAAGGAGAAGAAACGAATTCTCTAGAGCGACGGACCCCAATGTACTAGAGGGGTCTGTGATCAGTTCTCTCCATCAGCCTGCCTGTGGTCGGAATTTAAGAGAGACATTATCATTAGCCATTTCGGGGTGCTGTGAGCCATATATACTTATTGACTCCAACTTATCCAGATGCGCTTCAAAACTAGCGTCGTACGGTAGTGAACTCGTGAACCAATGTTCACCCATTATTACCTTCAGCCTACTGAAGATAGTGCCAGACGTACGACTCCACTGCCACCGACGCACATATGAGGGTGTGTGTGTATGCTTGTGTGTGGGAGGTTTAAGTCATTTCAAATGCTAAGTTGGTTATATTACAGACTTACGTTGCGTGACGGAGGTTTTTTCTTTTCACAAGAAAGCATCACTGATTGACTGACTAATTAGTTTTTAGTTCTGGAAAATTAAATGAACCTCTTTATGCAGATAAACGTCCTCTGGAAGGAATCTTCTGAGAGTGTCAAATTTATTCAAGAAGAGATATGTAAAATAGAAAGGGAGTGAGTATTTCTTCTTCTGAGAGAGAGACGAGAGAGAGAGAGAGAGAGAGAGAGAGAGAGAGAGAGAGAGAGAGAGAGAGAGAGAGAGAGAGGAAAGGTAAACAAGGATAAACCCCTGAGAAGGTTGGTAGCCAGCGTCCTACATCTACCTGGGTTGATTTACAGTAGGCTGGCGGGGTAAGCCCTCACTACAGCTGTCACCCCCAGCTACAGTCTAGTCACTGGCTCAGCTCTTCATACTTCCAGTCCGTCTAACTCACTCCACTACCCTCCTCTACTAACTCACCCACTATCTAACTAGCAGATACTCTTGTTTTAAGCAAAAGGTCTTTGTTTAAGCATTTAAAAACGCAACAAAAAAAAAAGGAATTAGCATTGAGATTTGACGAAATCAGAATAATTAACATTTGGATCGTGGAATTATTTCTTACGTTTTCGCACAAAAATCACTCATGGATGTATTTATTTTTCTTAAAAACCCATAAATGTGTTGAAGCTAATATCACATGTGCTTCTCATGAAGAAATGCCAGAAGTGACAGAGTGGACTCTCGCTGTCCCATAATATGTAGTACAGAGGTGATGGTTCATAGAAGTAGCAATAATTAATATAAAAGACATATTTATTTTTAGCTGGTGGTCAGCGTGATGAATAAGGTTAATCAGAAACACTTTTCTTGGCTCCTCACAATTTATTTCTTAAAAACTCTCAGCGTTTTCGGGAATTAAATTTCCATCCTCAGAGCTACAAACAATAAAACGCCATAATTATGGAGCCTAAAAAATAGTTTTTTAAAATTTTTAGTCAAAAACATTATAAAATTTATAACAATAACACATATATTTAAAAACATAGTTATAATTAAAATATAATAAATTAATAATGTCTTATTTACCATTTAAGCATTGAAATACCTTAAGCCAAATTACCGTCAGAGCGTAGTGCATGTCTATAAAGTTGCTACCGGGCTAAACCCTCGAATGCACTAAGGCCGAGGGGATCGGTCCAAGCCACTAGGTAGTGGGCAGAGACAAGTCTGGACATGAGAGAAGCGTTTGTGTCCGTCTGCACATTTACGTTGACTTTATTTCTGGCTCTCTCGAGTTTTATCTCAATACCCTCAAGAATGTCTATCATATAACCTCTTACGTCTCTGTGAATTAATTTTATCTGGTGGTCCCCAACTTGGTGGTTGTGCTCCTTACAGTGGGAATAAAACTCGGAGCCTGCTCTCATGTGTTCCTTAGCCCTGATACGTAACTTACACTCTGTCCTCCCTACGTAGCTGGCCTCACACATTTCAGCAGGTACATCCCTGATGTGTGTCTTAGAGGAGTTGCATCCTTGATTTTAGAGACAAAATTCTGCAGTGATGCAGACTCCTTAATTATGGTGTTTTATTGTTTGTAGCTCTGAGAATAGGAATTTAATTCCCGAAAGCACTAAGCGTTTTTTAGAAATAAATTGTGAGGAGCCACAAAAATTGTTTCTGATTAACCTAATATATAAGAATTCGATTCAAATATAGATTCTTCATATGGAATCTGTTTTCATAAATGAGTGGGACAAAATGATAATATTCGAGAACGTGAGTGAATGACTGACATAAATTACAACTTCTTTAAAGATAAATGATATATTGATATAGATATACTGAAGAACCATAGGTCCCGAAACTGAAATAAATATGGCTCATTTCTTCTTTAATTTTGTGACCTGTTTATTTCTTTATTGCATCTTCCGATGCAGTGCACTGATTCGACTCATTCACAGCCATCTAATCTCACTATCACAAAGGATTTTAGGATACCCATATTTAATTTAATTTCGGGACCTATGGTTCTACAGTATGAACCATAGGTCTCGGAATTGAAATACTTATGGGTATCCTAAAACCCTTTGTGCAAGTAAGTGTATTGTTCATTAATGAATAACGTGGAAAATTATATACGAATGTTGCAAATAATAGTTTTCAGAAGAAATAGAGTGGTCAATCCTGGCTACTAAGAGCTAGGTTATATGAGTCGTGAAACGAACTATTCAATGATTGTTACATTAAATTTCTTTAGTGTTGCTTAAAAACATTATATAAAAGAAAAATATACCCTACATTTTTACGCCCAGTTAATGGAGCGAGACACAAAAGCGAAAACCATTGTGGAGCCATATGTATAGAACCATTGAGTTACAAATTATTTAATTACACGGCATCGTATAGATCTTTTGATACGATAACGAAATAGACTATATCACCTTATCGATGTTATAATTAAAATTATAAGCTTGTATTACAATTTCATTCTTTCTTTCTTCTTAGGTTTGTAACATCCAAAAAAGCTTTTAACGGTGAATATATTTAAAGCCAATTTGAAAAAGGCATTTGTGAAAAGTGTATAGGATTGAATGTGTTGGCTTTGGAGAGGACTAACGCGGCCATATATTGGTGGAATATCTTGAATATCGGAGGTTTGTGGTAGTTCCCCGGGGAAATATAGCCCTAAGTACGGGCTATGTCCTTCATCTTAGTGGATTACCTATGCTACATGCCATCCATTTATTCCTATACTACACATTTACCCGCCAACTCTACTTACATATTGTACTTACAGAACATATGGCTTACTGCAATAGTTAGTTACACTTGATTAAGCTACTCAATCACAAGAATTCTATAAAAGAAAATTGACGGGAGAGAAGTTTTCAAAGGGAATATCAGCATTTTATAATTATATTATGTTTAGAATAGAAAGATTACTTCTGTAAATGTGATTATTTTCTGAGCTGACCTGGTTGTAAAAAAAATTAAAACAACAGCTTTGAGGGAGTTTAGGAAACATTATTCCCTTTGTCAGATCCTACAAAATTAAACCCAATTACTTTACAAACATAATAAACTGAAAAAAATATATGTGAAATAAATAAATTAGCAACAGTAAGGGTGGAAACTCAAATACATTACATTTAAAAACTGTAAATTTCCCAGCCTAAAATTTCTTATTTTATTGCTTATTTATCTTCCTTTTTTTCTGAAATTGATTTTTTTGTAACTACTTCCTTTTTACATTCGTTCACTGCAAAGAGCTTGGTGAATAGAATACATTTTCCAAAAAGAAAATCGGCAATGCAATTGCAGGTTTAATTTTTGATTTAGAAAATAATTATCAATTACTTATTGTTCTGCATATTAGGTCAAAAGTATTTATTTATGCTGAGACTTCGTCAGTGCTCTACCAACAAAGGATTCCTGTGACTTTGACACCGAACATGTTTCCATGCAAGATAGCCTCCCCAAACTTGACTTGGAAAATTTTATTGCTTCAATTACGTGTAGCACTTTTAAGAATTGATTTAAACCAGAATTACAATAACCAAAAAGACTTATTTGATATGGTAGTGTTAAGTGTAAATAAGTGTTTAAGTAGTTTGTGAAAAATAAAAATGACACAAAAAATTGAAATAAAAACACAAAATAAATTAAAAAAAAACATGGTACACAATAATATAAGTTACATTGTTCAAATTGCGGGTTAAAACAACAAATAGATAACAGACTGTGAACAATAAAAGGAATTTATTACCATGTCAAGTTATGCCAGATGTATGTTCCTAATTCATGTATGTACGTATCTTACATAAGTCAAAAATAACTAGCGTTAGAAATTTGTTATTTAAGGCTGCTGTAACACCTAGGTGTACACTTTCCTTTTTCATTGAAATTGTTTAAGGGAGGAGAGAGGAGACCAAAAAAAGGGGAAAATAAAAAGTTGCCAATTTCTCCACACTTACTAGATGCACTGTTTTGTCTAGGACAATTTTGGTTATCGAATGTGTAACAAGATCTATGACAATTTTGATCTGATTCATTGGAACATCTATAAAATCTTAGTTGAAATATCACAATGAATTTCTTCATTACTGACGTAACGTAAATTCTATAATAGATAGCATATATTGGTTAACCACTATTTCATGGATAGTGAGGACAAAAGGTGCTATATTGTATCAGGAATGTTCAACTTAATAAAATTTATTTATATATCATGATATAATGATTTTTACAATTTGGTTCTTGTGCAGGTTTGCTGAGGTTGCAACAGATCTACCAGAGCCTAAAACCGGGTTCTGACTCCTTCCAAGTGGAAACAGTAAAAAGGATACAGAATGTATCAGAAGCCATCGATTTTCTCCACAGCTTAGAAGAATTAGACAGGTAAGGAAGCAAGTATTCTGGAGCTCTCAGTTACACATTTTTATTTATTTTTGTGGGATAAAGAAATGTTTTACATTACAGGCTTTAATTAAGTAAATATAATAAACGGATATTGGGTCGACAAGATTAAATAAATGTATGGTATATGATCTCAATATGTCAAGATCTAAATGTCACTAAAAACTACTACTTTAAAAAATACAATCTATTTTTGTGGGGTTCGCACTATATATTAAAAGCCACTATAATTACCAAAAGAGTCTTTATTTAAATTTCTATCTTTATTGCGTTGTCGTACAAAGCTCCAATATTATTAAAGTTTAGGGCTATTAAGATTTTACCCAGTGTCATTTTGATTAATTTTCCCCGTACGTCTACTCTGTATGTAGGGGAATTATATAATACAATAAATAGAGCATGTTAGTGTTCTAGGTGATTGGCTATCTTAATTTATATATATATATAGCTCAGATACCCGGCTTCGCTCGGGAATTCATTTGAGGCTGAATGGTGATGGTATTTTTTTGGCAAGGCTTTAGTTTGCACAATATTTTCACCTTTACCCGTCCCACTATTTAGGATTAACACCCGTTGTTGGCATTTGTTAATAATAAAATTAATTTTTTATGTAAGTCTTCACTGTCCTCCAAATTGTCATATTTCCCGTCTCCTGTGCATTATGCATAGATCTCAGTTATTAAGCATAAAATATTGTGGTGAAACGAAATATCACCATTATTAATTTCAGGCCTCCCTTATAACCCCCGCTCCTGCCCGTCCCTAGAAATGTTAGTATGGCTTGTTATAAGGAAAGAGTTAGTGCTAATACACGTACCGAGTTTTATTTATTTCGGCTGGGTCTTTTGTCCCAAATAAAATTGTTCACTTCCGCTATAGGTTTTAGCGTATATCTCGTTTATAATACGGTATACGAAAAAAGTGTATATAACAAATATTACTCTAAATAACAAAGTAAACAACTTTTGTTATGTTCATATTTACCGAAAAACCAATAGGAAACGAAATATCGCTATTTTTAATTTCTGGCTTCCCTTATAACCCCCACCCCTGCCCGTCCCTAGAAATGTTGGTATGGCTCGTTATAATGAAAGCGTTAGTGCTAATAGATATACCGAGTTTTACTTAGTTCGGTTGAGTGTTTTGTGCCAAATAAAATTGTTGACTCCCGTTATAAATTTTAGCGTATAACTCATTTATACTTCGGTATACGGCGAAAGTGTATATAACAAAAGTTACTCTAAATAACAAAATAATCAATTGTTGTTATGTGCATTATTGCCGAAAAACCAATAGGAAACGAAATATCGCTATTTTTAATTTCAGGCCTCCCTTATAACCCCCACTCCTGTTTGTCTTAGAGAATAATAATATAGCCTAAAGTCTAAGTTGGGCTAGTAGTAATATACATACCAAGTTTCATAAAATTCGGTTTAGCCGTATATGCGTGAAAAGGTAACAAACAAACAAACAAATAAACAAACAAACAAACAAACAAACAAACAGACACCAAAGAAACAAAATGCAGTTATGGTGTCTATGACATGTGAAACGAAAAGTTATCGTGAAATTTCGCGAAAAAAATCAATGTACAGACAGAGGTTACAATTTTATATATATACTAGCTTAGATACCCGGCTTCGCCCGGGAACTCATTTGAGGCTGAATGGTGATGGTATTTTTTAGCAGGCTTTACATTGCACAATATTTTGACATTTACCCGTCCCAGTGTTTAGGTCTCTTATACATGTAAATATGGTGAATTTTTATTTCAGGCCTCTCTTTTAACCCCCCTCCCATTCGTAACGTATAACTCAATTATAATTCGGTATACGAAAAAATTATATATAACAAAAGTTACTTTAAATAAGAAAATAAACAACTCTTGTTAAGTGCACATTTGCCGAAACTATAATTTTTAGCGTATAACACCTTTATAGTTCGGTATACAAAAAAAGTGTATATAACAAAAGTTACTCTAAATAACAAAATAAAGAACTTTTGTTATATGCATATTTTCCAAAAAACCAATAGGAAACGAAATATCGCTATTTTTAATTTCAGGCCTCCCTTATAACCCCCATATATATATATAGATAGATAAAATTGTAACCTCTGTCTGTTATATTACTACTAGCCCAACTTAGACTTTAGGTTATATTAATATTCTCTCAGACGAACATTATATACACTATTATACCTATAAATGAGTTATACGTTAAAAACTACTAATTCAAATCTATGCATATATATATATATATATATATATATATATATATATATATATATAGTATTAAAAGTACCTTTTTTTGGCACCTCCTGGGCAGGATTTAAGGAGATTTGGAGACATTTATTGAAAAGCTTGGAAGACAGTACATCTGAAAAGGGACTCTTCAGTTTTATAGAGAGCCCTTACGATGCTAGAAGTATGTCTAGCGAAATTTCTGCCCGAAACATGAACAAAGGGTAAGTACCCGAAGACGTGAATTTTTGCATACTAATATTACTACACGAAGGCAGATCAGAAGGAACCATAAAAGTGACTTTAAATTTAATGTAACCACTATATAAGTTGGATAAAGTGAGTTTTCTCTGTGAAAAATACGGAGTGCCGAAAGTACCAGATCAATGATTTCTTCTCAACACGTTGAAATTTATTATTACACATATTTTATATCTTTAAATTTTTGAACACGAGATAATCTTTATTTTCTTTGCAAAAATAAATTGACGTTTAAAGAAATGTTTGTTCTATTTTTGGCTTCTATTGTTTTCCATATGAACTGTTGAAATTAGTAAATTCCTCTTAAAAAAGTTATGTCTGAATATATTCTAAATTGGCCAATCACTGAATGGCGGCGAAAGTTATTGAGGGTCATCGTCAATTAGAGTAGGCAAGACCAATCACTCTGGCCCAAATGAACATATTGGTTTCATTGAATATTTCAGGGCATGTAGGGCTAAAAAAAAATGAGACGAGTTCATTAATATTCAACTTTATTTTTGACCATTGGAACAATTTTATTCAGTACTACTATATACCTGTATGGCTAATCAGATTATCTAAAAATTACTACCCTATTCTATGCTGGATGGGTTACAGGATTATGTTCAGCATGAGTAAGTAAATAACATCCAACTGCTCCCACGCTAATCCATTTCATAATTCAATATTTGCTAAGGGGAAAAAGCAAAACATTACCCTCAATGAAATAGATCAATTATAAAGTTTCCAAATCATTGGTACTTAAATTTCAAAGGTTGATCTAATTTAAGATAGTAAAAGTGCCTCACGCAGGGTCTACGTAAAATAAGCAGAATTCCTAATGGTTTTTATGACCCATTACTAATCTCTTCTCACCATATAATTTTTCTATTTCTAAGTATTACTCGGATGAGTAAAAGTGGGTATTTACTAAAAGTCTAAAAATAAGAAAGTACGAATATCTTGCTTAATATTTGAGTTAGGAAAACATTTACAGACAAATAATTTTAGATCATCAATTGTTAAACAAGATTAGTTCTTTAACATTTTTCACCCTACTAATAATAACAGAGATATTTTGCATTATCAAACATCTAAATTTTAGAGAACATTACTATGGCATAGTGAGAAAGGGATTTATTTGGTGGAATTGACAGCTAGCAAATTAACTATAGAAGCAAAGCTACTAAGGGCAAAACAGGGTCGCAGCTCCACCAATGATAGTTAGGGAAGCATATTGGGCTGCCTCAGATTACAGGCAAAAACAGGGGCGTGGACTGTTGGTTCAACATTGTCATTAGGCCTACAATCATAGCCATTCAATGATATCTAAAGTAGTGAAGGATTGAGTAACGGAATATTAGCAAAGGTCCAGATGAACTCTTCGAATAAAAGTCCGTCACGCAGGGGCTGCGAAATCTATGCAGATTTCCTACGCGAAGGTTTACAATAGATGAATATACAGTCAGGTTACACTAACGTGAATGCTCCGTAAATGTACAATACAAGTTAATAATCTCTACAACGGAAAGCGGTTGAATTGTAAACAAACAGGCTAGCCCGGCATCGTAGTGCTATATAGATAGACCGGAAAGACAAACAATTAATGAAATATATCTGAATATAACATATTGATTTTATTGAAAACAATTTTAAAAGCTAGTGCTGTAATTTATAATGAATCAGAATCAGTTTTATCTCAATCACTCAAAACAAAAGAAGGGGGGAGGGGGATCAACAGAACCTATTTGCATGTGTCTCACAAAGTATAAGTTTAATGAAAACAATATTTGGTATTTAAGCTTAGAGTAATGTGGTTCATTATATAATAGAGCATGGTTTATGTAACACTAGCAGAAGTTTACTGAAAGCTGAAACTGGAAAGCGCAAATGTCTCAGTTCATATTCAAGATAGAGATTAAATGTATATACAAATATTTACAGTACATTTAATTTGCAACAAGATGTTTCGGATTTCTCCCCCTCTAAACCCCCCTCTCCCTGGTCCGATTCCAGCCGTTAACGAACTTGATCTTTCTTTTTTCATGAAACGACTAAATATCTAGTTTGGTAATGATCAAACAAAAATTGCGACCTCTAGAGCGATAACAGACAAATATATAGATAGTTGGATTGATATATATATATATATATATATATATATATATATATATATATATATATATATATATATATATGTGTGTGTGTGTATATATCCTTAAGGGAAATCTGCTAAAACGCTTATTTATAATATTTATAGGCAAACACTCACTAAATTTTGTTTCATACCATCAAAATTAATTACGTTTTAGATATACCGTGCATGGGTACAATGCAATTAAGAAATATGGGACAGATCTCTCAATGAGCCTCCAAAGAGGAGAAGGGGACGAGTCAAAAAGGAGTTTAATCAACGCCCGCAAGCACACACACACACACACACACACACACACACTAAAACAAACACTCACATACACATTAATCAGTCTTTCCCCATATTTTTCTTTGGCGGATGTTTTTCAAAAGCACTTCAACGTAATACCGTGGTCCTTTTAAGTCTGTAAACCCATCAGGGCATAGTTCTCCTCCCTATTATTGAATAAAATTCGGTTGTTCATATTCGCATATATTTATATACAGTTTGGAACGGATCTCATTTTCTTCATCTACAGGTATGATTTTCGACCTTCTTGATTATCGCTGTGATGGTCATAGAAAAATGATATTTCCTAAGAATGAGTCCTGTGTTATCTGTAAATGAAGAAAATACTTAGAACTCTTTAAAATTTCAACAATATTTATTTCATCAAGTTGTTAAAAATTACTCCATCAAGGACTCCTCCTGTAAGATAATCGTACTTTAAAGATATTGACTTGACACTTGAGGATTTATGATTACCTTCCTTAGTCTTTCCATTTCGACAATTATACCGCTCATCTCAAATATATACTACAGACAGTCTCCGCTTTGGCCCAGTTTGATCATGGCTTTGAAAGCAATGGACATTGCTTCTGGGCTGTTCGATTTTTCAAACTGCCATCAACGAAACTATTATACGTATAATCCTCATGCAACAAAACAGTCTGCTGACTTTGAAGTCCAACGTCTTTCCTTCTTTAAAGATGTACACATATAAGCTCAATGGTGACCGAACTATTGAGCTTACATTTCGATTTCACCTCTGATATGTCTATAAACACTTGAGGCAGAATTAAATATCTGCGACCTTTTAAACGAGTTGTACTTATACACACTAAATATTTCACTGTTGCAAATAGAGGCCATGGTAACTAAATGTATTTCCGACGAGCTGGATTGATATACTGATGACGCAAGGAACATCATTAATATTGAAAAGATTTCTATTATAAAAATAATGTGCTATATCTTTTTTTCTTCTTTTCTTTGACTGCATAATCTTCTTCCTTACTTGCCGTTTCCTCTATTCTCCTGTTTTAATATAGTTAATTTGAGGATAGCTTTTTTCATAGCATTTTGTTTTGTTTTATTGAAGAAAATTATTAGATATTGCAATTTAAAAAATTTTAGTTCTAATAAAATCCCCATTTTAACATTCTCCCTACCTGTTGATTATTACATTTAAGTTTTATCCCTGTTCGTATTTTGTATTTTGTTTTTGTATTTGATTCGTATTTGGCCTTTCATTTGATTTCTACGAGTTTTTTTCTGTTTTTTCCTACTGACACTAATGTTGGTGCTTGCGCTTTCAAAATGCACTTTGCTAAACGAAAATTTTAATTGGAAAATCGTTTTTGTTGCTCCAGGACAATTTGATCCTCTGCCGGAGAGTATTTAACTGTTTTCATCCTGACGCATACTAATGGAGGTAGTAGTGTTTATATTATGCCCTTTAACATAGATAAATCGGGTATTGAAGAGTAAAAAGTTGTGAGTTATAAAAAAATATTCATGGTTGACGTCAGGTCGCATTATAAAGATGCCCGTAGACGATAAACGGGACAAATCTAGCTGGGTAAGGCCACTTTAGAATAATACTTATAAGAAATTAGATTAGTTTTATGATATTTTTCATCATATTAATAATAATGAAGATATTCAGGCATATACACGTTATCCCTCTTGAAAACCATATATTTTTTATCTACTTTATTTGAAATTAACATTCAACATATTCACCTGATTTTTATTTTTAGCTGGTGGTGAGGGTGATGAATCAGGTTAATCAGGAACACTTTTATGGCTCCCCACAATTTATTTTTACAAAGCTTAGCGCTTTCGGGAATTACATTCCCATCCTCAGAGCTACAAACTATAAAGCACAAAATTGGTCATATAACAAAGCAGTCAATAAAACTATAAAATTTAAAACAATAACATGTATGTACAACATATTTATAATTAAAATACAATAAATTAATAATAGCTTACTTACTATCTAAACACTAAATTACATAAAACAAAATTACCTTTAGAGAGTAAGGCTTGCATATAGAGACGCTACTGGGTTGAACTCTGCCTATGCACCATGGCCGAGGGGATCCAAGCCACTAGGGAGGGGGCAGAGACAAGTCTGAACATGAGAGAAGCGTTTGTGTCGGTCTACACATTTACATTCATTTTATTCTTGGCTTTCTCGAGTTGTATCTCAATCACTCTCACTATATCCATCAAATAACCTCTTACATCGCTGTAAAGTAATTTTATAGCTTGGTGGTTATGCTTCCTGCAGTGGGAATAAAACTCGGAGCTTGCTCTCGTGTGTTCTTTAGCCCTGATTCATAACTTCCTCTCTGTTCTCTCTGCGTTGTTTGCCCCTCACTTCAGCATGTACACCCCTGATCTGTCTCCTAGAGGAGTAGCATCATTGATTTTAGAGACCAAATTCTGAATCGATGCCCCCTTTCCCTAGGCTGTTCTAATCCTGGGGAATATTGTCATTTTTAGGTACTACCTGAGATCCTGGGCAGAAAACTAAATAGGCGGGGCATTAGAACGTTGTATGTAAAAATGAAAGTCAAGTAAGTTAACGGTTAAAATAGGACCAGCGGGAGGAAGGGTGGTGGTTAGAGGGATTGAATTTCGAAAATTCGGAATATATTCGTTGTTATGCATCGGATCGAAAGATTTTATAGAATCAATCTTGTCGCAGGTGAACTGCTCTATAAATATTGTTCTGTATTCTTTTTCACTATTATGGCTATTAACCAAGATATTTGCATTTTTTTAGTTTTTGGTCACGAGTATACCCCGATTCCTACTCATATCATATTAACAATGAGCTGTTATAATGAAACACTTTATTTGAAGCCTAAATACAAAATATTGTTTCATTAAACCTTAAATTAAAGATAAAAGTAAACACGTAACGCAAATGGTAAATCTGCTTAATTAACGCAGCCCCTTGACGGACTTTTGTATATTTCATAAACCAGATCTGTCTCGCCAACAGAAGAAACAAACAATGAATTGAATTATAGTTTAGGCTCAAACTATGGTGAATCCCATTTATTTTAGCGTGGGAAAGATGAGTCATAAATTTGAACCCAAAAACCGGTGGCTTGTTGGCCAAAGAACTACATACGTCTTCTCAATCCTCTCTGAAGCAGTAACATAGTTAGCAGATTATGTCTAAATTTATAAATGAATTGTTTAAATTCGTTTCTGTTTTTTAATCACTGTACCTGAAAAGTACTGACCTAGATGGCGAATTGAGAATAATAAAAATAAATGCATTTACTTTTTATTTGCTCTAGCCAGGAGTTGTTGCCCTAATAGCCAAGTCTAGACCTATTGGAAAGATGGGAAATGGAATAGGAGCTATCAGAGGTAAATATAATGGCCGTAGCCGAAGGATTGAGGACAATAGGCCGACGGTGGTTGTAATCAAAGCTCTCAGGAAAACTGCTCGCCTATTGATCTTCAGCCGCTATGTACACATCAAACAGAACACCTTTCCTTTTACACATGTTTCTCTTTACACCTACCCCAATCCACCTCCAATATATAGTCCACAAATCGGCAAACGTAATAAAAAAAAATAAATGTTTATCTAAAAAGAAATATTTACAAATACTCCATGATAGCACAATACTCTTCCACCCACGACCTAAATTTTACTTTAACAAAAGTTATTTTTTAGTAATTTCAATGATTCCGATTTCAAGACTTTTTCATATATTTTGTAAAGAGTTCTACGTAGAACATGCGAAGAATATTCCGTTGAGTCTCTGGGTAGCAATTAAATACGGCTATTTATTTTGTTTTTTCAAGCTGTGACTAAATTTGAAAAATATATGGCCAAAATCAACCTGTTAAAACTCTCTAGTCAGTGAATTCCCTTCACGTTCATCACTTTCGAAATTCATTAATAACAATTTGAATTATTCGAAAAAGTAGTCAAATATGGAAGTTTAAGAAACCGGGAGCTGTCTTTAGTGGGGACTGAAACTAAGTTAAAAGCAAAATCTTAAATTATTACAAATTCTTCCGGTGCTGGCCATGTCTTCACATTATGTTAGAAATACTTCTATCATCATTAGTACTTCCTCTTGTTCACTTGAACTCTTCACTCTAGAAATCACATCTGAATCGTGGTGCGCTTTACTATTCGTGACAATATTTAGTTATCAAAAATAGGTCAGAAAAGTTATAAAAGGAAGAGATATTCAATAAATTCATTTTGGATTATCTTCGGGAACATTTAATATATAACAATTATTTTTGACAAATTAAAAAAAAAATTACCATAATAAAAAATGTAGTGTTATTTCCACATTTTCCATTTGTTTAAAATACTGTTGAAAGTAGGAAAACAGTCACTCTTTAGAAAACATTCTTTCAGAAAAGGCTGTGGTTTGGCACAAGGAAAACATTTCACTGATTACCCTTCCCTGCTACGACAAAGTACAAGTATATAAAAAAAATCCGAGTCTGATACCCTAATACTATTTTTTTTTCTTATAGAGTTGATAATATTTTTTTTGAACTAATTGTATTCTCTTGTTTCTGTGCAACTATTTGTCAAACAGGCTAGAGTTGACTCTAACGAAGAGACATGTGATTCAGCAACGCGCTCTTTGAGGAAGTACCTCATGATAAGATTCACCTGTTGACTTTTCGGCTCCGTCAAATAGGATGAAGTAAAATTAACAGAAAGGGTGCCAGCCAAAAGGTAAGAAATTATGGCGTCAGCCGAAAATGGGTTTAGACGTAAAGTCCATCATGGCTATCCTCCAAAATGTATAGAACGTGGAGAAATGATTGACACAGATGCCGATTTAGGCTGATTGAATGAACGAAACTGCTAAAGTAGACAAGCCAGGAATAGTCCAGCTTTTAGGAAGGAGTGGCCCAATAGTTAAAAGCTCATGATAATATTAGAGACATTTCTGAATATTCAAGACATTTGTATGAGTATTGAATATTCATTACATTGAGTAATATTATTATATCATTTCTAAATATTTCGAGAAAGGTTTTCATCTTCCTTCACAAGTAATATATTTTTATGTAGGGCAGACAGGAAAGAAGACCGCTACAAGAGACAACCTACACGTGACTGATCTGAAATATCAGAGTATAAAAAACACCCGCCATAGCTTAGACACGCCAATATTTGCCCTCACCAAATTAAGTTCGACGAGACAAAACTTCTACATATTGAAGCCCACCTTGGTAGAAGATTAGTACTAGACCCTCTAGAAATAAACAAGAGAACAAATACAATAAACTGCGTGGACGTTGTCATAGTCTCCGAAACTTGGAAAGCCATAATAAAAAATCTCAAAACATATGATTTAATCAAGTAGCCCACCAAATCAAAAAGTCCGTCACGCAGGGGCTGAGTAAACTAAGCAGATTTCCCACGTGAAGTTTTAGAATAGAGAAATCTGCCTAATAATAACAGTAGTAGTAACCTATTCTCACGAGGTCGAATAGTTAGTGAAACGGCCGCGCTAGCGCTCGGCGGAAACTCCCGAACATAGCCGACCACACTCACAATACAAATGCAAATATCTCGGTTAATATTAAAGATACAGAATAAATGTATAGAACAATATTTATAGTAAATTTAATTTGCAATAAGATTGGTTCTATACAATGTTTTGATCCGACGTATGGTATTGGAGATATTTCGAACTTTCGAAAATCCCCCCCTTTAAACCTTCCTTCCCACTGGTCCAATTTCAGCCATTAACGAACTTGATTTTACTTTTTACATAAAACGATTATATTCCGAGTTTGGTAACGATCAAACAAAAATTGCGACCGCTAGAGCGTTAACAGACAAATATATATATATATATATAATTTTGAACGGACCTCATTTTCGTCATCTGCTGGGTAGGATCAATGGACATTTGAAGAAATTTTTTGAAACTCGCGTCATGAGTACGACCTCAATAGCTGATTTCCCTTAAGGGAAATCTGCTAAAACACTGGCTGAAGAAGATGGACGCATTCCCACTGAAAATTTGCAAACCGCTGGAGCAGATACCGTAACGCTTCACAATGAAAGTTATATATATTTTATATTAATAGCTAAGGTACCCAGGTTCGCCCGGGAAATCATTTGAGGCTGAATGATGATATTTTTTTTTTGTGCTTTACTTTGTACGATATTTTTTTCATTTTCCCGTCTCAATGCTTAAGATTTACACCCGAATCCATCGTGCTGGGGATATGTTAATAATAAAAGTATTTGTTATGTACTTAATTCTATAAAATACACAATATTTTTATATTACCTGTTTCCAGTGCATGTATCATTTTTATATATACCATAATCACAGATTATCATATTATTATTGTAATAATTACCCCACTCCTCTACGCACCTCGAAATTTTAATATAGCTTATAATCAGGGAGATGTTAATACCAAATCACATTCGGAGTTTTATTTAGTTCGGTTGAGTGCCATATAAAATTGTTCGACTTCCCCTATTGTTTTTAGCGTATAACTCATTTATACTTCGGTATACGACAAAAGGGTATATTACAAAAGTTACTCTAAATAACAAAATAAACTACTTTTGTTATGTGCATAATTGCCGAAAAATCAATAGGAAACGAAATATCGCTATTTTTAATTTCAGGCCTCTCTTATAACCCCCACTCCTGTTTGCCTCAGAGAGTATTAATATAGTCAGAAACCTAACCTGTTTTAGTAGTAATATACATACCAAGTTTCATAAATTTCGGTTCAGCCGTTTACGATTCTATAAAGGACATAAAAACAAACATTCATTTTTATATACTCGTATATGGATGATATCTGAGCGCACTTTCTGTAGCTCAAGCCGCCATCTTCAAATCCACATAGTGCTCATCATCAACGTTATATATCGATGGTTGATCAGCAACCTCGTATGTCAAAAATATGATAAATCCTGATTTATGCATATTTATATTAATTGTTCTGTTAGTGATGTTCTTTTCAAGGATATATTCAAAATTATTTTATATTATTCACCTGTACTTGAAGTAATTGAAAGAAATATATCAATATTTTCATTTACTTAATGATTTAATCAGTTTTTTAAGCCTCCTGTAAAAGTTTTCTTTTGACACAGGAGGTTGCTCATCAACACTGTCGATAAATGCATACACACATACATATAAATGAAGAATATTAGCAATAAAATTTAATAATTAATTGACAAACATTGGTCAACAACTGAATAAAATTGCACTGCAACGTACACAAATTAATGTCATATTGAAATGTTGGAGAGACTCACTTTACAAGGCAAAAAACACTTTAACTATCAGCTTTTTTTAAAAAAAATGTGGATATTGCAGCATTATTAAAAGAAAAGTTAATTGCGACAGTAGTATATGTTTGTATATACATCTACTTATATATTCTAATACCCGGACCATGGCTGTAATCATTACACAGATGTTGTTCGAGAAGGGCTATTAGTATGTACCATGATTTTAATTCTTGATAATGTTCTGTATAGGGGATAGGTTCCTTTCAGCCGTAATGAACCCAACATCTGTTTCATATTATAACCTAAATATATATTTTACATTTCTTTTTCATAAAGACGTAGCTAAAAGGGAGGGTGGTGAAAAGATGGTTTTGCTAAAAGGGTAATATATACAAAAGGCAGGGAGGGGTAAGGTGGTAGCCGGTCCTAAGTGGTGTGTCCCATATGAAGACAAACTGTGCACAGCTGTGCTCCACAGCTATCCTTTCTCCCGTCTTATCTATCTCTCTCATTTTTCTATATGCCGTTTTGGGATTTGCCTTTTAATATATAATTTTTACATTTTTTAGAAGAAAGTAATATTTTGAGGCGATTTACTTTCAAAAATATAAAAGACAGAAGGATAACTACCTATAAATTGATTTTCTGATAATTTATATACTTTCAGTAAATTAAGAGAAAATCAATTTATAGTATCACTTTCCAGATGATATTGTACTAGTGAACGTTCGGCAGAAGAAATTCTAAAATTAGTTTCGCATCGTTTAAACACAATATACATGCTCGCAAAACAAATGTGCTGATAGTTCACACAAGTCAAGATTATTGATACAGCTTAACTATTAGACAAAAGGAATGAGGGAAGCCGAGTAAGACATTGAACATTTTTAATAAAGTACTTCATACCATGTGAAGAGATATTAATCCTGAAAATAGGAGGAAAAACTCGATCAAAATGCCTGGCAAGGAATGGACTAGTCTATACCAGTGTCAGTAAATAGATATCAATCACTTGTCACAGAACCTAGGAAAATGAATTTTATATCTTTTTGCTATATAACAAAAAAAAAGTAATAATATATGGTTTCAAAATCCCAATTATTAAAAGTACCAAAAATAGAAAGATAATTATATCATTTAATATTTTTCTAGTGTTTATGATAATTGTTCAGGACAAAAATATTACCTTTTGAGGTTTTATGAAATTATGATAGTTACATACCTCGTGGGGCTTAACATTGATGTCACGTCCTTTTGCTTGCACAAAAAAAGAAAAAAGGAATTTAAAAAAAAATACTTTTACTCTAATAACCAATGATTATAAACCACCATAAGAAACATATTATTTTATTCTTAAGTAGGATTTATTTTTAACGTGAGATGTATACTTAAAACAAATGTAGATTGCAGTTATAGCGTACTAGAAACGGACTTTCCAAATTCATCCCTACAAAAGCTCATATGTTCTTTACAAAGATAAGAGTATAAAGATGTTTGTTTCTATGCATATGAGTGTTGTATGTGTGTGTATGTCTGCATGTGCTCATGAAATTTAGTTGTTGATATTTCCGGTTCATTTTTGAGAGTACAAAACTTGATTCTTTTTTGGCCGGCTGATACTAGAAATATTGTTTGACAATTTGCAAATAAGGAAATGCCATGAAACTTAAAATATTATATTTCAGTTTGATAAAACGCTGTAATATTTTGTGTTATTTGTAAGGGTGGCATTAGGGTTAGTGAGGAGAGACTGGCTAGCCTAAAAGGGTAATATATACAAAAGACAGTGGGCGGCAAGTGTGGGGTACTAAGGTGGTAGTACTGCTGGAATAAGTGGTGTGGCTATATGAAGACAAACTACACCCAGCTGTGCTCACTCCTCTCTCTCACTCTCACTCACTCTCTCCCTCACTCTCTCACACAACACACACACATACACACACACACACATCTCACTCTCTCTACCACACCCACTGCATTCCCTTTCGCAACCAGCTCCTTTTGCCCTGTTTTGTTCCTCAATCGTTAACTCACTTCTCCTAGTGGGCACCCATATGCTGTAAAGCAATAATACAATAATTGGGTAAACAAAGAGGATTTCCAATGTACTGGAATGGCACATTTACAAACTCTTGGATTAGTGAGTTTCATAAATAAACAAGAAGCAGAAACAAAATCTGGCCATTATATGATCAGTGTTAAGGGAGTGGGGTTTACAAAATTCTGAAAATGAATATATATGAATAGTCTTTAATATTGGAGTTAGTGAAAAAAACTTCATTATCATAAATGTCTTGCGCGTGTGTACGTACGTACGTACGTACGTACGTGTGTGTGTGTGTGTGTGTGTGTGTGTATACACTCGTCTTTTATCCCTCAAGTGGTTGCAAGTCTTGTTTGATCGTTACCAAACTGGACAGGTTTATGTAAAACTAAAAATAAAGTTCGTAAATAGCTGAAATCGGACAAGGGGGGACTTAGAAGGGGGTCTCGATAAAACAGACTCTCTCTGTTATTATGAGTCGGATAGAAAATTATTATAAAACCAATCTTGTTAAAATGTTGATGCTCTGCAATAATTGTTCTATACTTTTTTCTTAATTAAATTATTAAGCAAGTTACTCGCTCTTCTTTGTTTTCAGATTTCAGTAAGCCCTACACTTCTAGTAATCGGATTATTAATTAGAAAAAGTGAATATTTGATGAAATGAGATCAAGAAGTAAGAAATTTTCTTAGTTTTTGAAGTCCCCTGACGGAATTTTTTGAAAGTAAGACATTATTTAAATTTAATATAAATGTTTTTATGCTGAATTTATTCTAGCCATTATTTTATAAAGTATTTTAATCATTATAAAACAATACTTAACAATTCGATTTTTTAGCAACCCAAATCTTTACTTATGGGGTATACCCCAAAATCGAGAAATACGGGGTGTGGCTATTAAATAACGAGACTGACACTGCTACAGAAGAAGTGCGCATGCGTCAAACGCCAGCAACTAACAGCTGTTATCGTGAAGCTTCCTCTTTCGAATATAGTGCCTCTCGCTTGTGTAAATAAATCAGTATAGCTGTAGCCTTCGTTCGTATTAGATTTGTTTTTTTGTTTCGCCGGAAAAATGTTAACTGTAACAGTAGAGCAACGAATTGTTGTGAAATTTCATGTGAAACTTGGAAAAACCGCTACTGAAACTTATAATTTATTGAAAGAAGTGTATAGGAATGAATGTTTATCGCGTGCACGTGTTTTTGAGTGGTTTAAGCGTTTTCAAGATGGCCGAGAAGACGTTCAAGATGACTCACGCCCGGGTCGCCCTTCCACGTCGAAAATGTATGACAATATCGAAAAAATCGGTAATCTGATTCGATCTGACCGTCGGTTAAGTATTCGTGCGATTACTGAAACTGTACGAATTTATAAAGAATCCGTACGGCAAATATTACAATATTACCCGTAAACAATTCATGTCCATAAATGCGTGCCCATGTAGTTAGTTCATCCTCAGCTGGGATTGAAATAATAAACCTATTCAAAGAATATGTGAGGTTCTTTTAACTCTTTCGGAATCAAGCCTACATGTGGTAAAACTGCATTGTCCTATTTTCTCCAAACCACATCCTCCCTTTATTAAATTATACATACGAGGAAAGCAATTAGTTGTATTGTTTACCGGCAGCCGGGGTCCTGAATATTTCAAGTCTCCTTGTGTTATTTTAATGGAGGCGCGAAAAGGGGTTGGGCATTTAAAGCCCTACATGGAAAGTAAGTATTAATATGCATGGGGCGAGGGCGGCTGAATTATCAGTAGACTAATGCCGGAGATATCCGCTCTTCCGACAAATCGCAAAATTTTAACTTATAATTTAGCCCCGGGGTTGTTTTCCTCCCGAATACTCAATCAGGCAATTTAAAGGAATACTTTGATCGAGGATAAGCATAATTACGAGGAATTGCAATCTCGTGATATATTTGTTTTAGAAAATTAGTTCCAGCGGGTTTTAAATTCGTTAATAGCCTGGTTGTCTTTTACAATAGTAAGTTTTATTACAAACGTACCTAGAAGTTCTAACTTCGCCTTCTAAAGAAGAACATGTACCATAACATTTTATTCAGCTATTAAAGAAATGTATATATTTGATTAACGGGTAGACATCTCATCGAGTATCTTATTTTCAATGCGTAAATAAAACAAGAAAGTCCATCCCACAGAGTAACCAAACCAGATTTCTTGTATAGGTTTCCTATGACACAGATTAAATCATATTACATTTATCTTTTAAGTTAGATAACTTCTAACTATTCTATTCTATTTTCAATGCTTGTCTACATACAAAAAAAAATCTCTATCCATTGCCAACAATTGAATTACTATTTTCGGAAAAGTAATTTACGTGGCTTTTGACAAGTATGTTTTTTGTCTATCTTGGCCGTAGTTACAAAAGTTTGATATGTCGTCTCTTAACCGCACAATCTGAAGCAAACGTCTAGTCGTTTGGTCCAAAACGCGGTCTATTGCAGCTTACTCACTTGTAACGTGAGGCTATATATAAATATGTGTTCGACTTATTATCGGAATGAAAGTGTACTGGATGTCGAGGAAGTTCTGACTTTGTCGGAAACGGGGATAGCCATGCTGCGCGTAGAGGGTGGGGCATTTGTGTTTTTGCTAAGAACCGCAAAAAATCATACACGTGTTGATCGCAGGCTGCACTCATGTTGGAGGGACAAGAGATAAAAAAAGTTCTTTTCCAGGGTCAAATTGATGGATCCATGTATTGGCTTCTGTGGCACTGTCAAAAAATCGTTTTCCCCTAGACATTAGGGTTCAAACTTTATTTTAGTTTTCTTTGGTCCTTTCATGACTAGACATAGTAATTTTTTCTATTTTATTAATATCAAAGAAAAATGTTTTGAATCCAGTGTGACTCCAACGCAGGTCTACTAGTTCTATAGTCCTCTTTAATTCGTATATTTTTCTGTGCAACCCAACCTCTTTATTACATTTGTACAATTTATTTATTTTTATTTATTATTATTTATTTATTTATATATATATATATATATATATACACACACATCGATTTTTTTTCATCTAACAAAGAATAACATCAAATTTAAAATTAGGAAGCAGCCCCTTAATGCTACATACTATTCAAATTGGAATAATTCCCCTAGTACACAGATATTTTATAAACTGTGTTGTTATGTGTTATTAAAATGGAAATATTTAAAATATTTCATTCACTTTGTTTTGTATTTAATAGATTCAAATATAGCATTTATCGTCCGTAATTAAGTGCACTGAAAATCTTCATTCAATTTATATATAGTAAGAATGAATCATTATGGAATTTAAATAAAATCACAACAAAATGCGTAAAGCGTTATAAATTTGCACAAATTTTGTTTATACTCTACTAAAGTAGGAAGATTCAAAGCAATCACTACTTATAAAAAAAGGCCGTCACGCAAGGGCTGCGTAAACTAAGCATATTTCCCACGTGAAGTTTTACAATTGAGAAATCTGCCTACTAATAACAGTAGTAGCTCGTTAGCCTCTAAACGAATAACGAGGGACGAACAGTTACGGAAACGGCCGAACTAGCTTTCGGCGGATTGTCCCGAACATAGCCAACCACACACATAATACAAATGCAAATATCTCGGTTAATTTTCAAGATGGAGAATAAATGTATAAAACACGATTTATAGTAAATTTAATTTGCAATAAGATCGATATTATACAAGTTTTCGATCCGACTCATAATAATGGAGATATTTCGAATTTTCTAAAATCCCCCTACTAATATATATATATATATATATATATATATAATTTTGAACGGACCTCATTTTCGTCATCTCCTGGGTAGGATCGATGGACAGTTGAGGAAATTTTTCAAAACTTGCTTCATGAGTACGACCTCAATAGCTGATTTCCCTTAAGGGAAATCTGCTAATACAATCTACTGCAACTCAATAACTTAATTTTAAATAACTCGCAGGAAGGTCTATTGCGCTGGTATATTGGGGATTTGCTTACTGAGCCATTGTATCACTCAGTTGTTGAAAACATTCCTTTAAGCTATAAAATAGAATAATGTAGGGTGTCATTTCTTATTTATTCAGAGGTACTCCTTTCGTTGGAACTCTTTTGAGAAATCGCTTAAATTCAAAGTTCTAACACAGTTGAAGTTACTCATCTGATTTGTCCAAAGTTTATAATTCCTGGAAAATGAAACCACCCAAAAAATCAAATCATGATTTACAATAAAATCGTTTGTGGCCCTTTAAATACCCCTCTACTTTTCAATTCAGTTAAGCATATGTCTTTTAAAAATCTACTATTTAAAAGAGGAATTCATACGTGATGAAATTTGGTGGGTCAGGGATTTATATCAAATATATCATTTATGTATTAACATAATGATATTCAATATACATTAAATTTTAGATAGTTAATTGGATAACAGCCTATTACATTTAACATTGAGTTTCTCAACATATCTAATAGAAACGTATCAACAGAACTTATCCAACTTCTATTTGTCCCAAGATACAGTCATGCTATATGAAATAAAGACATGTATGGCAGAGAAATATAGCTGTGTAAATCTGTATTGTCCTTCACTAAGAGAAAACTCATACGAAATACAAAGGTCATAATAATATATTCTCGGTTAGTTTAAAAGGTAAAGTAGTAAGTAAACTATTGAAAAGTCCGTCACTCAGGAGCTGCGTAAACTAAGCAGTTTTCCCATGTGAAGTTTTACAATAGAGAAATCTGCCTACTAATAACAGTAGTAGTAACGAATCTCTAAATCTATTCACGAGGAACGAACAGTCACGTAAACGGCCGAACTAGCTCTCTGCGGAAAATCCCGAACTTAGCCGACCACACACACAATACAAATGCAAATGTCTCGGTTAATATTCAAGATACAGAATAAATGTATAGAACAGTATTTTTAGTGAATTTAATTTGCAATAAGGTTGATTCTATACAATTTTTCGATCCGACTCATAAAAACGGAGATATTTCGAATTTTCAAAAATCTACCCTCTAAACCCCCCCCCCTCCCACGGGTCTGATTTCTGCCATTAAGGAACTTCATCGTTCTTTTTACATAAAACGATTAAATTTCGAGTTTGGTAACGATCAAACGAAAATTGCGACCGCTAGAGCGTTAACAGACAAATATATATATATATATATATATATATATATATATATATATATATATATATATATATATATAATTTTGAACGAACCTCATTTTCGTCATCTCCTGGGTAGGATCGATGGACATTTGAAGAAATTTTTCGAAAATTGCGTCATGAGTGCGACCTCAATAGCTTAAATAAAATGGTCAATGAAGCGACTCTGCATGGTACACTGGTTTTTCTATAGTGTAAACACAAAACCTTCATTATTAAATATGTACCTACTTGGAAATACAGTGCAATGTCTCCACATTATATTCTACTCTACTTATTTCTGTCATCTGGTACATTTATGCTACAAATGGCCTACTTCAGTTTGAAATAATGTAAAATAAAACGTAACTGATCAAAGAGAGGCTGAAGGGTTGTTAATTGTCCTTTACCGTTTGACTTTCCACCGTTTAATTCAGTTTGTTATTTTAATAATTGAAGCATTCAATTCATAGTTACTAATTACTGTGTAATAATACGAGCCGGCCATTGCAAGAAGTAGAACAATGCTCTCAGCTTCGACTGCTGTTCCAGCCGGCTTTTAATCCACCGTTCCTGCCCAGAATGGGTCTCATTGTTATGAGCAGTTAATATACAATGGCGCCCTTTTACTTAGAAAATTAATTAATACTCATGGGCCATTTAATTGCTCTGGCCGTGCAATTTCCATTACTAAACAATTTTCCTTCTAGTACGCAGCAATGAAAACTGAAGCACTCTTAAATTTTATTTTACTATTACTTTATTAATTCAAGAAACTAGGTAAAATTGCTACCGTTTTCATTAATAATTATATTTAAAGATATATAATTAAAAACAAAATGAATTAAAATTTGTCAATTCGAATATTCTGTTAAGAATGGGACTGTAAATTGTAATATATTTCTGTGAGTACGATATAGAAAAAATTCAGTCACCCAGGTGCTGCGTAAACTAAGCAGATTTCCCACGTGGTGATTTACAATAGATAAATATACATACTGGTAACACCACCGTGAACGTTAAGTGAATAAGTACAAACGGTAGTCTCTTTCACTTAAAAGATAATAACTCTACAACGGAAAGCGTCTGAATTGTAAACAAAAACGCCTGCCTGAATTCTAGATGGGAAAGAAAAACCATTAATGAAATATATATGAATATAACATATTAATTTTATTGAAAACTATTTACTATGACTAGTGTTGTTTTTTGTAATGAATCAGAATAATTTTAATCTCAATTACTTAAATATTCGAATCCGTGAACAAAAGAAAGGGGGGGGGGGTCAACAGAACTTATTTCTATATATTTCACAAAGTTCAATAAAAACACTATTCCGTATTTAACCTTGCAATGAAGTGGTTCTTGGCACAATAGCTTATTATTAAAATAACACGAGTAGGAGTGGGGGTTTACTGAAAGCGGAAAACTATAAAATCCAAATATCTAGGTTAATATTCATGATACAGAAAATATGAATAGAGCAATATTTATAGATCGTTTGATTTTCAATAAGATTGGCTCTATACATTTTTTCGATCCTACGTATAGTAACGGAGATATTTTGAATTTTCGAAAATCCTCTCCTCTAACCCCCCCCCCTCCCACCTATCCGATTTCCGCCTTTAACGAACATGATCTTTATTTTTACATAAAAATTTTAAATATCGAGTTTGGTAATGATCAAGCAAAAATTGCGACCGCTAGCGCGTTAACATATATATATATATATATATATATATATATATATATCTATATATATATATATATATATATATATATATCATTTTGAACGGTCCTCATTTTCTTCATCTCCTGGGTAGATTCATATTTAAAGAAAATTATTGAAACCGCGTAATGAGTACAACTTCAATAGCTAAAATAAAATACTTCTTCATTTGTTGCCCTAATTTCATTGGGTGAAGCCTACCATGACACTGTACCACTATAACATTTTTTTTCTATACAAACATAAATTATTCAACCAATCTGTCATCGATATCATTTTTTACATTGTTTAGCAAAAGATAGGGCATTCTAATTATTGATTCTTAGCTGCAATAGTTTTCATTGTTAAATAAAACCTGCGGTTATTTATATATAGCCAATTCCCCATTAATCACCAATATGGACGTTTTCATTCTCAAATCTAGAATAATGGTAAATTTCTAATATGTAACTGCAAGACTCGACAATGTAAAATCTATTCGTATTCTTAAAAATGAATTGCATTCACTGCCTAGAACTTCCCTAGTTTCCCGGAAATTAAGTCGCACGGGAGTGCTTTGTTAAAAACTTATTATTACTTATAAGTCACCTTGTGTTATACTTTCCCCAACTATTTACGATTATGCTACAACGAGAACTTAAGAAGCTAAAAAGCTCCATGCCCTAAATAATTAACAAAGTTACCCAACTCCTTCAATGAAAGGGGTAAGCGAAATTATCCAAAGAAAATTCAATAGTAGTTGCTTTCTACTTAAGTCTAAGTAATTGAGTTATCTGGAAACCACAACTACGACCTAACTCTAAGAGGTCCAATTACAAGAGGAAGAGGTTCACAAGGCTCAATAACCCTCTTAAGTGAATCTCTTGTAAATTGACATGAAATAAAAAATAAGAGGTATTTTAAGTATTTATTTATAATAGATCATAATTTAATCTGAGATGCAATACTTTTTTCAAATAATAAAAATAATGATTGAGTTCGGCAAAGCTTTCTTCTCAAATCAATGAACCTCTAAGAAGGTTGAAGACATTCCTTCCAAAAAATGAGGCGATTTTAAAGTTGGTCGAATTGGTAATGATTCATAATTAAAAATAATTACTATCCTCAGATAAGAAAAGTAAGAGAACCTTCAAGAAAATTAGAGGAAGTAAAAAGTAAGATATTACACAAGTTCAGGGTCAAGTATGTAAGGAAACCCAAAAGTACCTGCACTTGTTTCCTAAATTAAGAGTTGTGACAAAGCAATTAATTAAAAAAAAAATAAATTAAAAATTCTTCAGTAAACTAAAATTGTAATCATATACAAAAAGGTAATGAAACTAACACATACACGCTACACTATGATCCTCCATTAATTATTTATTATATATTATATACATTCTTCTTGGGCTGTTAAACATTCTTTTTCTGTTACTAGCTAGTACTGTTGAATTTAGTTTTTTTTTGTTTATTTATAGTTTTGTAATCTGATTTTGTTTTCAATTTTCAAATTATAATATGATTATATTTGAATTTTTAAAAGGCAAATCACATTTGAACTGTCCATTAATGTTTACTGAAATGAATTAATAATTTAACTGGCTCGTCATCTAATACTTGTCACCTCACCAATGTAACTTAATTATAGATAGCTTTTCTCAGACAAGCAAGCTTCCCTAGTAGGTTTTAAGAGATTTCCCCTTACAGGAAATCAGCTATTGAGTTTGTACTCATGTCGCGATTTTCCAAAAGATGTCCTCAAATGTCTTTCGACCCTACCCGGGAGATGACAGAAATGAGGTCGGTTGAAAATTTTATATTTATTTTATACAATATATATATATATATATATATATATTATGCGGAATGAAAAAGTAAGTTCGTTAACGGCAGAAATCGGGCCAGAGAGTGGGTTTAGAGGGGGAATACGAAAATTTGATATATCTCTGTTACTATATGTGGGATCAGAAATATGTTACTCGCTACATTGGGACGTACGTTTTTATATGATTTACTTGGATTCCTAATAAGTTCATTTAAGGTCAGACGGGAATCAAACCCATTTTTGAACATTAATGAGGAGTTTTGAGACCAACTTCTTATTCCATGCATAGTCATAGCCCCTCCCCCTATCCTCATTTTTAACCATAACTTTCTTTGAAAATCTTCATTTTACTGTGACTTTCTATATTAACTGAAATTTAAAACTGAAGGAATGCGAAGTTATTTATATATAATAGGAAACCATTTATTATTTATATGTACATAATTCCATATATTATTGACAATACAAAACATTACATACATTATTATTGATTGAAACTATTTTTTTAATCTTTTTAAAACGTTAATGATATTCTAAGTTAACAAAGCCTTTATTTAATTATTCGTTCCTTGAAGCTCTGAGAAGGATACCAACGGTGTCATACATTTGACTAACTGAATATTTCTTTAGTGTACACCCAACAAACCTTTGCGGCCGCCAGATAATAACTTAAAAGTTTTCACTTTTATTTCTTGAGGTCATAATCCTCAACCGCTTAAGGAAACATTTGTCAACATAAAATACAAGGGATGTGCATTAACTATTCCTTTGATATTCCGAGCAGTCTCTGAAATTATTTTGTCTCTTCTTAGATTATTTCGTTGAGCGGTTCTAGTATGAACCTACTTTCTATGGTTGTGGTCGCGTAATCTCAATGTAGAGCAATTTTCAAATTAAGATGGCTGTTACATTTATTCATCATCATAATCAACATATTTTTTATTAAAAAGCTAGATAGTCGCACTAGGCTCTGTCGAAAGCGTCACTTTCCGTAATATTATACCCGCCAAGAATTCGTGTTTGATTTACTTAAAAAATGTCTTTCTTGATCTTCCACATTACCTTCGCCCATTGATTTCACACTTAAAATGCAATTGCAGTGATATTCGCTCGTCATTGTACGCTACCTATCTGCCAACTGTTCTTGGTTTTCTCCGTGCTGAAGATCTGTCATCATCACAGAACAGGAGAAAAAAGGCCACACAACTTAAGGACTGCTTTCATTTCAGCATAATACATTCCGGACCTAGGCTCATCCTCAGTTCTCTGTGCAATAATATGAAAAAAAAATGCGGAACATAAATCGTTTTTTTTTTAAAAATATCAAGACGTGTTACAAGATTTTCCACAATTTCTTAAACCATATAAAAACTGCCAACATTTAAAACAGCCTAATAAATCTGTTATGAAAAATTAAATGATTTTAAATCCTTTTAGAACTATATGAATATATTTCGCTCCGTCACAAAATCAAGCAGCCGTAATCTGTCAAAAATAAATTATAAAAAATAGAGAGAAAGAGAGACGAAGGGAGAAAGATACAAATCAATAATATAAACAAATTGCAGAATTGATATGCAAAAGAACAATATGCCTGCACCTTCTGGACTGCTTTGGTTAGAGAAACTAGTATTACTGCAAAAACGTGCCTTAGCTTCTCACCGACATCTTGCATATTCATGTGGCTCCTTCCAATCAAATCCATTCTTATCCACATCTGCTCCAGCCTATCTATTTTAGCAGAATTCCCTTAAGGGAAATCAACTATTGCGGCTGTATTCATGCCAGGTTTTCGTAACATTTCCTCAAATGTCTATTGATTTTAATTACTAGATGTAAAACTAAAGATCTATTTAATGTAATGGTTTAATCGGACTAGGAGGAAAGCAGGATTACAAGGTGTGGAGGTCGAATAATTAAAATAACTCTGTATTTATGAATTTACTGAAACTTTTTATATAACCAATCTTTTTTCAGATTAATTTGCTATAAATGTTGCCGTGTATTTTTTTCTCTATCTCGACTATTAACACAGATATTTGTGGAGGCTTCCACGGTCTGATACATTAACATTAATACAATCTTCCGGGTTGGGCCGTGTCATAGTGGTATAACTTGCTGTTATAAAATCTTAGCGTCTTCAAATTTGATATTATGATTCGCCGTCTCAAATAAGTGGATGTGATTAGAGCTGGCATAGAGCGGAGTGTAATTGTCTCTCTTTCGTTCCCGGATGTTGTGGAAGTTTAAATTATTATAACTTGAGTTATTCTGAAAATGAAACCCCCAAAATTTTTTATTAATTCACTTATCAGTGGATAATATATAACCATAATAAGTTAGATTAAGAAAGTGAAGGAAGGGCCACCCTTAGAAGAGTCATTATCTCTTCATTAACCCGAATAATACTTAGAACTACCATATAAGTTTAAATACGTTACGCCTTTTGCCATAATATGCTATAAAAGAAAATGTTTAATGAGCTTTTGCCGTTTATGCGTGAAAAGGTAATAAACAAACATATAACAATATATAAACAAAAAGACACCAATGGCAAAATTGGTCGATTTCGTTTCAATTCCACTTGAAACGAAAAATTATAGTGAAATGTATGGAGAATTATCCATGTACGTTATATATTAGATCCATTCAATACGGTAAAATAAAGCCCTTTTAAAACGGTTGACCGACTTCAAGTTACATGTAGAAAAATAACCTATAAATAAATAATTTAACTGTGTTTTACTTTAAATTTTAAAAATCATATTTATTTGATTGAGTTATTCATTGGAAGGAATAAATTAAAAAGAAATAAATAAAAAATTGAACAGTAACCTTCACACTCTTGTGAAACATGATGTAGATATTGCTCCCAATGAATAACTCAATCGAATGAATAAGTTACTTAAAATAACACACGAAAGGTTTTTTTTTAACATGTATCTTTCAGACCATATATGGGCCGGCGAGATATTTTGAAAACCCCAATTAAAGAAACATATTACACTACTTACTCCAAATGAGGATAGATTTGTGCATTTGGCAGTACTTATTAATGCGAACAGTTCTTTTAAATGATGAAAGTTAAATCAAAACATCGTACAAGACTGACTGACGATAATTTGGAAAATTCTTTTCGTCTTTGTATCAGTGGAATTAATCCAAACATCGATGGATTAGTTTCCCAAATTCAAGCTCAAGTGTCTCATTGATTTCAGTGTCGCTATTTAACTTAATTTAATTTCACGAATTAATTATAATGTTGTACCTATTTCATTCATTTTTTTTTGGTATTTTAATAAATTGTATTATAATTACATTGTCGTATAATTTCATGTCGGATATCTATCGTTCCGCGAGCCGCACACTCAAGTTTGGCCCGCAAATTGCCAAAGGTTGCCCATAACTGTTTTAGACAATCAAGTAATTTAAAAGCGTTCTAATTTAAATGTTTGACATGGATGTCATGGTATTAATTAGGGATAATATCAGTTATATACAAGGAAGGTTAACATTCAAATGAAGTGACGAGATGTTGTGATACACAACGAAAGCTGAGTTTTATACAAAATAAAATATATGTTGACTAAAATATATTACAGACCATAAAGATAAGATATATTTCTAAATAAAAAATATATAAATCAGAATTGATTTAAATTTATTGAAAACAAATGTTTTTAGACGTAGATACAGTTATATATTTCCTAGTTCAGTTGTTGTAGTTCAAAATGAATTGTATATTGCTTTTAGAAACAGAAAACCCATTGAGAAGGAGCAATGTTCATCTCTTTGACCTATATATATACATATATAAAGTATTTTTGTGGTCCTCAGCGCATGGATTGAAGCAAAATGAAATCAATTTAAACAGTTTTCACTTTGACATTAATTAAAAGTCTAATTTAAAACACAATAAATAAAAAGTAAATCAACAGTTTTTTTAGTTAACGCCATAAAAAAATTTTTTTTATATGAACCTAGTATGATTTTTTTTTTTTTTTTTATATCCAAACTAATATTGGACTAATAGTTAGCATTTTAACCAATTTATATAGAGCTTGTCAGCATACAGCTTGTAAACTCTATTTATGAATGTATTACACAATTTTAAACTCCATGTCTTTTGTATCGTAGCAATAATTTTTGTAAATTTGTGAATTATATGCCCCCGAAAAAGGGTATACATTAGCCCTTAATGTTGGTAAAGCTGTTTTATTTTTTATTTTAATTCAATCTACGTGACCGAGGACAACAAAAATACTCACACACACACACACACACACACACACACACACACACACACACACACACACACACACACACACACACACACACACACACACACACACACACACACACACTGAAATTACTGTAAAATTAACCGATTACTAATGAAGTAGGATAATTATGAGTAAATCTGTATTTTCTTTTTGCAGATGGGGCAACAAATTCGTAGTGCTGGATTGCCCTACTGACATGGCCAAGGAGATAGTAATTGCCCACGTCCGAGACATTACTATGGGCAAGAGGACTTACCATTACCTGCTCAGCGGTCTCGTAAGTCCATTTACAACTTTGGTAGTTTATCTATATATTTTATTTAAAACAATCTTATTCTTAGGATACGTAACTTTCAAGACAATTGTCGAATCGGTTCGCTTATTTAATTTGTTAAGTTTCACGTCCTGAAACAACATATAAAATAATTAATGATCAATAACGTGAGCAAATGAAAAATGTGACAAATATAAAATAAAAAAGTATGTTTTTCATATTTTACGTTCATACACATTTTAATAGAATTTCAGGAACTTTAAAATAACAAAATAATTATAAATGTAAAATCTCGATATAATTTAAAACATTTTATTATTCCAGGTTGGCCTGATTATTGCAGATAAATCATATATTAATGCTGCATACAAGTTTCTATCAATCCCCAGTTGGTATCATATACTTTCACAAGTTCTTTTATGATGTGCTTTACTCATAGTAGAAAGTAAGCTTTCTTATTCAGATGTGAATTAACTTCTATGGTGGTTTCCATTATAGTACTTTATCGCACTCGATGACAATATTTCGTTTTGTCTCGTTATTATTAAGTTCATACACAATGTTTTATGTTTGTGAAACGTCCGTCATCGCAGGGGTGGCTAAATCTAAGCAGATTCCCCCATATGCTGGTATAACACACTTTTCATTTCATCACATATTCTCTAGTACTATGAACAATACAAATGACTATAAGGGGTAGGGGTTACTGAAGGCTCATAACAAGAAAGTACAATGGAGATCAGCCTTTTACGAACTTGTTACTTTCGTGTTACATGAAACGCTTAGTTTGGTAACGAAGAAATTAAGACCGCCAGATCGGATGCAGGCAAGTATATATATATATATATATATATATATATATATATATATATATATATATATAATTGTGTGTGTGTGTGTGTGTAAAATTTGTAGTGCATATTTCGTGTTCACTTCACACAACCTCTGCTATTTGTTGCCCTCCCTTCATGGAAAGTCGTACTATTAGTTTTCTGAGTCAGCCCTTCCCTTTATGTTTTCCAGCTTAACAGTGTCCTTCAAGGATCACCTTTATTTTCGTTATTATATTTTATCCGAAAATGGGCCTAGAATTATAATTTTAGATTAAATTATATCTAATGGACTTTAAAAGAATTATTAATTTAGTCATAGGTAATATTGCAACTAATAAGTCCCAGTCATCGCATAGGAGATTATGTTTGTAGGTGAATGATATTAAGAAGTCGTATGCGATAGGAATGAAGAGCCGACAGAGGAACCCTGGCTGAATATTTCAAGGATGCTCTGTTAATATTTTATGGAGGACTTGCCTACATACTTATATATAGTCCCACTTACCCTCTCTACATTCACCAGGGGGTACTCTATCACTTTCCAGCTTCGACTCCCTTCTCGTGTCCAGCAGGCCTTGGCTCTCTCTCTCTCTCTCTCTCTCTCTCTCTCTCTCTCTCTCTCTCTCTCTCTCTCTCTCTCTCTCTCTCTCTCTCTCTCTCTCTCTCTCTCTCTCTCTCTCTCTCTCTCTCTCTCTCTCTCTCTCTCTCTCTCTCTCTCTCTCACACACACACACACACACACACACACACACACACACACACACACACACACACACACACACACACACACACACACACACACACACACACACACACCCACACACACACACGCACAACCACTCTACATGTCCATTCTCATGCTCCTCCTCCCTTACTCCCCACACACACTTTGCGAAGGGAATTAATAACAGCACTGCTCTCATCGAAAGCCACGGCTGTCCAAT
The DNA here is from genome assembly GCA_019009955.1 of Riptortus pedestris. NCBI lineage: Eukaryota > Metazoa > Arthropoda > Insecta > Hemiptera > Alydidae > Riptortus > Riptortus pedestris. The sequence goes on from CM032229.1 coordinate 94,611,451, forward strand.
TGTTTTGATTATTGGATTATTTTACACTTATTACTGAGTTCATGAAGCAGTATTGCACTCTAAGTTTTAGTTATTTTTGAGTTTCCTGCTGGCCACTCACCTTCATCATAAGATAATTAAGACTTCTGGGCAGTTGAAACAGTCTCTTTCCATTCTTTTAATAAATGTTTGGAGTTCGAATTGGCTTCCTATAAAAAAAAAAGATATGGAGAAGCCCCTTCGCACCATTTGTGAATTGAGTAGACTGCATGAGGTTAAAAAATAAAATATCATTATTTAGTTATAGGCAAGAGCCAATATATATTGAAGTTATGCATGTTATGGGGAGAAAACTGTTGCTGGGACATTTAGGGTTAGTATGTAAATTTATATGTGCATGATGCTGCTGGTGATGACGATAGTGTTGGTTCGGCTTCAATGCATTTGGTACAATCTGGTTGTATGGACCTTATATGTAGGGGGAGCTGGTCATGGTTGCCTTCGAAAAGTGGGGCATTAGATCTTAAATGTGAGTACTCAGATATCCACATATGTTACATCCACATAGACATGTAACATTTCCCCCTTCGTTATTCTTCTCACTCTTCCTGCGTGATCGCCCGACAGGCTATTTTTCATTTAATCGTCCACGTTGGTTTTCTTTCACACATAAGTCTATACGTGGGTCTAGGTTTCCATGTTGTTCCGGGCCTTCTCGTCTTTTCCTGTCGCCCCCTCCCTTGAGGTGCTGGCAGCGAGGTCCCCAGTCCCGGCGTTCTGCTTGAAGATGAGTGGCCGGCGATTGACGTCATCAACTCGCGTGCATTGACTTCATTCTTCGTGGACTTCATTCTTTCGCGAACCGTCTGGACCTAAGCACATTGGTCATCCAAAGTCTTGAAGCAAAGCGAGCAGAAAATCATCTCTGCCTCCGGGCCTGTCTTTGATGGAGTGAGATTAGATGAGTGCTCCACCACTCCAACTTAGTCGAACCGAAATTACTAGAGTCTCATCTTAAACATTTGTACACTACTAATAAAAGTCCGTCACACAGGGGCTGCGTAAACTAAGTAGATTTCCCCCGTGAAGTTATATAATAGAGAAAGCTCCATATGAGAGATATTTGATATGTTGTAATAACTAAGGGACTCTGACTTCTATTTTACTTAGAGATGGTTCTTTCGTCTATTGGTTATTTAAGTAGTAGAATTAGTGAACTGTTAAACAAAGTTACGACTATAAGCAATAACATCACGGAATAGCAGATCCAAGTTTTACTAGCTGAGGCAATTTTACCAGCGAAACTTTATTTTAGTAATTTAAAAGTCAACAGCAATTATATTTTAAAAGGTGGCAGCTAAAGGAATGTCCTCAATTAAGGTAGTCTGTAATTTCACTAAAAGCTCCGTATTATAGCAGAGTTTAGCCGACATTCTCTCTAATAGGCCCCCTAATTATACTCGATTTCAACTACACAGCCCTTTTCGGCGACCACTTTACCTCAGATGTACCAACTCATTTTAAGTGCCAGTGTTGACTACAATATATTCACATTTATCTATCTGGTTTCGTAAATAATTTTTAAAATTTGATTGGCGGGAATTCTATTAGGCCAAAAAGTATAATGAATTAACAATACTATGGCTGAAGTACCGAGGAAGTCAGACGGAGTTTGGTATCCTTGTCTTAATTTATTCCTGTCACACCAAATAGTTGTTAAGTCAATAGCTAAAGTCCATTACTAAAGAACGCTAGACGTTCTTTTAAGAAAACTATCCTAATTTTTCAGTGGTCTTCTGGGTAAAATTAAATGTGGTTGTTCTCCTTGATATAAGACCTATCGTAACCGTCCATAGGGGCAATTCGCTAATTTAATGAAGTAACATTTGGGGTTATTTGTATAAAAGAGATTATTATATTGCATTAGAGATAATTATATCGTCCTGAAGCTACATGTTTCAGAAAGCTATGCTAATTTTCACTTGCTCTAAGTGGATAAATTTATTAATCACCAAGTCACATCATCGATTCCGGATTTAATTCTGAATTGTCTCCTGAGCTTCATGAACCGATGGCCACCAAGCATTATCGAAGGCACCTGCAACAATGTTGAATATTGCTATTACGTTTTTAATTTTTTTATTTTTTTTTGAGAACTAAAAGTTACATTTTGACTGCGTTAACAGCAGTGGATTTTCCTACTGTTTTTACTATAGATGCACAGATTGTAATTTTAGTAAATAAGGCTTGCGGTGGTATCTGAGTCTTTTTCAATATCTTGCCAAATATACATAAAAGGTTGATCGGTTCATATAAAATAAGGTCTCCTTAGATAAGTTCTGTTTGTTCCATCTCTCTATGAAAATTGTCTTTTATTAGACAAAATATTAACAGTTGTTAGGATATCCTTGCTTTGTTTCATAATGACACTTTCAATCATAACTAAATAAAGCTAAGGTTTCCCGTCTTTGTCCATCTATCAAGTGAATGACATCACTTGCAGCTTATCAGAATTATAATTGTTTATAAGGTCTCAGCGTTCTCCAAGCCTTCCCTTGAGTTCTCTTGATCACCTTCTCGCTTTGAATGCCTCTTCAAAAATCTCTTTCGTACATTTAACTTACCTACTTTTCCTACACTTAAGGTTTTGTCGAAAAGTACTTTTCTATATAACTTCTGTTTAATATTTACTTTTTATGATTAGATTTGTAGTGCATACCTGACATTCTTTTTTACACCTACAGAACTCGGGAGTGCTGTTTTTATGATGCTTTTTCTGCTCTTTAGGATGACAAAGTTATTGTATTGAGGAAAATAGTAAAAAGGTTTATTCAGCATTATTTAAAAGAATTTCAACTACCTCTACCCAAGATTAATGCTTGCCATATGCTCTGTACATTTGATGGCTGACCTGAGCTTACTTAGTATTAATTGTGCAAATAAATTTAAACCCTCTATTAGAATAAAAATTTACCATATTGGGACACATGGCGCCTCAGAAGACGCAATAGAATACTTGTTGCTCAGAAAAATTCACTAATACTAAGTAATGAAACCATTACTCAAATTGAAAAGGGTTCCTGTTTTTTTATAATAATCATTTTTCTAGAAAATTTAGAGGAAATGGGTTATGGAAGAAAGTGTAGACAAAAATCGTTTGATGCAGCCATTTTTCCCTGAGAAATTCCATTATCTATGAATATTTCATGACGAGACAGGGAGAGTGGAGATGAAGTAGAGAGCTGCTTTCAGCAGAGAAAGAGAGATAGACAGAGAGTGGTGGGGAGAGAGAGAGAGAGAGAGAGAGAGAGAGAGAGAGAGAGTGAGAGAGAGAGTTATCTTTGAAGTTTTTTTTTTCCCCCCTCCTCATGAGGAAGAACTTTTCCTTCCTAAGTTTCGCAGTTATAATTAATGACCTCCAGTTAGTTTACACTCGGCCCTCTGTCCACACGGCCCGCTGGGGCTCGGCTTTATAGGCCCCGAACATTTCTTTTAATTAAGCCTTTCAAAAGCCCGCACTAAAAAAACGAAAAGAAAAAGGGGTCAGCCAGGAAAAAAAGGAAGAATCATATCTGGTCCTGTTGTATTACTGTCGCGTGAACTGACTGGAAGCTGGAGGGGGAACGGAGGAAAAAAGGCAACTGATTATGGCAGGATTTTCAGGCTGTGTGCGGTCAATAAAGGGGGAATTGTCACCGCTATGTAAAAAACGAAGAAAAGGGATAAAATAAGATAATATATTTAATTCAAAAACAAAGTATGAGACAGAAACCAGAAAATAAAAATACCATTTCCCCTAATATGCATGGGAGTTGTTTCATTCGCATTTAGTTTAATTATTTTGTCTAATGATATGGGTTTCTTTCTGTGGTTTATAATTTTTTATGGGTAAATATATATTTTTTTAAATAAACCACCACTAACCCCCTCATTTGAACTCTTCACCTTCCATTCGAGGACATACAGTTATAATTCAAATATTTTAACTATACTTATATTAATTAATAGTTTTTTAGGGATAACTTTAAAAAATACTAAAGAATATATTTCTAAATATAAAAAAAATTTCTCCTTGAGCTGAGAAAAGTTAAATGTTTACTTTCTGTATACAACCTGTGTCTGTTGGCACAGACCGTAACTAAGACCGTAGTTCTGATTTGTACAAAAACCAAAAATAAAAATATAATAACTAGTAGATATAGTGATTTCTCGTTCCATTTTGTATCAGAATATTCAAATATTTAAGCATTAGTAAGAATGGGAAGAATTCTAGTTTTTAGAACACCATCCTTTCATATCCTGCATATGCTGACTACATCATTTAATAAAAACAGGGGAGAAAACACATTTTTAAAATACCAATGAACCAATGAAATAGCAAACGTGTTTATGAATATGCTTACCGCTTTAAATATTTCAATATTTTTGCTAATACACAGCTAACACCTTCAATTTGTAATTTATGTTAATGAAGAACACTATTTACCTTCCAAACCAATGATTTGTTTTTAATAACTCTGTGGATATGGGACAATCCTAAGTTTGAAATGTAAAGTGGGTCAAAAGGCATTTTAAAAAAAATCTCTGGTCCAATACAACAGATTAAAACATAAAATAGAGCATAATTTTAGTTCATTTTACATATCAACAATGTCCCTTTACAAATTGCCTGAATCTTTAATAGGTTAGGAGAAATTCGCTGTTTTCCGTTATCGTTATTTCCCCTAAAACCCCCTGCCCACTCCAGTGAATTTCCATTTGAAACATGTTTTGAAGAAAAATTACATTTCGATGTTCAAAGACAGTGTACGTTTCGCTTGAATGTTACCGTGATAATGGATATATATTTATACGTAAGTTTTAAAAAATATCAAATGAAAAGTTGTTGGGGTCCTTGGCTTAGGGGTCTTCGTGTAAGACCTTCCCTAGCCCCACTTCCTCCGCAAAGGAAATTCGCAAATTGAACGGCGTGGAATCCCTGGATTATTTGTGTTAGTGGGGTTTTATTCAGAAACTACAGGTTTCAGGGTACCATTCTGATTTTTAGCAGATTTCCCTTCAGGGAAATTTGCTATTGAGGTCGTGCTCATGACGCGATTTTCGGAATTTTTCTTCAAATGTTCATCGATCCTACCCAGGGTGATGACGAAAATGAGGTCCGTTCAAAACTGTATATATATATATATATATATATATATATATATATATATATATATACATACTTGTGCGTGTTCCACTCTAACGGTCGCATGTATTGTTTAATTGTTACCAAACTCGATATTTAGTCGCTTTATGTAAAAAGAAAGATCATGTTCGTTAATGGCTCAATCACGGATCGAAAAAATGTATAGAATCAATTGATTGAGATAAAAATGATTCTAATTCGTTATAAATTACAGCACTAGATATAGTAAAAAGTTTTCAATCAAATTAATACGATATATTCAGGTATATTACAGTTGTTTTTCTTTCCGGTAAGAAGTTGGCAGAACTTGTTTTGATTTCAGGTGCTTTCCGTCGGGAGGTTTGTTATTATCGTTTGTATTTACTCACTTAATATTCCGGTGTTGTGTTATCGGTACGTAGATTTAACTATTGTTATACTTCACACGGGAAATCTGCTTAGTTTACGAAGCCTCTTCGTGACGGACTTTTATTTATTTGGTCTATTGAATGAAGTAATTAGATTGGAAATATATATGTTAGCCTGGACGAAGCCTGACACAATACTCCCGCATTGTGGTAGCTCCCCTATGGGGTGAACTGTATCGAAATTATTTAAAGAAAAAAAGAAGCATCTGGGTTATTAATAATGGGTAAAATTTGCTTTGGGCCTGACAGTGGAAGGGCTGAGGCGTGGGCGACAGAGGTTGGAGTTGGATGGTAAGTGAAGGGGCTATCGTCGAGGATGCCGTAAATATTGACTAGCTTCAAAGTTGTTCCCAACTGTCCTCCGCACACCACTCCAGAGCTCTCCCTTCTCCCATTTTATACCATGACTCTTGCAACGTCTCGCCTCTCCCTTATCCCTCTACCAATACTGGGCTCTCATACTCCATCTACCGTATGACAGCTGGGAATACGTCTGGTTGTGGTTATAAACAGACCACCTGGAAAAATTAACATAGTTATCTGAAACCTTTAGTATCGCCCAACGAATACAAATAACTCCAGAATTTCTCTGCATTCAATGTATGATTTCTTCTAAGGGAGGTTATGGGAGGTCTTAAGAAAGACCCAGGCCCAAGACCGCAAACACTCCTCATTTTGATTCCGCTAAAGGTATGGGTCTTAAGACTGTCGCTGCAGTCTTTGTGATTTAATGTTTAAGGTTTCAAAAGAACAAAAGTATGGCACGCAGCGGCTGCTTTAACTAAACAGATGTCCCACATGAGTCACATGTTCTCATTTATCTCATAACGTAAACGTTCAATAGGAACAATATTTGGCATTTAGGCTTCAAATAATGTGTTTCACAATATGACAAATATCTCGGTTAATAATCAATATAGTGAAAACTCGTACACAGCAACATTTATTGAACATTACATTTTCTATAAGATTGGTCCAATACAATTTCTCAGTCCGATGAATAATAACGGAGACATTACGAATTTTCGAAATTCCCCTCGTCGATTCCCTCTTCTACTGGTCAGATTTCACCCATTAACGAACATGATCTTTAGTACTACATAAAGTTTGGTAACGATTAAACAAAAATTGCGTTTGTTCTATATATATAGTTTTGAACGGACCTCATTTTCGTCATCTCCTGGATATAATCGATAGACATTTGAGGATTTTTTTTTTTCAAAAATCGCGTCATGAGATACGACCTCAATAGCTCGCTTAAGGGAAACCTTCTAAAAAGGTAGAGCTTATTAATATAATAATATCCCAGTTGCTAAAAACGTGCTTAGTCAGTGAATTTCAAAGCATCATCTACATTTGTGAGTTTCATCATATCGGCTCTTTATCTTACTGAAGGAGTAGGAATATACAACAGGTATATATAGGCCAGATGAATCTGTCCTAACCAATAGTTTCAGTTTTTATCTGCGTGCTTTATTAAGACTCACCAATCTGTGTCCAGAGACTGGTTATTACTATGCGAATTTTTCGGACGTCTGGGTCTCCTTCTCCAAGTTCCACCTCAGAGTTAGCAAGGGATAATGACGAAGAAAACTAATAAAGATGCAAAATCCATATAAAATAACATCCACCTATAGGCGGAAATAAATTGAATTTTTATAGAATAAATGCAATAACCCAGCGAGAAAATGACTGATTTTGCATTGACTGGAAACAATTATACGAACATCTCCACATGATAAACAACCCTTTCGCAACAAACGACTGTGTTTGCCGCTTTGAATGTGTTAATAGTTTTATGGAAAAGCGCTAATAACAAAGTAGCAATCTCAGTTTTAAAATGATATGAATAGAAAAGCTTTATAAAGGTCTAGTGCTCTACTTCCAATTTTTTAATGGCAAGAGACTATCTTCGATGTGCTGGAAGGTAGGAGAAAGAAGAATATCAAATAATTTCCATAATTGAGGTCAAGAAATATTACAATAATTAATTCCTAGGGTAATTTATGTTAAATACAGTGAAAATATAGAAATGGATAAATTATATCATAAATTTGAATATATTTTGAGTTGAAGTCATGAGTTGGCTAAGTTAACATAGGAGGAATCTGCTTAGTTTAGCTAACTACTGTGTGACAGACTCTATTTTTTCACACAGATTTTTTTGTTTCATTGACCACGCACTTTCTGCACCAGGTCGAATAATTTGAGTAAATTTACTCCTTCTTTGGGTATGATTACACAAAATGGAGTTTGTTGGTTCTGAGAACAGAGTTTGTCAACTATTAACAGCCCAGAGTATAATGTAAAGAACATGATCAATAGAAACGCCTTTTATTCATTTACATAGCAAAATGTTTTGTTCAGCTGTATAGAATTTAAATTTACTATGCATTCGAGGGTCAGATTAGCGGTGATCTTTATAACCTTGATCAACTTGATGACAAAGTTCTAATTTTGATGGACAATGCAGTTTATTTGGAAACGTCTGAGCAGAGACGAAGAAAACGTCGTTATTTATCAAAGCCTGCCTTTGAAATCTATTGTTGCTTAAAGCAGTTATTTAATTTTGATTAATAACGTATTGAAAAAGAAATCCGTCTTATCCTGAGTGGAACTTTTCTTGAATGCTTACTCAAAACAGAATGAAAAATAGATTAGGGCATCGAGAAAGACGAGAGACTTTAATAATTTTAAACATGAAGCAAAATGGATAGCTCTCATTAGGGAGCGGAGATTTTCACAACCTCTGTCTCGAAATGAAATGATCGATTTAACAAGCTGCTATAATGTATATATTTTTCTTCTCTTTAAGTTATTATGTCTTCATTTTTAAGTTATTACCAGCGATTTGATGAAAATAAAGTATTTAGGAGTAGTCGCGAGCTGTAAAAGCTTAATGTTAGCTATTGATAAGGGACGATAAAAATGGAATTACCCTGAAGGAAGGGGCACGGCCTTTATGGCGCTATAAAAAGTAATGAGAGAAGACTTGTTGAGAATTATTAAATTACCGTAGCAAGCTCTAGGTGATACTTAAAAAGTCCCGTGGGAAAAACTGTTTTATTGTCACTTTATACCGACCGCGTCTCCAAGGCAACTGCTTTCATTACTATTTCTGTTTTACGGGGATGACAGCAGCTGAACTTTATTTTTTCTTCCAGATTTCTCGCTGTTCTTGAACCATGGAATTTTTAATGATGAATACTGATTCAATAATATGGAGCATTTGTGAATCATTCTAATGCACAATAAGTTGCATTACGATCCTAGAAATTAATAAAAAAGTTATTATTAATAATAATAGAATATATAATAATAACATTTATATTCTGAATTCAGAGTATATCTTTAATTCCTCATACATTTGATCAAAATATATGTTTTTCACCTTTATGATTTCAGCCACATATAGTTAATTTTATAATTTCAATATTTAAAACAATAGAAAGATCAAATAACAATAAAACAGCTTTAACTACAATAGTTATGAGTTGCTAACGATATACTTTATTAGATAATCAAGTATACGTATGGTTGGATTTTTCATTATATCACACAACAACAATATTTTTTTGTGAAGTTTGAAGGGTACTATGAATTAAGGACTTCTTGATTGAGTTATTATTCAAAATATTCCAATAGAATAATATTAAGACGCCCAGTAAGCTGACATTAATTATTTACTTGGATGTCAGTTTTTTTTTTTCAATTACAGATTTTTTTTGGAAAATAAATACAATTACTACATGCTCAATACTTAATAGACTAAAAGATAATTTGTTTTTTCTACTTAAAAAAAAAAGTTTCTAGCAAAACCCCTATGAAAAGGACCATATAGAAAATGTTAGCTACCTGGTTTTATTTTCCCCTTATTACTTGCACATACCACACAATTTGACGCTATTTAAAAGTACATCATTAAGCAAGCTATTTTTAAAAATACAGTATATAGATTAATGAGAAATTTAGTTCCAAACATTATATGGTATGCATAAATACATTATAACAAATGTAAGTAAACTGAGCATATGAATATCTATTTAATAATACCTATGCTTATGGAAATTCATGAAATTCGTTAAAATCGTCCAATTTTAGTATTATAAGAAAATTGTACAAACCATATTAATTAAATGCAACTATTTTGCAAAAGGATTAGACCCTACAAAATTCGTGATTCCGCGAAGTTTATGGAGTTAGCAATGGTTTGCAAGAGCTCATCCCTGTACCTTTGAAATTATCCACCAGGTACGAAGTGGTTCTTCCTTCTCTTATCCCCTTCTCGAGATTTCCTACTTGCTCTTAGGTGACTCCCCTCTAGCCGGAGGTAACCCTCTCGCGCATATCCCTCCCTCCCTACCGGAAAACGACCCTTAGTTAAGGTAAACATGTCTTGCAGGAGAACCCACCCCCTTTGGTCTCAGGTAACTGTCCCTGAAGCAGAGCAGTCCTTGTCGAAGTTTATAACACCCCATGACGAAGAATGCCTTCAACAACATCCCCTGCTCTGAGATCATCTTTGCGTTCCAAGGTGACCCTCCTAGCAGTCTCCGTTTTCGTAGAGAACTCCAGTGAAACCGCTTGGTTTGTTTCCAAAGCAATCAATTATTTTTTTTTTAAGAAGAACAGAAAACATATTCATTTAAAAGAACTTAAAATATAAATAAATAATTCAACAAGTACAGTAGAGAAGGGCAGTCTTATATTTACAATACATTTTATTACCCTAATTATTTACAGAAACCTTGAAAATTGTCTATAGTTTGGTACATCAGTAATGGACGACTTGTTCTTTGCCTATCCTTAATGTAAAAGCGGGAAACCACAAAGGGTAGACATAATGAAACAAGATCGGCCTGGTTCATTCATAGGAAGGGCTTCAATAACCGGGAGTGTATCACGGGAACAGCCTTAAACAGCTGGCAGTAACAGGAGAAGGAGCTCTCAGATTTCGGACTGTTGCTAATTAACTATCGAGTCAGCTCCATCCGTTAACCTTAATTAGTATCGAGAGGAATAACAATTATTCAGCCTCAGAGATTACAGCTAAGGTTTCTCCGAACTCCGTCTAACCACATTTCAGCGGCTCTTTGCCCTGATTATTCAGCTGCCTTTACACCACTATTACGTATAATATTCCAAAAGTGAAATTGATTCCTCTTACTTTTGCATTTTTTCAAGTAACAACAGTGGTTTTAAAATAATGGGAATAATTATTTCAGTTTTATAAAGGTCAGATGCTCTACTTGCAAGTTTTTAACGGCAAGGGACTATCCTTTATGGGGTTGGAAGGTTGGAAAAAAACAATATCAAATATTTTTTTTCTATCCTTGAAATTAAAAAAAAACAAAAATTAATTCGTTGGGTTTTATGTTAAATACAGTGAATATATAGAATTAAATCAATTATATCATAATGTAGGTAGATGAAAGAACTGCTGGCAGTCTAGTTCTAAGGGCCACCGAGTCAGCATCCAGGACGTTTGGTCACTGATGATTATGACGTACTGCATCGAAAGTGCTCTGTAATTTCATCATTTTATATATATATATATATATATATATATATATATATATATGCATGTACTAAACTAATACTAAAATACATATCAATGAAGAATTTATGTAAATTAATTTTAAAATAAATAGATACCAAAACTATCCGCAAAAAAATATAAACAGAGATAAAAGAACAACCGGGACTTTCCTAGATAATATTTTATAAGTATATTGACACAAAACGGCAAATAAAAAATTTAGTAATCATCAAACAATGTTTTCCGATGCACAATTCCATGACTCTCATTTTACACTCAAGCATTAGAATATATTAAAGTAAATAATCTCCTTTATAGTAGAGCGATAGCAAGAACCAGGACAGAAACTCTTAACTTGAACAAGAAGCCTGAAGAACTTGAAAATAAATATGAAGCACTCCCAATATGGGCACCCAGATGGTGGTGTCCTGGCATCGCACTTGTCAGGTGTATGCAACCATGAACCTGTAATGGATGGTCACAAACGACATTTTTGTCAACAGTGTTACATATATTGGTGGAACCCATCACTATGTAATTTGTGTTAGGTACTCCACTGAGATTATTCAGTGGGGAAAATCCTACAAAAAGTGTTTGAAATATTTTTACATTCATCAAGTTAGGCAATGCCTAACAATGCGTTTAGAATTTAACCCTCCGTCGGGTGCACCTCTGGACGAAACAAAATCGGGCGCACACGGCCTGAGAGGCCGCCCACATATTTTAGCCCCCCACTCCCCATCTAATTAATTCTAATTTAAAACGCTGGTAGGACAGAATTTGCTAGGATCTAAGGAAAGCAAATATGCTATTTAGTACGTAAAATAATAACTTTATTAAAATAAAATGAAGCTTGAACTAAAACAAGTAAAATTGATAAGGCGCATTCGGCCTGAGAGGCCAGAGTTAGACTAGCACTTATTTCTCAAGATATCGACGACTTCCATATAGAATAGCATTAATCTTAGTAAAAGGGACGATTGCAATAGATATATCTTGAAAAAAAATCATCTTCAAAATTAAGGAGCAATTGGGCGCAGTCGGCCTCACAAGCCACCTAGGGACCAGTCGGTCTGGATGAAGGATGGCAATAGACTAAAGTAGGGGATTCTAAGCATGAACACAAATCAGGAAATTACTGGGAATGGCCCCTCACAGGGGAAACAGAATGAGGCGTGGTATCAAAAAGTATGTTTTCCTGGCCTCTCAGGATAGCTGCGTCCGACGGAGGGTTAATGGTTTTTGTCCACGGCGGATATGAATTAATAAATAACACCATATTTGTTAATAGTAGCGAATAGGGAAAAACTATTTGGAGATAAAGGTCTCATTTTTATGGCACACTGGTTGTTAAAATTAATGTGATTTTAATTCAACATGAAAGCTTCACGTCTTGACTTAAGTCATTCAACCTCTGATTGAGCATTGTTGCGTGAGTATTACGCTCAGATGGCATTCTTTACAATGTATCTTTCATCGAAATATCAATAGGTCTCATGGACAGAGCTAACTTCTGATGAAACAATAATAATTCATGTTTAGCAAGCAATGCCATTTCTAGTTTCCAAGTCTTCTTACATTAAGACCTCCCCATTCTGACCTGGATGTAGGTTGTTAAAAATATAACGATTCACTTGGGCTATTACTTTTTTTACAATTCCGCGAAATACTACTGGATTAGATTGTAAAAAAAGCAGGTTCAAGTTTATGGCAATGATCCTACTTGATTAGTTATATTTAAGAAATAGTTTTAAATAATCTGGAATTTAGATATTATAATAATAGTAAGGAATAGTTTCTGTCAGGCAATATGCATGAGACTGAATCAGGTTTATTGTTTTAGCGATTCTATGAAGTAGGAATTTCCGGTGCAAGTGTCTAAGACGTTCGAGATTTCCTATCAGGTTTAACGACGTCTTTCCTGGGACCAAAAGGAAGATATAAAAGAATCTAGAAAGAAGTTATGATGATTCGGATGTGAAAAGAAGGATTTAAATAATCGGTTTATCCGTCTGATCCTGGAGAAGGAGATGAGATGGGAAGGCTTAAGAAGATAACGGGGAGCTCAGTGGGAATCCTATCAGAGCAGAGATCAAACGGCCAACGCTTCCGAGATAAAGGGGGACTCGTCCCGTCTCAGCACAGTCTTATTGGTGGTGAAGTATTATTAGATATCGCTTTGAAAGATTATTCCCTGACACCTATTTTGGTGAGAAGTAATTAGCAGTACAGTCAGGAAGCTCGTATGATTAAAACAAGCCCGTCAGATAGGAGCTACGTGAACTAAGCAGATTATCCACGCTCTGGTATGTTCACTATGGATTTTTTTTCGACTAACATATTTTCTATTTCTAGTAGAAATGGGGGGTTACTGAAGGCTGAAAACAAGAAACTTCTAATAACTGGCTGAATAATTAAGCTACGATGAAATGTATGGAACAACAATACAGGTCCGATTTCACCCCTTAACGACTGAAGTTTAGTGTTCAATTAAATGGATAAATATCGATTATTGTATAGGTCAAATAAACATTTTCGAATTACGAACGAAAAATCATTAATTTTTTAACTTATATACCAATATCATTTGCATTATCATACCAAGTAAAAGTTTAATGAATGGAATATTTGATATAAAACCTTCCAATAAAGTTGTTCATGAAATAACAGGTTATTGTTAATATGGCGTAAGTAGGAGAGGGGGTTTACTAAAGGCTGGCGACTAAAATAAAATGCAAAAGTATTGGTTAATATTCAAGATAGTGAAAAAATATATACAACAACATTTATAGATCATTACATTTCCTATAAGAATGAATCTATAGTGTGTTTCGATCCGACGAAAGATATTTGGAATTTCCGAAATTCCCTCCTCTAACCGCCTCTCCTCCATATAGTCCGATATCAGTAATTAACGAATTTGATCTTTAGTTATACAAAACGCGAGTAAATACCGAGTTTGATAACGATCAAACAAAAATTGAAAGAGACAAAAATAGACGTAAAGAAGGAAAATTTTAGATCATCAACAGTTGAACAAGGTTAATTACATGTTTTGATACCATTTGTAATAACGGAGATATTTTGAATTTTCGAAATTCCCCCCCTAAATCCCCCTCCCGTTGGTTCGATTTCACCCATCAACGACAGCGAACTTCATTGCTGAATTAATCGGTTGGATCGGTTAAATATCCATTATGGTATAGATCAAATAAACCATTTCTAGTAAAGAAGTTAAATCATAAATGACGACGCCATCACACAATTGGCATTTATCAAGTAAAATTAAAAGTTCAATGGGAACAATATTTGGTAATACGGCTTTAAATAAAGTGCTTCAGGATATAACAGTTTATTGTAAATATGATATCAGTAGGAGTGGGGGATGAAAACTTTTACTAAAGGATGAAAACTAAAAAATGCATATATCTCGGTTAATAATCACAATAGTGAAAAAATGTAAATAACAACATTTATAGAACATTTAATTTGCAACAAAGTTGGCTCTATACTCTTGTTCAGTCGTCAGTTTGAATTTTAAATTTCCCGCGCTCGCTGGGTTCATAGACCCGCCACACACACATGCATATCGCCATGGCCGTGGCTACAGCGGAAAACCACATGCAGTTCAAGAAGGCATCGGCTAGTTACAAGGATACAGTCAGTTGGTCTTAGACGCTCGCTGGGGGTCGTTTCTACGGCCAGTGGGGCTTCGCCCCTCTTCCTCCGCTACAGATAACCGCTTCATAGACAACCGCAGTTGGAATTCACCCGTGATAGAGTCAGTCAGTTTTTTCTTCTCCCGCAAAGCTGCCATCCTGTGCAGATCACCGTAACCGGCAGGAAATCGGATCTTCTATGGAACACAGAGCATAGCAACGAAGGAGGACTCCACTTCTAGGAACGTTTTCGTTTCCCCCAGGTGCCTATTTTAGTAATGCTAGCATTATTTGCGCAATTATCAAATGAGTACTCACACAATATAGGACCTATATTCATTCTATGTATATGTATATATATATATATATATATATATATATATATATAAATATATATATTGCCGCTAAATTAGTAAATTAGTATTAGTTTATAAAGTTAAGTTCTTTCTGCTTCTTGTTCAACCTCTATTTATAACGTGTATTATGTGTAGTTTTAATCAATTCAATATACTTGATTGTTAGGAAAACTCAAATAGTTATTTGTGTTATTTCCCCTCATCTTTCCAATAGAAAATATTAAATATTTCAGTCTAATGCTCTCTCTTATTCTTGCCTTTAAAAAGCTTCCCGCCATTACATTTTGGTGCCGACATTTTCTATTATTACCGCAAAAGCTTACCGCACGCCCCTACAACTAGTTTTCGATTAGACGTATAATTATAATCAAATTTTGAAACGTTTCGGTTTATTTTAACATAAAACACTTTTATATCGACTTTTGGCTTAATTCTTTCCTGGATAGCAATAATATCCTTAAAAAATCGTTTGTCCGGTTGTTTTATTAATGCTTATGATAAAAATAGAGCTCAAATCATTTCTTGGAGTTATCCTTTCTATCCAGGAGTAAATGTAGCCAAGACAAACCTTTACCAAACTGGTTATTGTGGATCTACTGCACTCTGAGAACCTTAAATTAAACCTTTGCTTCCAAGTTAGCCCCTATGCCTGCATCTACTCATCAGCACGGGTTTGATATTAAGAGTTATTGATACTAATTGACAAGACTCTTGAGATTCCTTTGATCCAGAAAAGAAATGGACGGAGTTGTCCTTAAACTGGTCGTTGATTTAGGTTTCTTTCAGCTCACAGACATTTGAAGCTTTCTACGATAGGGAAGGATAGGTTCCTTACACGTCATCAATTTTATACATACCATTAATTCTTTCCTTATTTCTTTACTTTGTTTTATAAATGCATACTTATATCTAGAGTTCTCCGAATACATACAGCGATAAAAAAGCCGGATTGTAGATGTTTCTTTTCGAAATTTGCTAGTACAATGATTTAAAATTAACAATTACTTTTGATCAGTCAAATAGGACTGCACATCGCCGTCTCTAGAATTGTAGAGAACATTACTGTTATTGAGGTTCTGCTGAAGATAAATGTTAACTGGGTTACCAATAATCCCTGTATGGCTTCAATATCGACCTATAATATCCATCTTACTCATAATCTAAGTGTAAGTAAGAGCCTTCTCGACTGGTAAGGGGAGAAGGATCTCTCAGATTTCCCACCCTTGCTAATTAACCATCAAGTTCCATCCGTTAACCTTAATTAGTATCGAGAGGAATAACAATTATTCAGCCTCAGAGATTACTGTTCCGAGCCAGTGCTCGGGTTTCTAGTTGCTCTATCTATCCATATTTCAGCCAAGATTACACTAGCGGTTTAAGACAGTTTCCTTATATATAACCTCACTAAAATGAGGGTATTATCTTAATTGTGATCAGTCATATGGGTTCTATGAAGCCCCCTAACTTATGAAACCGTCTCATATTAGCTCCTTTTAATAACTCGTCACTAATCACCATCTAATTAACTTCAATTCATGAGAATAATTTCATTATTGAAACCATATTTACTCAAAGTATAAGCCAAGCCACTGTAAGCGGAAAAATTATATAATTTTGCTATTAGTTTTTACTTAATCATCCCAATGAGTGTTGACACAGGACATTTACAGTGAGAACTAATTAATTTACCGATCCCGAGAGCTATTAATCTTCTTTGAAAACTGGCCATTTTTAGCATCTTATATAGAAATTGATTGTTCTTGTTTAATAATAAAATACAAACATATTTATATAATTTATATAAATAAAACTTCTAAGGTTTCTCTGGATTTCTAATTAATTTGGCAGGGATCCATGTTCTCCACCTTCTATAAAAAATATATCCGAAACGTAGACTCCAATTATATCACAACATCTCAATTAATAATAAAGAAATCGATAAAGTAAAATATTTAGCAATAAACATTGAAAAAGAATTACACTAGGAATCGCTTCCCCAGTACTTTTACACAGCACATAATCATAGTGTGAGACAAAGGGAATAATAATAATTAGTAAACAAACTAGTGCTTTACTTCCGTACTAGTACATATATGATTCTTCTGTACGGAAGTCTACAAGTAATAATAACTACAAAACACAACAGGTCCAAATTAAGGTTTTAATGTGCTTTTACTTAGTTTTAGGACATATATGTAGTTTTTATTGTTTTATGGTTGTGTTTTATATTCGACTATTTAATACTTTTTAAAAACTTTTAGAGATACGTTACTTTTTTATCTTTTTTGGTTTGCCAGCATGGGACTGACATTAATGCACTGCATTGAAAGCGCTCTGTCGCTTCAATAAATTGTTACTGTGAAATTATCGCAATTTTTCCTCTACCTACAATTGTATCAGAATTGCAAAACACTTACTAAGATACACCGTAGTAGATACTACTGTTCATCACATATCCAACATTCCACACATTATTAGTCGTTTCACAGACTCGCACGTTTTAAAGAATAATACGAAAACTAACCCGCCTATTAATAAGTCCGTTACACTGATTGGGCTTCGTAAAAAAAAAAGGTTTTCCCATTTGTTGGAATAACCCAGTGGTCATGTCATCTCACCATCTGTTCCCTATTTCTGCCATGGCAAGAAGCCTAGGTAAGCAGAAGCCTCACCCACTCGAAAACCATAATGAGTTTCCAACGACAAAGTATAAAACAACAAAAATATGACTAAAACTATGAATAGAGAATGGTTTGGAATAAGGTCAGGGCATAAAGCGATAAGAAATTAAAAGAGAGGCTAGATTGAAAACTTGAAAAGCCCGTCTATAAGGCACGTAGAAGGAACTGAACTATCGCTAGGGGAATCGGAGCAAAAAACAATAACTGTGGAAACTAGTCTCTTATCTAGGCAAGTGTATATATGAAGAAGAAGCTATTCGTTGAAATTGCTCTTCGATTTTATTTTCTTAGATGATGATCTAGTCCCTTTTAGCGTGACTTTGTGCAATAACTAGGAATAAAGCTGGTAATATGAGATATAAAGTAGGAACCCACAAAGGATTTGGTTGAATGTAAGTCTTAAGTGTTTCTCCCAAGTATAACGGCCTATAATCATTCAATATCTACGGATATTCCTCCTTAATAGCACTTGAAACTATTACTGATCCTATCACGAACATATAAACACTTTTATTAAATATTAATCAATTATAAGCAACATTAGATAGAGTATAGAATAAAGTGTTCAAGATGAATAATCCTTGATGATAACCACTATCCTTATTTTATGTGCCTGTCTTGCCAACGTTTGGGTAATATTTATTTCCTATGTCAAGGCCTGCAAATCACACATAGATTAATAAAAAATAGGTTTACTTGATTTTCTCATTGATACATGACTATTGTATTAATAAAATGAACGTGTGCGTGTATATATATATTGTTGCGAAAATTAAATACATGGAGGATTAGCAGAGAGAGCCGCGTATTTGGGAGGTGCGAGGGAGATGAAAGGAGGCGACCGAAGGACTGCTGGCGCCAGTAGGTTCTAGACTAAAGAGTCCAGTAGCTTCGAGACCGAGCCCTTTGATGTTTCCGCCCCACTATATAACCATACACAAATCGGCCGGCAGTTAGTCTATTCACAGCTGTCTTATTGATCACATCAGTGCGTTCAGTGCTACAGTGCAACTTAGTGCAGTGCAGTCTTTTCTGTGAAGTTCAGTGACAGTGAATGAATTATTGGACTGTGTAATCTGAAGATCAGTGACGCTATCAGTGCATACTGTGAGTAATAGTTAAGAATAATTAACCAAGTGTATTGTGCATTGTTAAATAAATTGTGCAGTGATGAAAACTGTGAAACTTGTGTGTGTTTAATATTTCAATCCAAAAGAACTCTTATTAACAACGTTTATTACTGGTTTTGTAATAAAACGTAACAATATGTTAAACTATAGTACATATGTCATTACTTAAAATTACCAATGTACTGAATAAATTAAATTATTTATTAACGTCCACTTTTTGTTACTAATTGGGATGGGCTATCTACAGTTTACCACTCTTTTCTAGGTAAAGTGGGACCAAGGATTTTATTTATTTTATTTCTTCACTAAATAAATTCGTATTGCCTAGGCAGAAATCGAACACACCACTCTAGGTTTACCATGTGAGATTAAGTCAACGCTTTAATTCACATGACTAGCCTGACCCCCATGAACTGAATAGTGTTGTACTAAAACTAATATTGTAATTACGTCAAAATGCTAAAAGAAGTATAAATAACTATTTCAGGAGAATCAGTCAGTAGAGAAGTGAAATGAGAAAGGCGTGAGCATTTAATTAATTTATTGAAAAGCAGACTGAAAATCTCCAGGTTTAGTTAGTGTATTAAGACCTACGTCATAATCCTCATGGCTACCCACGGCCATATTATATACAACTTACGATAGAGTATAAAGCAGGGACAAATAACTAAAAAGAGTATGAAGGACATTGTTCCAAAGGGTAAGCGGAACGGGTGAAATTCTACAAAGTGGGTTTCGCAAGCGTGTCTCATCCCAGTTAGCTACATTATTCTCTTGTCACGGTCTCTTCCATTCTCCGTTATTAACTTCTGAATTGTCACACAATCAGTTGGCATGTCACACAATAACGGTTATATTCGTGAGTTGACGATTTGTTCATGAATTAAATATTTCGTTTTCCGTTTTGGATTCCTAATACTATTGTTTACTTGAATTTTAATTGGGTTTCTAATGCCACATTAAGAGACTTTTTTGTAATGCACTACACCTTATGCTCTATATATCTAAATAAAAGAAAATTCTATATTTGTGTTGAATGAAATGTTGTGTTCCAATCCATTTTTTATATTGTTTAGAACTGATTTTTCAAAAGTAAAAATGTTATGAAGTTAAACTTCAAACTTAAAGACATTGTCTACGAGTTTGCAATCCTCACCGTTGTTGTTTATTGGTGTTGCTCTAGAAAAGATTTTCAATACATCAAGATAAAGATTCAGAAATGCTTAATTTAATTATTACAGTTAAAAATGGTTGCTTTACTGAAAAGAAGTAGTTGTCAAAAACAAATCTGCTGCCATAAAATTTGTTATGATACTTGTACCATTTTTGTTTTCAATATCATTTGTGCAACGGGTTTTTGGCATAAGGCATTTAATTAATTTTCTAAATGCTGTACTATTTTTTATGTTTTGCTAATTATTCCATGATCTCATTCAAATTTAAAAACGTTTTATTACGTAATAGAATCCTTTATTCTTTCTTGGATTGTGCATAACTATGAACTAGGAGCTCAGGTTAGCAATGGGAGTTAAAGCGTTGACTTTAGTCTCACATGATAAAACTGGAGTGGCGAGTTCGGTTCCCACCTGGGGGGCAATAGGAATCATTTAGTGACGGAATTCATTAAATAAAATCCGAAGTCCCACCATAGCTATAAAAGGGCGGTAACCTGCAGATAACCCGCCCCAATTAGCCTTAGTTGCAAAAAGTGGACGATAATACATAATTTAAATTTAAACTATGAACTATAATGAGAATAATTAGTTTTGAACATTGAACAAGCTGCTTTTTAAGTTTGAATCTCTCGTAGTCAAACTAGTACTTTGTTTATTAAATCTATGGTTTCATATGACGATGTCTAGACTCCATTAAGACAGAAATTTTCATTGGTTCTCTTATAACAGTAACAACATTTTCGTAGAGGCTGTTTGACTATTGAATACTAAGAGTCTTCGTCTAGGGGTTCTTTGAGGCCTCAAATCATGTCGGCGTCTATTCATAGTTTCGAACCGATTGCTTCTCCTATCTTACCTATCGTAATTTTTTGTGGCGTGGTAATGAAAAGGGACCCATAAATTCTTTGTTACCGTCACAAATGTGTAAATATTATTTACCGAGAATATTCGGGATATAAGTGAGTATGTTGAATAGGTAGTTTCTTGGAACAAACAGAGTTGTGAATGCTGTAAGTCTATTGTTGTTCTTGGTAGGTTTATTTGTTCTAAAAGAAGTCCATTGTATTTCAGCAGAGCAGGCACTTGTCATATTCTGTAATTTAATACCATGTCTTTGTTTATCATAAATAGCTGTAAGTCAATTTTCAGTTAATCGGATATAACTCTGGAATCTTCTGTTTACATGTTAAATAATGATTATTCATCTGTTCATGAGCATAAAGGGACCCTTTTCAATTCAAATTAAAACAATATAAGGTTTCAGCGCTATTTATTCAAGGGTGAGCTAATAACGAATAAAATGTGTGGTAGAATAAGATGTCTGAACAGTCCCATGAAATTTTGTGCGGTTGTTGAAAGAATCTCTTAAAGGTGATCAAAAATACGGCTAATAAAATAAAGGTTAAATACAAATAAATCGAATATTAAACACAATGATTTGTATAATTCCTGCCATAGTATTTGCTTGCTAAAGCTGTCAAGGCATTTGGTAGGATAAGAAAATCAAGGCAGAAGTCAGTCCTGGAAAACTGGTGATACAGTTTTATAATGGACCTGTAATTGGTGGTGATCAGTCGTCTATGACTCATGACACCTAGATATATTAATAAACTTAATTTCAACTAAATTTCAAACTGATGTCATTTTATAATATCAGTGAATTTTATTCATGCTGTTTAATCGGTTTGAATTTAATTTATAAATGCGATATATATGTTATCCCTTTCAAAAGGGAAAATAAATTTTTTCGGAAAAAAAGTGATTATCAGAGTATTAAAATTACAACAAAAGAGGAGTAGGAGGAGGGATATACTTGGCTGACTGTCACGCTAGCGGACCGTTGAAAATTTAAATTGAAGAGATTATAAAATAAAGAAAAATGAAAACAGATTAATTTACCACTTTTAAGGAGATTAAGGGTCGTCTGGATTAAAGCTGTGTGCTTCATGAAACCCACTGCCCCTCCTAAAAGTTTTTTTGTAGTGAATTAATAACTCTGCTATTCAATGGGACTCTCATTAGATCCACAGCTCCTGCTTTTTCGTGTATTCCCTTCCTACTTCTGTACTTGCGCTTTTTCAGCTACACTTTTTCTTTCCTCCAGTCAATTATTTTAATCTCCTCTATGAATTTGCACTTGCTAATTCTAATTGTAACACCTCCAAGTTCATTGTTGACATACATATTTAAAAAACGCCCTCCTCTTTTGGAAATACTTACTCCTCTGATAACATATATTAGGTCATATATCTAAAAATAAATATGTATAACGTACCAAAAGAATTCCGTTTATTGGATTTCGGACATTTTTTCATTTGAAATACTTTATTAAATTCTAAATTAATACATAAAAACAAACTCTTTAACACTGATCAGTATTATTATTAGTAGTAGTAGTAGGGGGTCTACTCTCCTTCTCTATCCATTATTTAATGTTACTTCATTTTCTTACATTCTACATTGTATTAGTTCAGATATGCTGGGCTCATTGAATCTACGTTAGTTCCCCTAGGTTGCTCCGATAGATATCCTGGGACTTTGCGATTCTTCATTATGAAAGGCAAGGAATATTCTCGGTTGTGTAAGGGCGGCATTTCCTAAGACGTATGGAGTGAGTGGGAGTAAAGCCTGTGAAAAAGGACAGGAAGTGATTGGGGGAACTGCTGGGAGCGGTGAATGCGTGATTGGCAAGGAAAGAAAAAAATTGAAGGAGTGCTCGGAATGAGCATAAGAAGGCATTGTGCGTGGGTATTGGGGAGGGGGGAGAAGAGTAGGAAGGTGTGAGTGTGTTGTGTGTGTGTGTGTGTGTGTGTGTGTTTGAGAGAGAGAGGGGGGGGAGGAGAGAGAGAGAGAGAGAGAGAGAGAGAGAGAGAGAGAGAGAGGGAGGGAGAGAGGGAGAGAGAGGGGGNAGAGAGAGAGAGAGAGAGAGAGAGAGAGAGAGAGAGAGAGAGAGAGAGAGAGAGAGAGAACGGGGGGGGGGGGTGAGGAATGACGTGAGAAAAGGAGGTTTAAGGTGAAAAAGAGGAGACTGATCTTCTATTCAAACTGTGACTCAGAAGAAGAAGGTGAATTGGAAATGGGTAAAGCAGGGTTGTCATGGCTTGATCTTGTTGAATCCAAGCCATCCCCTCTCATAGACTTAACTCTCAACATTCCCCTCAGACGCTTCTTGCCCACAATCAAACTAATATTTTTGGAAATCATATTTGGCGAATCTAATTCTCAAATGAAATCAGCAAAAAATATATGTTTCCTTGATTTTGTTTAAAGAAATATTAATAAAAAGACAAAAGAAATATACTTAATAAAGAAAGTATCTGCGTCAACTCAACTAGAAGTTTAGTAGGTTAGTTTTACTCACAAATAAAAGCTGAATGTGAAAAATAAAATTCATATTATGTGTGATTATAATATTCTTCTACTGAACATACCTGTACATCACTTCACAGACCATTTAGAATTCTTTGATTAACGAATCAAATTTCTCCAAAACAACATTGGAGAAAGAATATGGGAAGAAATTCGACTGTAACCTTTATTGAGACATGACTAGATTACATGTAAATATGGAAACTCACTTACTTCCTTCAAATTTTTAGCGTTATTAGACGAACTGAAGTGCGAACGAACATAAGTATTCTTAAAAATCTTTAAATAGAAATAAAATCAAAGCATGGAGTATTACATCGTAAGTTTCAGAACACCGATGGTCTTCATACTCAAGTGTTTATCTAAATATATCAGTGATTCTCTTCTACGAGTTCTAAAAAACTGGTTTTTTCTGTTTTCCTAGTGTGGAATTTTAGTTCTCAAAATTTATATATATATATATATATATATATAAATTTAACGGAAAGTGTATTCCGTGATTGCTGGATTTACTCGTCACAGAGAAAGCAGTATATATCAAAATTTGCACGTACATACAACATCGATTTTAATTGTTTTGATCAGTAAAATGATAGTAAATTAAATTTTCTTATAAATATATTTTTCTCCATACCTCATCTATATAAAATGAATCTGTTTAAAAATATGAACGAAGTTGAAAATATGTTTTCTTTTAATTGACATTGAATTTATAATTAAGTATTTATATAAATTTAAAAAAAACAAACCTTTATTTGTGCTAAAAAATAACAAACAGAAAGTTAGTTACAAATCTAAAAATCAGCTTTATGCCATGATTTCTCTATTATTGCTTGAGTGTAATTCGGCTACGAGACCTCTGATTTAAACCTGCTGCATAACTGCATACACCACAAGTTTGTCCCAGACCTTCCGCTAGTCAGCTCAAGAAGTAGCCATCTTTAAGACTCATGGAGTAGGTGGTCCTCTATTAATAATGAATTTATAACTTTCTCTCTCTCTTTCTCTCACTCTCTCTCTCTCTCTCTCTCACACACACAAACACACACTCCCTCTTTCTTCCCCTCTGCCATTGGGGGTCATGGGTAAAATCTATATATAAAGTCTGATTTACTTATTTACGAGCGCTGTCAAAAGTGATCAATGCCTCTAAATACTTCTGGGAATATATTCAATTTGCCTGGTAAGCCATGTAAAATGAAAGCAATTTGATAACTCATGAAATGAACACTTCATTTCAATTAAAATTTACTTTCATCAATTTAACTCCCTCAGACGCCATCAGGGTTCGTTACTCTGTGGCTTTGTACTTTTTCATATTAAACCTGAATATATTCCCTGATAAAGAAATTTACTTCTAGCACTTAGCTGTGATATATCTCTTTTATCTGGTCTTCCATTAAATGAAAAAAAAATCTAAAAATAAAACTGAAATTACCTTTTTCAAGTGGCAATACTTACAGGATTGTTTTCTACCTCAACTTTATAAAGGACATAACATTTCATTAAAAACCATTTATATCTTTCACTGGAAAAGCATTTAATATGATTCTTTGTTTTACAAAAGAAATCAATTACGTTCGTTTTGTGACCCTGTTTAAAATTTGTTTTCACGAAATGAACCAAGATATAAAATGAGAGAATTCAAGGATTTTCAAATCTTCTATTTAGCAAGTTTTACATATGTATGGAGACGTTTAACTGTAAAGTAGAACCGAATTGTTAATTTTTCATGGTTGTCTGGCCTTTCAAGATAATTACAAAAAGGACAAAAAGTTTCCCTATGTTGCGCCTCCGAACAATGCAGGTCAATGCATGCCAGTTATAAAATAAGGACAAGTTCTTTTAATTGTATGATCTTTGGTTATGGCGTTTTTCATGTAGAAACCTTTATTTTTCTAGTTGCTTCAATCTTTCTGAGGATCTGATCGTGACTACATTGCTAATATGAGAAAATACAACTTTGCGAGAATTTCAGGTTAAGACTTTTCTGCTTGAAAGCAAAATCCAGCAATGATATTGCAATGCTTGAATATAAGGGGGGGTGGGGACCTTCTGCTGCTAGTAGGGAAGAATTTTATTCTAAGCTCTGGCAAACAAAATCACAGAATGAGTTGACTGTATACTCTTGATCATTGTACATGATTTATTTTTAGCAGATTTCCCTTAAGGAAAATCAAGTATTGATGTTGTACTCGTGAAGCGATTTTTGAAATATTTCATCTCTTGTCCATCGATCCTGCCCATACATTATAGTATGGATTCCATTAAGAGTGAAATACTTCACGACCATTCCATGGAGATATTGGAAAGTCCCTGTCACCGACTTGGTATCAGATAATAACACCCTTCACATATTAGATTGTAAACTTTGTTTCCAAATTAATTTATTTCAAAGACTTCAATATTCTTAATCAATTAAGATTGATTTCGTTATATTTTTTGTTTTGCTTATTCGTCGTTACGCCTTTAATCTAAAATATACCTTTGCAGATTTTCTTAAGTACGTTACTGCGCGGTTTAACTATTTTATTATAATTTAATAAAATAGGTCTACAAAGATTTATATTCAAATAGGCAAAGTACCTATATGATGAATTTTAATATATTTAGGGGATTTTGTTTTCCGAATATATAAATAAAGTAAGGCTCTCCCCCATACTCAAAAGAGATTTTCACTCTAAGCAATAGTATTAGTAAATATATCAGTGATAGTCTCAAGTTCAACTCCAATTGAGAATGGAATTTGAGATGAAATCGTCGCTGTTTCATTACAGCAGGTAGAAAATTCATTTAGAGCAAGCAACAACTTCTGGCAGCTATGGTTTATTCATTGAAGGACTGATGCAGAAGATAAAGGGAAACCACTGAATGTCCTTGCGACCTAGTCCCATGTTCGGTCCGTGAAAATCAGCTTTTCCTGTTCACGCTCTCAGCAATAGGTGTAGATACCACAAGGTGAGATGAGATCAATACTGTGCCATGCCAGCATATGGGAATCTGATTAGTGAACGCAGCCTCTGCCTGACGGACTTTATTTTTTTTTAAACATATTCCTTAGGACGGATTCGTTTAATGGTTGACATCTAACTTTGGAGTATTTGTTATAAAATGTAGTCATGCTATATACTCTGAGGGAACCGAATGACCGCCGTCCAAATCCAGCTAGGGTCGAACGGCAGAGGCCTTATAAACCGAGGCTACTGCCTGTGTTGCATTGAAATAGTCTCTTTAAACTGGGTTTTGTCCCCTCCAGGGCAAATAAGGGAGGACTTGTGCTCTCTCCCTTCTCCAAGAATGCGAACAACTGTTCTATTTGTCCCTGCCAACAAAATAGGCCACTCAACTCAATCTAAAATTCAATTTAGGAACGGTAATTTCATCAGTAACACAAGGCGCTTCTCAGGATTTCATAATATGATTTTATTTCAGCTCGGCTGCTCTTTACTCTAATTGGTATAACGAGAACTTCAAATAGAAAGCATAAGGCCGGGCTTTTTTTTTTATTAGACAATTTTTAACCCTCCTTATTATTCATCTTATATCTATATTAATAATTCCGTTTATTTTGAAGTTTTTTTTATTCACGTTTAAATCATTTGAATACTTTAATCTAAATGTTTGGCATATGATTTTTCACTATTTTTATCCAACAAAATCTAAGGAATAAAGGAAATCTTAAATATGGATCCTTTTTGAATAACAGGATTGAAGGACCACATTCAAGTTAATGCTTCTGTTAAAATGAGAAATATATGGTAAAAAATACTAAAAGCCACTGTGAATACACCAGTAGTCACTGAGCTACGTGGTTAAAAAAAAAAATAGGCAGTTCACTGAAGACATCAAAGTGAGAGGTCAAGGGGTGATAAGGTTGAGCAATGAAATCATTCTCTAGGGTGGGTGAAGAATGTTGACTGTATGTGAATAATGAATGCCATATCCTTGCATAAATGATGAATAATACTATAAAACGAGTGAGATGAAAGAACAACTTTAAGTAACAGGACTGTGTGCGGGGTGTGTTGGGTATGGAGCTTTCAAGAGAGTGGGCAAAGAGAGTATCCTCCCTAACTGGAATTTGGTTAATTTTATATATGGCTTACTACTATTTAGTAAGTAACACCTGTTTTTTTTATCACTATTCAACAATGTTCAGTTGAACAAAACAAGAGTATAAGGAATATTGGAAGTGATATGGATTATAAGAGAAAATAATGAATTAAGGAGTTACTAACAATACAAAACTGAACACAATATAAGGATATCATAACAATGAAAACATGGAAAATAAATCGGACGTATGACAACTATATTATTTATTAATATTAATACACCCTTATTAACAGATTTCCCTTAAGCTTTCGTAAACTACATTTTGTAGTATTGAAATATTGGCGAGGGTGCTTACCAACTGAAAACATTTATTAGAATAATAAAGTTGGTGGCTAATCGTATAAGTTCGGCTGGTCTCGGCGGATTAACAAGAAGGTACTAGTATTAAGGCAGCCTTAATCAGGTCGGCCTAATGCCTTCGGCTAGCTAAGCAGCTAAACGGGGACTTAAATTAATTTATACTTGAGCCGGGCTCGTTCCAGTGCTCGCCTAATTAGGGGCATTCAATGAGCATTTGCATGAGTGTGTAGCGAAACCCGGATAATGTTCCAGGAATAAGGCCAATAACGCCTCCATACAAAACTCCACCAATCTGGAGTGCCTTATGAGCTTGCCTCTGAGAACATCATTCAGTGCAAAACACCATTATTTTCCGCTTTGATTGCCTTAGCAAGGAAAATGGAGAAAATCGAGAGCAACCGAAAATGAGAGACGATTTGAGCTTCAGACGAATCCTGTAACACGGTTATTTCACAACTCAGGCATGATGATGATTGTCTTCTTTGAAAACAATCATTATAATTTTTCCTGACCAGTTTGCCAAGCTTATTTTCATAACATATTTCAACTTTCCTTGTAGGTATATATCTTTTGTTGATTACCCTAAAGGGAAGTCAGCTATAGACAGGGTTTTTGAAAAACTTCCTCAAATGTCCATCAATCCTACCCGATAACAAAAATGATGTACCAATGTAATAGCGTTACCAAACTCGAAATATAAGCGTTTCATTTGAAACTATGTATCAAGTTCATTAGTGGCTGAAATCTGGCTGAGGAGAGAGGGGAGGGGTTTAGAGAGGGGAAATTCGAAAATTAGAAGTATCTCTGATATCATAAATCAGATCAAAAAATTGTAAATGTACATTGTAAATGCTGTTATAAACATATTTATTATGCCAGATACATGCACATTCGTTGAATAATGGCCTCACAACTTAAGATTTTATGGTCACGTAAAATATTATTCATACAATAATCGCATTTCACAACTGGGGTGATTTAGCGACAAATCAGTTATTTAACATATAACATTATTATATTTACGTAAGTATGCTAATTTCTGCAAATATTTTCAGTATTGTCCTACATTATAATTTTTTGAAAATGTTTTTATGTTTCAAGTAGTGTAATATGCGGTCTATATACGGGCCACAGTTATGTAGTAATTCAGGAAAAGGGTATGGTAGGTCTATGTGAGTCCTTATATGGCAGTCAGTAAGTATATGTTTTATAGTAAGTCTACAGTTACTGTGCTGGGAGTAGGGTTCGTCTTTTCCAGTAAGTAGGTAAGTGTGAGTTAGTCGTGAAGGGTCAACTCTCAACTACGTTAAAACTACCTCTTCTCTTCTAATTAACCTTTTTGAGGAAGGCCATTCACCAAGTGTATGTTTCAGTTCTCGAAGTTTGTTATCAGTTGTAGTAAACCAAGTTTTCTGCCATGAGTTGAGTATCATATGTTTTGCTTGGGCTTGAATATCTTGATGTGTACAGTATATGTTGTCGTGAGTTCTTTTTTGAGTAGCTAATTTGGCAAGTGCGTC
Organism: Riptortus pedestris; assembly: GCA_019009955.1. Classification (NCBI taxonomy): domain Eukaryota; kingdom Metazoa; phylum Arthropoda; class Insecta; order Hemiptera; family Alydidae; genus Riptortus; species Riptortus pedestris. Next base: position 94,640,867 of record CM032229.1, read on the forward strand.
TACTTGTGTGCTTTGTTTAATGTTTGAATGTCCGGGTAACCAGTACATAGTTATTCTTTTGTTTAATGTCTGGATTTTGAGTAATATGTACGAGATGAGTAATGAGCTAAGAGAGTCAGTGCAAATGATGATGTCCGTGTCTGTAGTTTCAGGTATGTTGTCTGCTCATCAGGTATGCTAGTCTCATCTGGCAGCTTTATTTGAAAGTTAGCTGATCAAACAATTGCAGCTGCCTCTACTCCTTGGCCTGTTTTGGATCCGCCTGTGTAAATAAAGAGGTCTTGTTTCTTGTCTGTTAGTAGAGAAGTAAAATGTTTTTGGTAATGATGTTCAGAAGTCGGGTTAGTTTTAGGGTACTGAGTCAAGTCAAAACTCAGTTTATCAGTTTTCCAAGGATAGTATGTTTCAGTATATTTAGTGTAAATATTTGTTCTTTAGTTAGAGGAATTGTGTGTGTATTTAAGGAATGGGATTGGTAGAGGTTGTTGTCTCGATGGGTTTGCTGTATACTTCTGTATTGTATGTTCATCAGCATTGTTGGGGACACAGTGAGAGTTTAAGAATTTTGCTTTGAGAAGATAATGTATGGACAATAGCATTCGTCTCTATTCCAATGGTAATTCATTTGCTTCAACACAAAGGCTGGTTATTAGGCTTGTTCGAAATGCACCCATTGCTAGCCTGAGACCTGTGTTTTGTATGAACTCTTAACATTTTTAAAGTGCTTTTCCTGGCCGATGTGTAAGCTGTACAACCGTAATCCAGAATTGACCTTGTGTATGACCTTGATAAAATGTGAACATTACTTTTCTGTCAACTCCCCAATTTGTATTACTCGAACTCCTAAAGAGATTCATAGATTTTCTGCATCTATGTGAGTGGTCCATTTTAACTTGGAGTCAAAGATTAGATCTAATATTCTTATGTTATTAGACAACGGGATTGGAATATAGTTAAGAGTTAGGTTTACTGGAGGAAGTATTATTTTCTTAGGGAAAATAATTGCTTTTGTTTTATGAAATGAGAATTTGAGGCCATTCCTACGACTCCATTCTTCTAAACTGTAAATGGTATCCTGAAAAAGTTTTACTGCGTGTTCAATTTCGCGTGTGCAAATGTAAATAAATAGGTCATCTACATATAAATAATAGTATACACTGTTAGGCATAACATAGCGGACGCTGTCTATAGCTATTAAGAAAAGGGTGGTCCTTAATACACATCCTTGGGGAATTCCATTTTCCTGTGCATGTCTACTGGAATAATTGGGACCAATGTTTACTCTAAATGTTCTATTCGATAGAAAACGTTTAACAAATTTCATAAATTTTCCTCGAATATTCCATACATAGAGTTTTTGTAATATAGTTTCTCGCCAAACTGTATCAAAAGCCTTTTCGATATCAAACGAGACAGCAACAATAGAGTTTTTGTTTAAGAATGCATTTCTAATATCACTTTCCAATCTAATAATATGATCCATCGTCGAGTGGTTTGGTCTGAATCCGCATTGGTAACCAGAAAGTAATTTATTCTTCTCCAAATACCATAACAATCTCTTGTTTAACATCCTTTCAAAAATCTTACAAACGCAGTTGGTTAAAACAATTGGCCGGTAACTAGTAGCAAATGTCTTATCTTTAACAGGCTTTGGGATTGGTATGATAATTGATTGATACCATGTGTCTGGATATTCACGTGTATCCTATGCTCTATTGTAAAAATTCAGCAGTTTAACTATACCTTTATTGGATAGATTTTTTATCACAGCATAATGAATACCATCATCCCCTGGTGATGTCTCTTTTACCTGCGATAAGGACAATTTGAATTCGTTTAATGTAAGTGGATCATTCCATGGGTTATATATATTGTCATGAAGATAGTGGAAAAAACATAAATAACAATATTTATAGAACATTAAAATTGGAATAAAATTGGTTTTATACAATTTTTTGATGCAATATATAATGAATATCATATATATAGTTTTGTGCAGACCCCATTTAAGTCATTTCTTGGGTAGGATCGATAGATACTTGAGGACATCGAAAACAGCCTCCTGATTACAGCTCAATAGCTGGGTGGTCATCTCCTTAAGGATATGTTTGATAAATGTAAAAAAAAAATTATTTACTCAAGTAATTCTAAAGAAATAACTGTTCTTATATCTCCTAGCGCACTTTTGTCACCAACTGGTTCAAGTTTACTATTTCTGGACTCAATATGGTAGCGGCATCAAATATGGTCTTCTAAGCAACGAAGAAATATTATATAATCAGTGGTGCAGTGTCGAAATAACCAATATTATTTCAATTTTGTATATGTCGATTGTAGAAAATAATTCTGATAAAGAATATTAGGAAGGTTGGATTAGTATAGATCTTGAAATGGGGGAGTTAAGGCAAATGAAACTCCCCTGCAATGCGGACTATTGCAAATCCTTGAAATACATTAGTTACTATTAAGACATGAGATCGATTAGACCAGAAAGTGTCAATATACTCCAACATTTCTCTCCTCAATCAATAGGATAACCTTCCATATAAAGAAACTTCATATTGTTTTTATTTTTTTCATTCCTTCAATATTGTTATAAAAAAAATAACTGGTACAATTTTAAATACTAAAGTTGGGTAAATGAAATTCTATACTTAATTTTTTTAGAAGATTAGTGATTTAAAGGCAGCTTGCCGAACAAATAAAACAGCCGTAATTGAGAAATGCCCACTAGGCCAAAAAACAAAATTGTAAAATATTGGGATTTCTAATCTGAAAAAACCTTTTATTCAGGATAATGAAAACTTCTTTCAAAATTTATCTTGTAAAAGGATATGTCTGAAGTCTGCGTGACAGATGAGTTACCAAAACGTAACAGTTGTGCGTTTCTCTAAGATTTAAAATTGTCTTCCAAACTACCTGTCATCTCCAAGTTCAAATTAAATGACGTACAGTTGGTCACTTCAAATTTGTATAAATGCACATAAATAAACGTTACCTATATTCTACGTTCAGTGAAAATTTCGGGAAGGTATTCAAAAATGGAGTCACTGGTATATCAATAGCTGATTAAATAGTAGTCCTTAAGGGAAATCAAAAATTGTAAAAGGATGTGGATGTTAATAGACCTACATAAATACAGCATAATTTCCATGGAGATCAGATTTACCTATAAAAAAACAGTTCATTTTTAATATCTGGGTATATGTTAAACACACAGTGCGACGACTAGACACTAGTTAATATATCGCACTCCCAGGAGAATAGTGTCCTAGCATCCTAATCAATTGATTTGGGGATTTAAGTATTTTTCAGTTCTCTTGGCAATTAGAATACAATTTTAACTTAAAAAAAAAACATTACGACATCTACAATTTTACAATATTTTTTAGGAGTACTGTCGTACTATGGTACGACTGACAGTACTAACTGTCAGTATGGGCGACAAAAGTGACCTGTGTAAACAAAGGAGATTTCTCATGTACGTACCTATTTACATTTATCTCAAAACGTAAATGTCCAATGAGAATAATATTTGGTATTCAGGCCTCAAATAAATTAGGCTTCAGATAATGTGCTTTATAAAATAACAGCTTGCTGTTAATAGTGCATGAGCAGGAGTGGGGTTTTACTGGTGCCACGAATACTAAAAAAGACAAATATCACGGTTAATAATCAATAAGGGGAAAAGAACGTAGTTTACAGCATTTATAGAACATTACATTTTCAATAAGATTGGTTCTATACAATTTTTCGATCCGACGCATTATAACGGAGGTATTAAAAATTATAGAATTGTTTATAGAGTTATTAGAAAGGATAAAATCATGGTGTCAGTGTTTGACGTGTAATATTGGGGGGGGGATAGTAAGAAATGCAGACTCAGGCGAAAATGGCTTAATGACGTAAAGAATGATGGGAGTAGCTGGACATCCTTAATTAAAGACCCGGCAAAAGGCGATTAAAATAGAATAATATTTAATAATTAATATTTCCCTTAAGGGCGAAATGTGATAGGCCATCCTGAGTTTCCCTTCCCGACGCAATTAAAAGCATAACAAAAGTCCAAGTGATTCCATGAGGCATAACTTAAAAAAAAAATATTCACTTATCTGGTTTTATGTCAAAGACAAAACCCATCCATGCCTAATTATTTTGACTCTTATTTTTGTCTAAATGTTTCCCGTTCTAGCGTAATCTTGGCGTACTTAAACTTGTTCGTGGGTCTTACTGGATAGTGACTGATTTTGTTATTTATGCGGAATGCTCCTGAATATGAAGCAACCAGTTGACCTAAACCTTGTTAAATCTTAATGGTTGATTCATTATTTGTCCTCCAGCAACTGAAGGAAAAAAAGATTAATGGATATATAACAGTGATGGAGAAAATGAAATACAAAGTTTATACACTTGTCAATTACGGTAAAAGATTCGAACTAATTGTATCCATTCCTGTCTAGTATTAGTTGAGGTGATTTACAGACATTGATTAACATAATTAATTTAGTAGCATACAATAATAATAGTAATAACGTAAACACCAATAATATTGGATTACTCAGAAGTGAGAGTTGGCTAATCAAATATTATTGTAGCATATGTGTCTCAGCGAGCTTAACTCAATTATTTAGTTGTATATGTATATAAACAACATTAGCAGTAATTATCTACTCATCTGTATTGGTACAAATAAATAATTACCAATATCACCGTAACTAGTTCAAATCAGAAAGTCCGTCACATAGGGGCAACGTAAACTAAGCGGATTTCCCTCGTGATGTTTAATAATAGATAAATCTATATTTGCATTTATCACGTATAATAAAGATCTCATGAAAACAATTTATGGTATTTAAGCTGCGAATAATTGTGTTTTATTACATAACAGAGTATTGTTTATCTAACGTGAGTACAAATGGGGGTTTTCTGAAGGCTGAAAACTGAAAAATGTGCCAATATCTCGGTTAATATTAAAATATACATGTATATAACGATATTTATAGTACATATACTTTGCAATAAATTGGTTCTATATAAGTTTTTGATCCGACGTATAGTGACGGAGATATTTCGAATTTTCAAAAATCCTCCTCTAGACCTCCCCTCCCACTGTCAGATTTCATGCATTAACGAACTTGACCTATCGAGTTAGGTAACGATCAAGGAAAAAATTGCGACCGCTAGAGCGTTAACAGACAGATATATGTGTGTGTGTGTGTGTGTGTGTGTGTGTGTGTGTATATATATATATATATATATATATATATATATATATTCGTCTACTGGGTAGGATCGATGGACATTTGATGAAAATTTTCGAAAATCGCGTCATGAGTACGACCTCAATAGCTGATTTTCCTCAAGGGAAATCTGCTAATAAAGAAAACAAAACAATCCGCCAAGTGCTTCGCAAACTAAGCAGATTTCCATACGTTCTGGAATCAAAGGCTCATGATGTGATCTGACATTCAGTTCTCTATTTCTTCCCAAAGGACGTTGAAATTTAAGTCGCCCATGATGTTTTTATTGATATAGTTACATTACTTATAATTCACACGAGTTAGAGATTGCAGGAAAATTAAAATAATAATATACAATTAACCAACATTATAGAATTACATAAATTTGAATAGAGCAACAACCGCAGAGTATTATATAAATAATTCATTAAAATAAAAAACAAAAAGTCCGTCACGCAGGGGCTAAGTAAACTAACAGATTTGCCACATTTTTCATATAATAAAGGTATGTTGAATACACTATTTGGTATTTATGCTTGGAATAAGACGTTTCATGATATACTGTCTTATTTTTAAAGTGCGATCACTAAAAGTGGTGGGTATACTGAAGGTTAAAGACTAAAAAATGCAAATGTCAGGGTTGATAATAATCATAATCAAGAAAATGAAAAAATTTAAATAACAGTGTTTGTAAAACATATAATTTTCATTAGGTTGTTTCAATACACTTTTTCGATCTGACGTATATAACAGATATATTCCGACTATTCGAAATTCCCAGGCCTAACCACCCCCTCTCCCGCTGGTCTGATTTCAGCTATAAACGAACAAGACCTTTATTTCTACATAAAATTTTTAAATATCGAATTTAGCAACAATCAAACAAACATTACGGGCGCTAGAGTGTTAAAAGGCAAATATGTATAGTGTTGATCGGACATCATCTGGGTAAGATCGATGGACATTTGAGGAAATCTTCCGAAAATCGCGTCATGAGTACGACTTCAATAGCTCGCTTCCCTCAAGGGAAATCCACTAAAAACTGAAATTAAATATCTGAATACACAATTATTATTCACATACAACAGTTTCTGTTCCAAGTTCTCATATTGACAGATTTTTTTCTGAATTTCAACAATTGATAACAGCTATCATTATTTCTTAATCAGCTGATGTATCACTAGACTCCCATCATGTATCTTATTAGTCATTATTTTTTTTTTTTTTTTTTTTTTTTTTTAATACTTTCCCAGAACATTCCCTGTAGGTACATCAAGTGAATTTATACATAATAAATGGCAGTTGAGCAGATTCGTAGTTTGTAGAAAACAAATTAGCGATCCTTGGAAAAATGAATATTAGTAAAACATAGGAGTAGCAGGTGATAGACATGTCACGATTTATTACCGTTGATCTTATGCAAGACTAAAATCAAACAATATTTACTACTTTGGTTCCTTTTAAAGGAAATGGTGATTCCAATAACCACAATGCCGGAAACGTATTTGTAGCCTTAATAATAACTAAGTTTTCAGGAAATTTAAATGAGGAAGCACATGCCTACAGTATTTCCTTTTGGCTGTTTCAGATAATGGACGACAGATGGGAGTCAGAAGTGATTGAGTTCGGCGCTATAAACATAACAGGTTTCCGTATCGTTGATGCCACAAGGAGATATGTGAAGGAATTCAGTGAAGGTTGGAGGAAGCTAGATCCAGCATCGTCACCAGGAGGAGGCAAAGACACCATATCGGTAACTAGAACTACTTTTCACATGATTTTATCCAAAATGTCTGTAATATACAAAACGAAAAGTTCTGAACGCCTAGAACTTTCAGATGCCAAAGGTCCTTCCTTCAGTTATGCCAAGTAACAAAGTTACACACATTGCATATCTACCTGAAAGCAAGAGTTGTATACTCAGTTTCAAATGGACAATCAGTTAACGTAGTTATTCAACTTTAAATTTGATTTGTCCTTTTTTCTAAATTTAACAAATTAAATTTGATAACTTGAAGCTAACAATGCTACGTTCTCTACGGCTATAGTGAGCTGCAACAGTGTTCCGAACTAAAGATAACCTTAAAAATACTATACATCTTTCAGATTTAAGCGTTTTAGTATGGCAAGTATCTATTTAGTCATGAATATTTATTGGTTTAAATTTTTTTTTTAAAATTTTATCAGAACATGAAACAGGCTTTAAACAATACGTTAAAACTATCGAATAATAAAGATAATTTTTACATTTATATAACTCATTTTATTTTACAATTAGTACCTTTAATAATTAGGTGAAGAACTTTGTTTTTCTAAGATACATTTCTATTGTAACCAGTATTTAGAATACAAACTATGGGCGAAAATATTGTATTTCAAATTCAAATGAAGTGATCAACCAATTTGTGTAGGTAAGTATATTTATAAAATATTTAATGTTTTTCAAAATGGCAGTGTTCTTACAGAGAGCGATGAAGTTGACTCCCCACTCTGCTATCAAAGGGAACTGCTCCGAACTGCTTATTTACATTCTGAAAGTTTAGCGTTGTTTTTTTTTTATTTTTTCGCAGGCACAAGCTGCTCTCATGTATGACGCTGTATTCGTGTTGGTGGAGGCCTTCAACAAACTTTTGAGAAAGAAGCCCGATATGTTTCGACAGAATTTAAGAAGAGGACAGATTTTTAACAACGGAAGCAGAGGGATAGACTGCAATATCAGCAAAGGTTGGGTAACTCCCTGGGAACACGGCGACAAGATTTCTAGACTCCTGAGAAAGGTAACAAATCTTTGAGTTTGAGTTTTAACGACTTTAAGAATATAAATGATCTTTCTTGTCGCAGTTATGGATATTTACATAACCACTAAAGCTTATTCTTGATTTATCTGGATAATTTTCTTAATCATGTATAGGGGACAGTAGGGTAAAACCGGGTAGTCTGGAGCGAACTGGGTACCTCCTCTTTGCCGTTGTGTGTACTGGAGTCGTGGATAACGGAGGAACTACGATCCACCTTTGCAGAAGAAGCAGCGGTGATTATGCCAGCTCGGTACTCGTGCTTGTTTTGTGGCAGCGACAGTAATACAATTTTCGTGTAACCTGCTTTTGATTTTGGTGCAAAATTTTTTTGATTGTACTGCGCTCCTATTCAAATTAGAATACAGACATGTAGTTCTCTTAGTAAAAGTTTTAATTACCTTTATTTTAGCATTAAATATTTGTCTTTAGCGTTTGGTATGATCGAATGACACTAGGTTTTATTTAACCTTTACGTACGTGGTAAAACCGGGTAGCAGCCAAGAGGCAAAATCGGGTAGTACTCAATTGGATCCAGTGCACCCATTGTCATGGTTAGGACCAACAAAGCTGCTCTGGGGCCAACGACGAACATGACGATTTTACTTGCGACTTATGCACTGCGATTTCTCCCAAAAAATGTAATGGTAAAGAGTGTTAAATTTGCTCAACTCTAATAAAATTCTGTATTCCTTTACTTATTTCAATGTTTTAATCCATCAAACCACATTTTTTATTAATAATAAAACGTTAATTTGATTAAAAGTCTTTACACTTTTATTTTCCCATAAGTAAAACATATGTACCCGGTTTTACCCTACTAGTGGGTAAAACCGGGCAAAATGACTTTTTATACAAAAAGTAGGGTAAAACTAGATTTTGTTTTTGAAACTGCGGTTGCGTTAAAAGATAAGTAGAGCTTTATTTCAACAAAACTTTACTTATTGGTGGTAAAAATTTTGGTTTTTGGAAGACTTCAAACCTTTCCATTTTCTCCTACCTTATTTGTAAAACGTACGACCACAATTTTGATAGCTAGACATTAACAAACGGACAAATAAAGAGTCAACATCCTTTCACTCGATAACGCAATTATATTTATTGACTAATGTGAATTTTGAGAAAAATGAACCGATCAAGGTTTTGTGCTCATTTCGAGGTCTTATCAAAGCTATTTCTCATAAATCACTCCCCTGTAGGAAGCCCGCGAAAATCTAGATGAAGAGAGAGATGGTATAGATTGTGAGAGAGCGTGTGTGTGTGTGTGTGTGTGTAGAGTGAGTGCGAGGTTTTGGGATGGCTGAGGGGGGGTGACTAGATGGCAGTGACAGGCCAACAATAGAGAGAGATCTAAACGAGGGGTTTGGCCTTACAAAGGGAAATGTATGGTAGGACGTCCCACTCCTATCAATAGTAGTCCACTACCAGCCACCTCTTACACAAAAACCACATTACAGATGCTATATTTTATTTATTTATTTTTTCCACCAGAATGCCTGGAAAGGCAATTAGCCCTGCTGTTGGCACCATTCTCCAATAAACACGACAAAAAAGCCTCTACTATTTTTTATGGTCGGTGGACCGTAATGAAAATATGTTTTTCCTAAATTTCTAAAAATTTAAGTAATTCATTGAACTCCCAGCGGCTTTTTTTTACGAAGAACTTATGAATATGAGGACTCAGAGGTACCCAATGGAGGAACCTTATATGAGATTATTCGCTGTACTATTTATAGGTTTGAAAAGGCTTGGAAGAGTAGAAGTAATAAGAAGCATTTTCCACAGAAGAACATCCTGAATTTTTCCAGGGAGGCTTGTAAGCTCAACATCTTGATGTGAAATAAGCTCTAAAAGAGTTTAACCACTTTAGAATAGACCCAAATCTCCAAATTTATTGATTCATACAAGAATGTTTACAAAGCGTTTGCTATTGTCCACAATCTTCACCCGTCTATAGTTATTTTGGCCCTCGCATACAAGTAATTAAATGGACTAAAAACTGACTTTTCTTATTCATTTGAATACACTTGTTTTAGTCATGATTCGAAAGTTTAAATAAAAAAGATTCTAAAATTTACAGAAAAGTTTTCGGGTACTCTCAGAACTTCTGTTTAACTTTTGCCACAGCTGATACCCATCAATGAAAGTAGAGTTGAACACAAAGGTCTAGTATGGCCAAGGATAAGAAAGCCCCAGTGATGCAACTTAAAGAAAACTTACAGCTATTCAATTCTTATTGCTAGTACTCACCAATACTGATCAGTACTAACGGATCTAGTATGACGAGTAAAATGGTTTATACCTGCCAAATTAATGGCAAATTTGTTGTCAATTGCCAAAAATATCAACTATGGGCCATTTCAAATCCAAAGATTTAGTTTTGGTTTAATTATTGCAGGCCAATGAATCACAGAAGCATCAAGCCTGTAGTAGACTTGTATAGAGCTTATTCCACTTATTCTATATTCGATAGTAGAAATGGACTCCCCCCCCCCTCTACAACTATTTCTCCAACTTCCTCCTTCGCACCGTAGCCCTCTTAAATTAGTTAAATATAAGAAAATTAAATTAAATCATAAAACCCTAGTATACCCCATACAATTTCCTTCCATATGCTCAGCTATGTGGTCCCGGTCACATGATAAGTTCAATATAAAAAAATCCGTCACGCAGAGGCTGCTTAGCAGATTTCCCAAGGGAAGTTTTATAATAGAGAACTATAACTGCCTACTAATAACAGTATTAGTAACGAGTCTCTAAACCAATTTCATGAGGACCGAACAGTTACAGAAACGGCCGAACTAGCTTTCGGCGGAATGTCACGAATAGATCCACGAATCTCAACTCTGTTATCCGCACACACTTAATAAAAATGGAAATATCCATTTCGTTAGTATTCAAGATAGAGAATAAATGTATATATTTAATTTATATTTATTATTTGTAATTTTTATAGTAACTTTAATTTGCAATAAGAATGGTTCTATACAATTTTTCGATCCGACGCATAATAACGGTGGTACTTCGAGTTTTCGAAAATCCCCCCCCTCCCACTGGTCCTAAAAAAGATTCTCAAATGTCCATCGATCTTATATATATATATATATATATATATATTCAATGTTCAACGGACCTCATTTTCCAAGTAGATAAGATCGATGGACATTTGGACATGAGTACTACCTCAATAGCTGATTTCCCCTAAGGGAAATCTGCTAGAAGCCGTAATTTGAGCTAAGAAAACCACAACTACTGTCATTTGCAATACGGGTGCTTCTCAGGTTCTTTTATGTATGCTTTTTAGGGATAGTTCTCACGCCGGGAAGTCATCTCAAAAATCAGTCTCCTTATAGTTCAGTAGCAATGCCTGTTCTAGAGCAATTTCTTTTATCATCATTAATCATAAAATGTATTTTAAAACCCCAGTAAAATTTAAAAAAAAAATAGTCAATGAAGTTTTGAAAAATAAGTTAAATTACATTGGCCTATTTTAGAAAATTTCTTTCAGAGAACAAGTAAAGTTTAAGTCTCTTTGATGTAAATATGTAAAAAACAATACGCGTTCAAATTCGTTCTTATATTCAACTTGGATAAGTACTCATCTTCGCTGTCATGGGGTTATTATACATTTTATAGATATTTTAATATGAAGTTTTTGGATTTGTGAATTTCATCATTTACGGTTAGACAATACCGCAGTACTCGAGTATGGGCAGCAGAAGTTTCAGAATATAACAAAGCTAATGGAGCAACTCAGGAATACCTCTTTAATGAAATGGCCCAGAGAAGAATTTAAGAAATGAAATAATAAAAATGACATGTAGTTATCGCAGACGGAGAAAATATAAATCAGATTTATTTCCAAATTTACATTTTAAAGGGTGTTTCTTATACCAGAAAAAACATTCTTCAATGGTACTCAGATACCTTCCATGTTCTCTTTTTTGTTTTTACGTTGTGCGAAAATTAAAATATAACGCTATTATTTTCCTTAAGATGTTAGATCATTTCTCACGGCGTTTGGGATTGTGTCATAGTAATCACAAAATGTCTTTGATGGAGACAACGATGCTAATATAACGAAATCTTATACTTACAAAAATATCCAATATCTAAAATTAATAACTATGAGATGAGAAATGAGTGTAAACTTTCCCTGTTTGATAAACTCATTATCAGTGGAAATCTGATACTCTTTGTTTATTTTTCTTGAAAACTAGTGCTGTTGAAGAAATCATGGTTCAACTATTTCACTATTTCAACAAATTTGAAAACAAAATACCTTCGTTGTAAATATTTTCTCCAATGACCTTCATTTGACGCGTAGTTTATGCTCTTTTAATAGTCACTTTTACGAGCTTATAATCTAATAAATTAGTAACAAATAGTTAGATTTATTGCAGGTCGGTAAGTAGGTAATATATTTGAGGTGTATATTGGGAAACGTTCAGATTATTGTAGCCTATTTAGGCTACTGAACGCATAAACCTTTTATGATGGTAGTTACTCGCCTTTAATATAGAATAGATTGGTAAAGCACTGATGCTCCTCTTGGCTTCATATCCTAATAACAGCTTGTTATGGAATTCATTATGAGATACCAGATCATAACAGAGTGGTTTGAATAGAGAAATTTCAAATCTTGTTAGTCAGTTAAATTATATACACCACACTAGGTAATTATATAGTCTTACTTTCAGCAATTTGGGACGAGAATGTTTAGATTAAGAACCATGCTCTATACAATTAATTATCTGCTATTTAGATTACAAATAAATTTCTAAACGTTCGAAAATGCAATTCTTTACTTTATTTAAATCAATTTTTACATGGAATATCTAGAAAACGTCTGATTGCACATTGACATATCAATTTCCTGAGCGTATTTACAAATCATATTAGCTGCGAGGTCTGTTATAAAACCTAGATCAATTTAACTTCTAATGAACATGAAAATTAAACATCATTTTAAATTAACAATAACTGAATTCGCAAAACAAAAGTTTAGGGGAAACGCCGGGAAGAAGTTCATGAATGCGGTTAAACATAACAGTTAAAACTTCCACACATGTAGTATTTTTTTTCAGATATGATTACTTAGTCAAAATCAAGTACTGAAGGATAAGAATTAGAATCGTAGTAAAAAGCAGTAATCCTTCACGATAATATTTATGTGCGTCGCTTTATCTTTAGCAACCTCTTAGGGGGGGGGGGGGGCAGTCAGTCGCACTCCATCGGTTAGCTGGTGTGGTCTCAAATGTGAATATTCGTTATTTTCCCTACGCCAGGCATGTGCAATCGGCTTACATCGGAGCCAGCCTTAGTTAAGTATACAGTCCACTTTATTTCGCATACATCTATTCTTGGTCCTCTGGGCCGGATGTGCAAGTACCAAACATACCGCCAGCCATGGGATTATCTTGGTCAAGTGACTTTTGGCTGATTTAACAGCCGCTTCCCAGTGGACACCCATTGAAGGCGCTCCAGGGCTGTTAAATCAAGCAAAAGTCAAATGTTTAAAGAGGGTATACTGATATATATGTACAATAATTCTGAGGGAACCACTCAGGACCACAGTATCCTAGTAACTCTTTGATTATTTTCATTTTCCCATATTAAAACACCTAATTAGCTTCACAAAGTGCTAATAAATAATAATAGTAATCAATTAATAGCCATGAAGATATATTGGACTTCAAATCTATAAATATTTAACGAATTATGTCAATAGATCTTATTATAATTATCGTCATGAGAAGTGATTAATTCCCTCTTTATTAGTTGACAAAGCTTCCTCCATTACCATTATTGGGATAGCTAATCAGTGTATTCGTCTTCCGGCTGATTCAAACATTCGTTAATATCAGAAATCGGACCAGTGGCATGGGGTTTAGAGGGAGGATTTTTTAAAATTTGAAATATCTCCGTTGCTATGAGTCGGATTGAAAAATTATAGATAACCAATGAAAACTGATTATATGAACTAATGCTATATTAACAATAAGCTGTTATATCATGAACGATTAAATTCTAACCCTTAATATCAAATATTTTTTACAATAGACCTTTATTACAAGAGAGCCATGCAAATTCGGTGACTGGGGACGTCATCAGTTAAGATTTTACGTTCTTAACTCGAATATTTTCATTAGATCTATACTGTATTCGATGTATAAACGTTTCATGCAACAGGTAAGTTCACAGTCGTTATTAACTGAAATCGGACTAGGAATAAATAGAGGTGGCGGAATTCGAAAATTCAAAATAATTCTGTTATTATTAATAATAGTGATATTAATAATAATGTTAATATAAGTAGTTAATTATTAATGTTATAGAACCAATATTGTTATGCTGTTGATGCTTCATAATTGTTATTTTATATATTTCTTGTAGCTCAAATGTTTAGGTAGTTATTAAGTTTTTGTAATTGCTTTCAGCCTTTAGTAAGTCCTCACTTCTGCTCATCGGGTTTTTATTTAGAAATATAAAATATATGGCATGAAGAGATCAATGGTGAGTCAGTGAGAATCTGATTTGTTCTTGCAGCCCCTGCGTGGCGGGCTTTTTTAATCTTCATGGCATCGAATTGATTTATAGGTGTCCAATAGAACAGCATAGATAACCCGAGCCTACTTATGATAAGGAGTTTCACATTTTAAGAGTTTGCTATGGAGAGCAGTATCACGAACAAGATCACAGTGTTTCCTTACAAAGAGACACACAAGGAAATATTGATACGGCCAGATGGCCTTACTAGGAACCATATTGTAATCCGGTCCCGGCACTCCATCAACATTATGAATTCACAAAGCTGCGTGTGAACCTGACTTATTGAAACCATTTCTAGGTACTAGAGCTTAGTTCAGGCAACTAGGACTACTAGGAGGGCTGGGAAATCCATATTGTAATAGAGATGCAGGTGACATAAACCTTTAAGCAACATTCCAGGAAGGAACTCGAAAATCAGTATGAGCAATGGAACAAGGTTGGCATATGTGATGAAGATATGCGGGGATGGCAGAGGATGGAGATGCCATTTTAATAGGCCAAGTTTAATCATTGATTTATGACATTGGGATAGATGAAAAATTAGAAGTATAAATTACTGAGGATTCTTCCTATAAAATCCTATCTATGGCGATTTTAAAAGGTTGTTGGGTACAAGTAATAAACTACAGGGTGTGGACTAGAATAGACTTTGCCATGGAAGACCAACCATAATCAGGCAAGAAAAGAAGCTTATATGTATGATTTTGATATCTTTCTCTTCTTTCTTGACCTATGCCTATGCCAATTGAGAAGGCATTGCTGTCAGTTGAATTCAGGAAACTTAATAGACTGACGAGAATGAATCTGGGAGAGATTTTCGGAGCTTAAAACTAAAGATGTCTCAGTTCACGTTGAGACTACCTTCCATTGGCTCATCACTGACATATCCCCTGTTTTACCTCGTCCTGATAATGGCTATCAAAAATAAGGAGAATCACTTACGGTAATAGATCAATATCAATATGTTATATGTTTCTTGACATCTAAACGTTTTATGTAAAAATAAAGATGAAGTTCGTTAACGACTAAAAATTCTTTTTTAAAAATTTCCATTGTTATGCGCTTTTGAATGTCAGTGTTATCTATTCCCCTCTCCATCAAGACAGGTTGCAAGTCCCTAAAACTAAGTACTTTTCTAAACTAGTTATCTTATTACAAGGGTATAATCACTTATTTCTTGGGCGATTTACATATTTTATTAATCAGACAAATTAAGAGTACGGGCTACAAGTTTACGTTATGTCATATTAAAAAAGTCCGTCACGCAAAGGCTGCGTAAACTTACAGATTTTCCAAGTGCTAATTTAGACCCTCTATTGATTTTCTCACACCATATATTTTCTCTTTCTAAGTAAAACCCCAATGAGAAGAAGTGAGGATTTACTAACGGCTGAAAAAATTACAAAGACTAAATAACTTCGATAACTTTTCGTTTCACTTGTCTTAGACATCATTACTGCATTTTGCTTCTTTCGAGTGTTTGTTCGTTTGTTTGTTACCTTTTCACGCATAAACGGCTGAATCGAATTTTATGAAACTTGGTATGTATATTACTACTAACCCAACTTAGACTTTAGGCTATATTAATTTTCTCTAAGACGAACAGAAGGGGGTTATAAGGGAGGCCTGAAATTAAAAATAGCGATATTTCGTTTCCTATTGGTTTTTCGGCAAATATGCACATAACAATAGTCGTTTATTTTGTTATTTAGAGTAACTTTTACTATATATACTTTCGTCGTATACGGAAGTATAAATGCTAAAGTGATAGCGGGAGTCAACAATTTTATTTGGCACAAAAGACTCAACCGAACTAAATAAAACTCGGTATGTGTATTAGCACTAACGCCTGCATTATCAGAAGCCATACTAATATTTCTAAGGACGGGCAGGAGTGGTGGTTGTAAAGGATGCCTGTAATTAAAAATAGCGGTATTTCGTTTCCTATTTGTTTTTCTGCAAATATGCACACGAAAAAAGATGTTTATTATTTTATTTAGAGAAACTTTTGTTATATTCACATTTGTCGTATAACAAAGTATAGACGAGATATACACTAAAAACTAAAGCGGGAGCTAACATTTTTATTGGGCACTAACGATTGAACCGAACTTAACAAAACTTGGTGTGTCAATTAGCATTAATTCTTCCATGATTATAAGCTATAATAAAATTTTTAGGTTTGAACGGGAGTGGGGGTTTAAGGGAGGCCTGAAATAAAAATTAGCGATATTTCATTGTCTATTTGTTTTTCGAAAAACGTGCACATAACAAAAGTTGTTTACTTTGTTATTTAGAGTAACTTTTGGTTTATACATTTTTTTCGGGAACAATGTATGAAGTAATTTGCGTAGAAATATTGATATGCTCAACAATTCTTTCCAATATGAACTACCTGGTACCTCACCTGGAGAAATTAATTCAAATCTATGTTAATATTTTGTCCTTAATAATTCAAATCTACGCATAATGCACAGGAGACAGTGAAGTTTTACATAAAAAATTAATTTTATTATTAACAAATCTACAGTAACTACGGGTATTAACTCTAAACACTAAGAGGGGTAAATGTTAAAATAAAGCCTTGCCAAAAAAATACCATCACCTTTCAGCCTCAAATGAATTCCCGGGCGATGCCGGATATCTTATCTAAATAAGATTGTGGGGAGCTGAAACTCTTGTTATGGATGAAATATTGAATGACAATATTAAACAATTTTTACCTTTCGAGTTAACTGGTGTGTTTTAATTCGTGAAGAACCGTTAGGTTATTTATTTTATGATATCGTGTATTTATTTAATATTTTCCTTTGAATACCTCAAACGTATTTTGTTTATTTATTAAAATCTTTTACTTTTATTTATTATTCTATTTATTAAATTGAAATAACTAAATTCAATTACTATTTATACAAGTATTGTATACAAATCAAATTTATGTTATGCTCTGAAAGCTGAACGGGTCATATAGCAAATAAACTCCAGACTTGAAGAATTATTTCAAAGAGTAAATTAGTCAAATTGAGACCTCAGGTATATATATATATATATATATATATATATATATATATATATACATAGATATATACATACATACATATATCAGACGGTCAGTGTGTGTGTGTGTGTGTGTGTGTGTGTCTGTGTATGTGTTGTGTGTGCTTGTGATATAGTCCATAAACGATCTTTGAAATCGTTTAATTGGATTTTAAAGAAGAAGTGAGATATAAAATCCCAAATATTTCCGTAAATTACCAATCTCCATTTCTCTTAATGTCTAATATTTTCCTATTTCAAGGGAAAATGTTGAAATATCCTGGGTTTCTAACCAGGATTTCTAGGTTATCCTTATGACTTTCAGAAGACCTTTTAACAAGCAAGGTCAGTTAGTAACAAGTATTTCTTTACTATTAATATTAATGGCCATTATTCTTTTAATATAACTAGCGTGTTTTCCATTCAGTTCAATTGAACTTTAATAATGTATTCTATCAACTGGAATTGATTTGGTTTTGAACGAGTTCTTGCCAGCTTACTCCAAAATAAGTCTCGGGTTTTGGCATCATTCGCTCAGTTATTAACTTTTAGAAAGTTCTGTACTTCTTAGTGATATTTGCTTATTTACATCGCATATTTCAAAATTGCATAGATTACTGGTAATATAAAAAAGTCAGTCACGCAAGGGCTGCGTAAACTAAGCAGATTTCCCACCTGAAATTTTACAATAGAGAAATCTGCATACAGCTAACACTTAACACTCTCACGAAGACAAGTAAATACAAACGGTAATGAAAAATCATTCAGTTAAATTTAATAAGCTCCCAACGGAAACGGCTTCTGAATTGTAAACAAATAGGTCTGCCTACCACTCAGAGATGACCATTTTATTCACAGGAAAGAAAAACAATTACTGATATATATCTGAATATAAAACATTAACTTTATTGCAAACTATTTACTATATCTAGTACTGCATCATATAATATACAGGATAATTTATATTTTAACAACTCAAATTTTAGTAATCCGAGAATTAAAGAAGGTGGGGTGGGGGGAGGGGGATGAAAAGAACGTATTTACATATATCTCACTAAGTAAGAGGTTATACGAGTTTAATTTCACGAGAGCAGAACAGTTACGGAAACGGCTAAACTAAACTTGAATCTTACAAGAAGACCCGACTATACCCGATCTCATCTCTTCCGTTACCCACACATACTTTATAAAAATGCAAATATCTCCGTTAATATTCAAAATAGAGAATTGTATATAACAATATTTATAAGGTTGGTTCTATACACTTTTTCGATCCGACGCATAATAACGAAGATATGACGAATATTTGAAATCCCCTCTCTAAACCCCCATCCTCTGGTCTGATTCTAGCCATTAACGAACTTGATCTATTTTTTTTAAATACAACGTTTAAATATGGAGTTTGGTAACGATCAAACAAATATTTCAACCGCTAGAGCATAAATAGACACACACACACGCACTCACGCACACACACACACACACACACACACACACACACACACACACACACACACACATATATATATATATATAAAATTTTGAACGGACCTCATTTTCGCCATCTCTTGGGCAGGAGCGATGGGCAATTGAATACATTTTCCAAAAAACGTACCATAAATCTGCTAAAACACCTCTCTGTAATATATAGAAGTCTCAGTAGATATTCTTTGCTTGTTGTTTGGGTTGAGTCGAAAGTGTGAAAAGAGAGAGAGATAATGACGTCGAGATGACTGAGTAACTCGATGCCGAGTTGCTAATGAGGGCAAAGCCCCATTGATTGTTTACTCGTCGAGTTCTCTCGTTGCCAAGGAGACCAGAGGCAGACTGACACTTATTCTAACCTTATCCATCAGCTGACTCCATCTTCCTTGCCTCATCCAGGCCTATATTGGCTCTATATGAACTCCCATCACGTCTGTATGTGACATATACATTAGCAGAAGCAGCTGGGAGTCGATTCATTCGAGTCTCAATCTATATAACCTGTTAAAAGGCTAGTGACTTCTGTCACAATGATGTTATATGCTTTCATCTATATTTAAATGAAGACAATCGAAATAATAAGAAGTCCGTCACGCAAGGACAGCGTTAACTAAGCAGATTTCCCTCGTGAGGTTACATACTGTTAACACAACACGGCGTGAATATTAATTTAATAAAAAAATAAAAAAAAGATAATAACAAATCCACCAGAACATATTTGCAGGTATCTCGTATAATACAGGTCTGTTGACAACAATATTTGGTATTTCAGCTTCGAATAATTTGCTTTGTAACGTATTGTTTATGTAACATGAGTGGAAGTGGGGGTTTACTGAATGCTGAAAACTGAAAATGCAAATATCTCGGTTAATATTCAAGATAGAGAGAGAATAAATGTATATAACAATAGTTATAGTAAATTTAATTTGCGATAAGATTGTTTTTTTTTCGATCCGACTTATAGTAACGGAGATGTTTCAAATTTTTAAAATTCTCCTTCTCTAAACCCCCCCCCCCTCCTCCTGGTCCGATTTTAGCCGTTAACGAATTTGAACTTTCTTTTTACATAAAACGACTAAATATCGAGTTTAGTAACGACAAACAATAATTGTGACCCCTAGAGCGGTAACAGACGAATATATATATATATATATATATATATATATATATATATATATATATACATATACAGTTTTGAACGGACCTCAATTTCGTCATCTCCTAGGTAAGATCGATGGACATTTGAAGAAAAATTATGAAAATCGCGTCATGAGTAGGACCTCAAAAGCTGATTTTCCTCAAGGGAAATCTGTTACAACGGCAAGCCTTAAAATGTTGAAATTTTGTATTATTCGGTGTTGTAACGTCTAGTTGTTTACGTCCTCTATTGGTCTAAACCGATAAAGATGGGAAAGGAGTTAGAAGGCTTAAATTTTAAGTTTCACCTTCTACGACATTTTGTGATGCGATGAATAGAACGGAGATATTGTATATTATTTCAATTGAAATGATTTAAAATGAAAGAAATCAAAAATTTCGTTTTGTTTTTATTTAATAATGAAATAAAGCCATTTGTGGACCACATCTGAATTATTGTTTAACTCATCTACGTGAAAAATATTCTTTAATTTTATTCTTAAGGTTACTTTTTGGTCTCTCATTTAACTAAAGCTACAGGGTCTAAGAATAAATTACATCCAATTCCCGTTAAAATATCTCACATAATAATCTTGCTACAGCCTTCGGTTTTTTTTTGAGTAGACTGAAGAAGATAGGCCCATCCTGATTGACTAGATGACGATCGGACCACGGGGACCGGTACAGCAACGAACGTGCTAATGAGCTAAAGATTGAATTGAATGAGCTATATCTTAAAGTTTTGCTTCGTTCATAAAAGATAAACAAGGAACTAGAACGATAAATAACAATAATAAAATGTGTCTGCCGTATGATACTCTTTAATTTTTACTTGTTTTCAAATTTGTTTTAAGTGATATTAACTAGGGATTGTGTGACCCATATGGATGTACAATCTTAAGACGTCAAGTATAAATGAATAGTCTGATTGCTAAAAAGGAAGAACCGACATTGGAAGAACTCTAAGAAAGTTGATGTAATGAACTTGTTGGAATCCACTAAGCGAGTGAGGGTGGGTTGGGGGAAGTGGGCTTATAAGAGTTGTGTCATTAGTGGAGAACTAGGCCTAGCCAAGAGTAGCTGGCAAGCTGTATCAGCCGCCCAGAAAGAAGAAAGAAAGCAGGCTATAACACGACCAGCACTACTCACGAGAACAGCAAGAATGTGCCAGTGGATTCCTGAGGTTCTTCCCACCTCAGAAAACCACTTCTCTCTATCTCAATAACAGTTTCTCCTCCGACTCCTTCCCGAGGCGAAATTAATTTCAAACGTACTGAATAAGTTTTCCCTTTTATACGAGAGTTCCGGAGAACTTCCGATTCCTCGTACGAAGCACTTAGAGTATTTTCATAAAATCTTTTATATGTTATTAGGGATTCTAGCGTTGCAAACGGGGTATTAGAGATTTCCTCTTGATAGTGAAGTTTCCTGTGAAAGTTTTCAAGTAATCTCTGAAGTAATGGTTATTACTAAGAATCCCTTAGTTTCTTTCTATTGTTAGAGCGATGACGTGGAAGATTACATAATAAACTTGTAATAGTCAAGATCTCGTGACTGGGCGTTTCCACAGCTCGTTCTGGTCTCATATGTACACTGCTAGCTTCTCGGAAGACGTTAAACGGGACTATGTATAAAAACCTTCCCAATGATCTCAGAATGGATCCAGCCGGTTTTATTTCTGAATGTTGGTGAAATCGGAAATTTGGCTTTGTGCTCCACCAGGAACTACTTGACTAGATAATAATAAATAATAAAGAGATATAGTCCTAATTTCAATTCCTAAGCGATTCATTTTTATTCTAGAATAAAATTGTTTTTTTGAAAGCTTATACCCTCCCACATTTTTCGAATGAACCACGTAGAAACGTAAATTTGTGTCCACTTATCACTTACGAGATCAAAAAAAATATATAAAAAAAACATTAAAAACACGAAAAATAATTTTTTGATCGCATTCATTTATTTTTTTAATAATGTAATTTATTTAGGAAATTATTTTCCTCGGCGATAATAACGAAAAAACGTGAATATGTTATTAAACAAAGTTTTCAAAAATATCTGAGGCTCCTAATACCTCTTTCCTATGTTCGGACTTGTCTTTTAGGTTAAGAAAGTATTCCTAGATATTAATAGCTAGTATGCAGTTTAGTGTTAGAAGATGTTGGTGGTAGCAGTAAGTGTTTCATCTTAGCAGTGTATTCTAGTATTTTCTAAACAACTGATTGAGGGATGCTATATTATAATTTATAACTGATGATATGGTTCTTTTACATTCAATCGATCCATTTTCGAAACTGAGTGAAATTCATGAGTTTATTTCCTAAAGAATTTGATTAATTTTAACAAGTTTTTATTTAAGTAAATAATATATTTGATTTCATAATTATTAAATAATAATTAATTTGTCTACTAATGGGAATATAGTAAAAAAAAAAAAAGATATTTGAATTACATAGTAAGTATTTCATTCTCTACAAGCGTTAGTGCATAATTTCCATTTTGATGGGGGGGGGTATAATAAAGTATAAAAAAGTGAGAGCAATTCATATTATGTATAAAAAATGATATAAATAACTTTTTTAAAACAAAACTTTATTTTGTATACGACATTTCAACGTACAGATACATAATTGTATAGATTATTCCTTAACCCTAGAATGGTAGTGAACGTAAAAATTACGTATGATCTGGTTTGAACTGTTATCAAAGGGCCGTTAACGACCCCACCACCCTCACCCCTCAGCTATGAGCCCTCCAGACAGTTCGGCCTTCACCTCCACCAAGTGCAGCTAAGTGAACCTTCCCACTCATCCAATACTATTTTTTGAAATAAAAACGACACGTAATATTTACGTATCAATACTATTAACCGCAACTTTTTGGCACGTAAAATTTACGTATCGCTACTAATAACCGGTTTTTATGCTATAACTTAGTTAATATTATTCTCAATTTATTTTCTTCCAATTTATTTTTATATTCTAATTTATTTTCTTTTAATGTTTGTAACTTTTATTTTTTAATATATAAAAGACAAAGATGTATAGAGAGAATATAAATAATAATAATAATAATCTGTTTATAGTCTCTGAAAAATGGAGAAAAAATATTCAACGGACGAAGAAATTTGTTGAAAGAACTCTCCGATGGGTCAGATGGGGAAAATGGCAATTATGAAATAGATGGATATTGATAATCCGATGATGATCCGGAGTATTCTCCAAGTGATGAGGAGGTTGAGCCTTCGGAAATGATTGCAACATAGAGTGGGCTAGATAGCGATGAGAGTCAGCAAATTTTAGAAAACATCAAGGCAATCGTAGAAAGAGAAGAAACACAGAGGCAAAAAAAACCTAAAACCTCTCAACCACACAATATTGACAGATCAGTTACAATAAATGTAGAAGGTGGGGTAGTCCTTGGTAAGAATGGATATGAATGGAGCACACAACCTCCGGAACGTGTTTCGAACGAAGCGCCTGAAAGGATTGTCGTGCACATTATTAGATATTAACTTAGATATAAGTTAAAGAAAAGTGTATCTTTTAATAAAATAAAAAAAAATAGTCCCAAACATTAACAAATTTTGAATAATTTCACCAATTATCAGTTGCACACGTAAAATTTACGTATCAATACCATTAAGCGGGAAATAATATCACTACCGTTCTAGGGTTAATGATTTTTCGTTATAATGATACATTTTTTAAATCATTTTTGTTTAACATGAGAAGTTTTATAAATTATGTCCTGCGGCATTTTTTCGTTCGATGTATTGCAACAGAGACATTTTATTCAAAAGGAATTTTGTTATATGATTTGCTTTGAATTCTATAGTTTATTTTTTAATGAAATAGGAATATAAAGAATTAATGCGGTGCCCAGCAGTTTTTTATTTTGCGGATTTAATAATTTCTGGGGGATTGATCACCCACCCCTTGTGCTTAAAGACTGCGCCTATGTCTGTACACTTTTTATTTTATTCCTAAATAAAAGTAGCCTTCTTAAACAATTTATATAATAACACATAAGTAATTAATAAGTTATAAAATATTACAAAGAGCTTAATGCCATTTAGTTTGCTTTTTTGAAATACAAATACAAAAAAGTCCATCACGCAGGGGCTGCGTAAACTAGATTTTCCATGTGAAGTTTTACAATTGAGAAATCTGCATACTGGTAACACAATACCACCCTGATTAAAAACAAACGGTAATGAGAAATCTTTCATTTAATTAAAATAAATTCCAAACTGAAACGGCTTCTTAATTGTAAGAATAATTTATATTTTAATAACTCAAATTTTAGTAGTCCAAGAACTAAAGAAGGAGGGGGGGGGGGCGGATGAACAGAACGTATTTGCATAAATCTCACAAAGTAACGAAGGTAAGGTAAGGTTAGAAGCGACAGGTAAGGTTAGAAGAAGCCTCCCACCTGAGCCGAGGAATGACGGAAATGGCCGACCTATTCCGAACTATACCCGACCACAGGCTTCATAAAAATGCAAATATCTCGGTTAATATTCAAGATAGAGAATAAATGTACATACCAATATTTGTAGTAAATTTAATTTGTAATAAGATTGGTTCTATACCATTTTTCGATCCGATGCATAATAACGGAGATATTTTGAATTTTTGAGAATTCCCCCTCTCCCTCTAGTCCGATTTCAGCCATTAACGAACTTGATCTGTCTTTTTACATAAAACGGTTAAATATCGAGTTTCGTAACGATCAAACCAAAATTACGACCACTAGAGCGTTAACAGACAAATATTATATATATATATATATATATATATATATATATATATATATATATATATATATATATATATATATATATATATATATATATATAATTTTGAACGGACCTCATTTTCGTCATCTCCTGGGTAGGATCGATGGACATTTGAAGAAATTTTTCGAAAATCGCGTCGTGAGTACGACCTCAATAGCTGATTATAAAATAACAAACTCATGTTTTCTACACTTGTAATAGTAAAAGCACTTTATTGAATGTAGGGAAATTGAATGATTGAAGTGGGTTGTTCTGAACAGGCTAACTAGACACATAAAATGAAAAATATAGTTTCTCTTTAATACTTAATTATACTTACATATTGTTATTTTATTTACGGTTTTTTTTCTAACTCCATAAGTTGTTTCATGAAACAGACTCACACGCACGCAAACACACACAGTGACACTATATATAATTTTTAAAATTAACTTTTACGTCCTTTTATGAAACTTTTCTTTATTGACAAAGTATAAAAAAAAGAAGAAGAAAAATACTTTTTTGTGGGATTACGACGAAAAAGGTCACAATATTGTCGCAATCGAAGTTTTCCCTTTTAAAGTAGAGTTTCCAGTAGCCGTGGAAGTTCAAAAATAAAGTTGCTAACAGGCGGTGCCGCTTCCTGTTAATGGGATGACAGTAATCCAGTTCCTTCATAAACTTTCAGCACCGAAACAATAAAGATATGAAAAATAGGGGAAACTTCCACCCTGAGCGTACTATATAAGCAGGCTGGCTTTCATTCTACGGCGGGGGTGGAAAAGAAAAGAGGTGTTTACCATATTTCATTCTAATGAACGACAATGTTCCTCATCTGTTTCTTTTATTATTTGTTTAGGTCCCGGATATACTCCACATACATAACAAATTAAAGTACGACCTAATTAACAATTTATAGACGTTACATATACAATTAGCTGAATCATTTCAGACAATGAAACCCATAACAAAAGGCACTTTCTAAATGCAACGGCTTATCATTTACTTTAATAATGAAAATAAAAATGGTATACATGTTATCAGTTCCGTCGCATTCTCTGCTACTTGAGATGACGCTACAATGGCGATTCATCTTATAACACGTTTGAGTATAATTCTACAAATTTAAATAAATTTTTACAAAGCTAAATTTTACAAATGTACAACATAAATGGAACCATGCCCCTACAATGGCGATTCATCTCTTCTTTTATCATGTTAGAAAATAATTTTACAAAATTAAATAAATATTAAAATTTTTACAAAGCTAAATTTTACAAATGTACAAAATCAATAGAATGGACAAAACTAAACATAAATTGTTAGTATATTTACAACATTAGGAAAAAATAAAAAGAAAAGAAAAACTATAAATAGTTAAACTTGAAGGAGGCAAAACTTATATTCCATGTACAGTGTTTGCTATATATAATTCTCTTAATGTTAAATAATAGCTTTTATATTATATATGTATATTATATATTATATTCTCTGCGGGATAGCGACTCATTTGAGAGACAATAATCGGCTACTTATTACCATTAATTGTGAGTAATTTCCTATTATATTTATAGAGATCTTCTGTATCTTCAACCAATATTTTACGGACCTTTATCGGGGTAAACTCATAATAAGATTCGGCATGATTCATTAATACTTGTGTCGTCCGGTTCCAAAGCCGGAGTCGCCGTGCTCACGATTCAGGGTCAGATCCGTAATTCGGAATTCCGAATTTTTCAGTTTCCCTCTACTTTTTCAGGATTAATTACAGGTATTTAGGAACAGAAGGTATCCACGGTTTTCTAGGCTATAGCTAATCTTCTCTCTCAAAATTATTCACCCATTTTGCATGTTTAACGGCTTCTCCGCCAATCCTGTATTCATAGTTCTGTGCTTCAGCAAAACATTGATTTGTCAAATTTAATGAGTTGTTTCGAGTGATGGAAATTTTTTGAAACTGTGGTTTTCGTTAATTTTATTATTTTTTTCAGGGATTATTAGGTGCTCAGATACTTTTGTGCATAGTATCTGTCCATTTGCATAGATTATTTTCTTCCATACGCACCATTGATATTGTATATCCCACTGCTCTTAATCGCAGGTCACCTTTTAACTTGTCAGCAATGAAAATGATCCCTTTATATTATCTTTATTCAGAGTTTTTGCAATATTGTTGGTCGTTCCTATTCCTCAAAGAACAATGGCGCTTTTTCTGTCGTTTTCGATTTTTTTGGGCCAGTTTTTCTTAAACTGATTTGCCAACATGAATTTACAGACAATCATTTCTTTATTTTAAATGTTTATTAGAAAATTTAATAAAAAAAAATAGTTTTCTTTTATTACATCTACTAAAGTTTTGCAATGTTTCAATGTAACACATCATTGAAGGAGTGATGTCTTTTTGTATAGTTTATTCTAAATTTTAGAGACCATTGTTTTCAACAAAAGACCAGTGAAATCTGTTTGTTACTGCAAGAAATAATAGGAATGACCATTTGTAGTAGCTAAGCTTAAAAAAAAAAAAATGTTTATCAAACTGTATTTAAAATAGTCCATGTTGTTGACTAAATTAAACAGAATTCTCAGATACTAGGGGATGTCCTGATGTAGTCATCTCACATCCTATTATTTATTTCTCCAGTTATGAGAAGTTGACGTAGAAGAGATTAAAAATTTAAGCTGGATATGAAGTGTTAAATTGAAATTGTAAGAGCAGCAATGGTGGCCGACTGAAGGATGAAAGCAAAGAATATATAAATGACTCAATTAAGATTTGTCTTATACATGAAAAAAAAAAAAAAAAAACATTTAAAAAAGATTTGTAGAATATTGTATTTTAAATGAACCGTGATATTATTTTTTCATGAAATTTATAAGGTTTATTTATCCGACCACGTGTGTCTAGCTCTGTTTCTCTTTATGATTAGATCCCATGAGGAAACCCCTTATGAATGCCAAAAAAATCAAAAAAAAATCTAAAAACGTAAATAGTTTATTCCAACTAGTTTTTATCAGATTTCCCTTAAGGGAAATCAGCTATCGAGGTTGTACCCATGACGCGATTTTCGAAATTTTTCTTCAAATGTCCATCGATCCTACCCAGTGAAAATGAGGTCCGTTGAAAACTGTAAATATATATATATATATATATATATATATATATATATATATATATATATATATATATATATATATATGTCTGTTACCGCCCTAGCGGTCGCAATTTTTGTCTTATTGTTACCAAACTTGATATATAATCGTTTTATACAAAACAAAAGATCAAGTTCGTTAATGGTTGAAATCGGACTAGGGGGAGAGGGAGTTTAGAGGGGAGAATTTCGAAAATTCTTAATATGTCCGTTATTATGTGTCGGATCGAAAAATTGTATATAAAACCTATCTTATTGCAAATGTAATGTTCTATAAATATTGATATGTACATTTTTTCACTACCTTGATTATTTACTGAGATATTTGCATTTTTTAGTTTTCGGCCTTCAGTAAAGCCTCACTCCTACTCATCTCATATTGTCAATATTCTATTATGTTATGAAGCACTTTATTTGAAGCTTAAATACCAAATATCGTTATCATAGAACTTTTACGTTTTGAGATAAATGCAAATACGTGGCACGCGTGGGAAATCTACTTAGTTAACGCAGCCCCTGCGTGACGGACGTTTTGAAACCGGGATATATACGGGATATATTTTTAGAAAGGCCTTTTATAAAAGAACATTAAAGAAGCTAACACATATATAGACTTTTAATTAGTTGAAGCATATTATTCATTGTTGTAAAATCTCCCTAAGCTCATTAGAGGGGTATTTAAAGAAGGCATCAAAGGGGATAAATGCTATACTGTACAAGAGCACATGAATGATGTGCCTCCAAAGTGGTATATACCAATTAAGCATTGAATGAGAGGGTAGGGAAGATAAAGTCAAGGGGAGAGGATTTGAATGTCTTATGAAAGTGAATAGTCGAAGAAAACTTGAGGACGCGCTAAATAAAGGGTTTCCAGAGCTCCCGACGGGTGAGGCTCAGAGGAGTTCGTGCCGGGTATTCATTACTGGCCTGCATACCGCCATCTTGATTAAAACCGTCCCAGAACCTTGATAATTTAATTATCAAGAAGGCAGTGCCTCCTCGATCTTCCACAGCCCACTGCCTGATTAATCGCTAGGAATGAC
This sequence comes from Riptortus pedestris, assembly GCA_019009955.1. Classification (NCBI taxonomy): domain Eukaryota; kingdom Metazoa; phylum Arthropoda; class Insecta; order Hemiptera; family Alydidae; genus Riptortus; species Riptortus pedestris. The sequence goes on from CM032229.1 coordinate 94,670,084, forward strand.
TGACTCGTCCCGAAGGGGGATTTGCTCGCACGCTCCAATTACACCAAGCAGGGCCACGCGTCATCATGAGGGCTAGTAATTACTAAGTACCTCTTCTTGGCACTTTCGGCTCAGTCCAAAGCTTCGCTTTTATACAATTTTCAATACGTGAATTCATTATGCAGTCGTACGGATTTTATAAAAAAAAATCATGGAATTAGAGAAGCCATTAAGAGAGATTTTCTTTATAGTTGTTTTATTTTCGGTGCTGCAAATGAAGTTAAGAAGTTCTCGTTATTGAGTGTCGTTTTTTTTTTTTTTTTGTAAAAGTCCCGAGTAAAATTTAAAGACAACTAAAATAAATCTAATTTAATAGTTATATATTTTTTCCCTTTAATTAATTCCTTCTATTTTAGAAGTGACTCTCAGTGTCACTCCAACAATTTTGGAATGCTTGACAGTCTATTAGATGCGTGTACAGACACTGCAAACTCGTAAGATTTAAGTTTCTAGTAGGACCTTCACAAATTGCATTCGGAATAATTTAAAAAGTTACCCAAAAGCCACAATCTTTCATAGTTTTTTAAGGTGTTCAAAAGAGGTATCGTCCTTATTATTCGAATGTGGCAAGTATCATATCATCCCTAAATAAGAAACGTTTTTATTGCAAGTCTGTGTATGCTGCTCCAATGTGAACCTAAATGTGAACGAAAACCATTTATGTGCTCGACAAGATTCAGATATCATATAGAACTCATCGAAAACTCTAATCTAATCTGAATTAATAGTATATATTTGGAGTTTTGTTAGATCACAAAAATATTTTTGGATAGTGTTGAATTGTAATCAGTTGCATGAATGGGTTCCTTAATAGTTTGTTTATAAGTTCTTAACAATTTGTTGTTTCATAAGATATTAGGAGTTAGAGCAGGGAATAGCTTATCTGTTGTATACTCTCAAAGCTGCCCCAGGAAGGAGTGCTCAGCTGTGGAATGTGCCTTTAAAAAAGTATACTCCTCAGGGAGTAAAAAAGTATGTTCTTCCTTCGGGTATGATGCCGGTGGCCTTTTAATCTACAATACATTCACTAACCTCAATATTACTCAAGAAGGTACTTAAAATAAGTTAAGTGAATTGCAATATTGGTTTCAAGAAAGAGGTTTTAGATTTCCTACAGGCAAAACAAAATTCGTATGAAGGGTTGCTAGCAAAAACCCACTAGTCAAAAAAACACTTTAGGGAGTAAAATTTTGATATTTTTTTAATAAACTCCTTGGGGGTCAGGAATGTTATCTAAACTAATTTATAGATGATCAAAAATATCCTCTTTCAATGGGGAAGAAGAATGTTCAGGACTAATGTTGTTTTTAGTGGAATTGAAAAAAAACAAAACTAAAAGTCAAATATGATATAGATAACATGATGAGGTACGAGATGCATATTGAGTCACTTGTTTATTTCATTTAATAATTGTAACAAGAAAAAAACAATTTAAGAAAAATTATAAAGAAAAATGTTGAATAACGTGTACAATAACTTTAGAAAAATCAATCTTCACATTCACTATTGTCATCGTTGTCAGTTTGGTAGTCAAGACAAGGTGAGTCGGCTGCTGCAACAAGGGGCAAACAGTCACGTGTAAAACTCCTTGCTTCCAGGATGTTGGAGGTAGTCCGGTAGTTGTAGAACATCCTTAGTCTAAGCGTTCTGACTTGTGGGGTTATTGCGGAATCACCGTATTTTTAACACCCGATACAGTCCGACGAGAGGTGTTTTTTTACGATTTCGATTGTATATGAGTAATACAGAACACTACATAATGACACCTTAAACCCATTTTTCAGTTTTTTTGGCTAATGGGGTTTTTGCTAGCAACTCTTCATATTTAGTTGCGAGTACAAATTTAAAATTTGATACAAATCGAATTGAATTTTCAATTAATAATTCGTGTTTGGATATCCAGGTGGTGGTGTAATCAAAGCATGTATATATATATATATATATATATATATATATATATATATATATAATTTCATATTTTAAAAGGTGCAACTTAAATAAAGTCCTTAATTGCAAATTATTATCACTTTTCAATATTTCGACTCGTATTTTTGAATTTGGCTTGGAGGGAAGAGTTTTCATAGGGATTGGTTGTCGTGCTTTTACCTAAGTGGAAGAGTATTGAACCAGATCTAAAGATTATGGATGTTGCGTTCAGTTATACTCTGAAAGTACAAGTAACTAAATTAATTTTTGGACTCCTTATAATATCATAGAAACCTAATAAACCACATGTGAATTAATATTTCCTTACTTTTCAAGTACTAAAAAAATAAATTTTAATAGAGAACCACTTTCAACAAGCTAATTAGAATTCACTAAGTATACGAACTCTTTAAATTCCCCCATTTACTTCCTAACTTTTCCTCCGTGGAGACTAACGAACTTAAAAATTAACTTAACTCTATCAGATATAATAGTAAAAAGTCTGGCCGTCTCTCAGCAAAATATGAGGGAAAATTATTTAAGCCATTAACCAAACAGTCAAAAGTCGTTTCGTATAAATATTTACAGAATGATCTAAAACTAACGAGGGACAATCGCAGAAACATTGATACATAGATTCTTTAGATACTTTTTAGATGTTATTTGGTTTATGGGATTTTTAGTTATTTTCAAAAATAGTTTACATTATTGAGCATAGATTTAGAAAGTTTTACTCAAGTTTCGACTAACTTAATTAAAAATAAACAGGTAAAAAGGGGTTTTAAACTACCGTTTAAACAAATTTATATTAAATGTAATGTAAGAAATCTAGGTATTTAAATACCCAGTAAGCATTTAAATAATTAAAAACGGAAGTAAAGGGCATTATCATACCCCATGAATATTAAATTTCATAGTTTAGTAGACGGTTTACAGTAATATCTGTATCAAATTCTTCCAGGAAAGCTGGGTGGTGGAGGAACGAATCAATTTGGATGTACTCTGAAGGCCTCTTTTCCTCTAACGCACTGTAGAGGAAAACTGGATATATTACAAGAGTTTATTAACAAAGCTAAGTTCATTGACACCTAACATTTTCGTAATATTTAAAGTTTTAGTATGCTAAAAAATTGCTAAATAAATTGTTGTTTTTTTTAAAATTAACTAGTATCTTCTTTAAAAGTAAAGGGTGAATATAAAACAAAAGTAGCCAAATTTTCTGTTTTACGCCAGAATCTTCTTTTTCTATTAATCTTCTTCCTAGAATAAAATTTAATACATTGTAGAGCATTTTTAAAATGAGAGACGTTCTTACATAGGATTTAAAAATAGTGTAATATTTGTTTTACTGCATCAATTAAATATTTGGAAAGATTGAAAGAAAAGCACAAATAAGAAAAATACTAAAACACTAACTTTCCTAGGACAATACAAATGTATTTACAAAATATTATCAACGTTGAATATCGTTATAGAGGGAAATTAAATAAAACTGCTGGACTCTTATCGGCCATTGTTCTTCTTCCAGTAGAAATAACCTGAATCAATGCAGCCTTTAAGATCTCTCTAATTACTCTGCAATTAATATCCTTGAAAGGAGATGGGCTGGTTTGGGGGAGGGGGGGGAGGGCCTAAATAAACCTAGATTATCTGGATGACTGATGGCACAGTGGCCAATGGAGCTAGGAAAGGACAAAGGCTGCGATACCAACCATTCCACTTTCCGAATTATTCTACTTTCTTTATCTCTATAAAAAAGATTATGAATATACATCAAGGCACGTATGTGTATATATATATATATATATATATATGTGTGTGTGTGGAGATTTCGTTATTCATGGGCTGCGTAAAATAAAGAAATTTCCATATGACTTCGATAACACGCTGGTGATTTCATCTTAACATATACACTCCATTTCTAAGTAAAACGTCGATAATTAGACATGATGCTTTACTGAAAACTGAAAGCTAGAGCGAATAACTCTCATAATATTTGAGTTACGAGAAAATGTATAGAACAGAAATTGAAAAACATCAGTAGTCTAACAAGAATGTTTCTATAGCATTTTTCGATCCAACTCCATAATAAAAGATATATTTTAAATTTTATATTTTCTCACTTTAAATTCCCTGAACCCCCTTCCCCATCAGATTTAAGCCATTAACGAACTTGATCTTTAGTTTTAGATGAAAGGTTTGTATATTTGGTTTAGTAACGACGAAACCAAAATTTGCTGCTACTAAAACATTAACAAACAAGTATATACTATATATATGTATGTATACGTGTCTGTGTGTGTGCAATTTTGAACGGACCTCATTCTCATCATCTCCTAGGTAGGATCCATGAAAATTAATAGATGGCAGAGATGGATTTGACGAAATTTTTAGAAGTCTCGTAAAGAGTGCAACTTCAATAGCTGATTGCCTGTAAAGGAAATCTGCGAAAATGTATAACAGTCGGACGCAACAGACACAGAGAAAGTCCGTCACATAGGTACCTTTTAGCAGATTTCCCTTAAGGGAAATCAGCAATTGAGGTCGTACTCTGACGCGATTTTCGAAAAATTTGTTCTAATGTCGATCGATTCTACCTAGGAGATGACAAAAATGAGGTCCGTTCGAAATTGATATATATATATATATATATATATATATATATATATATATATATATATATATATATATATTAACGCTCTAGCGGTCGCAATTTTTGTTTGGTCGCAAGCAAACTCGATATTTAAACGTTTTATGTAAAAATACAGATCAAGTTCGTTAATGGCTGAAATTGGACCAGTGGGGGGGGGGTTAGAGGGGGGATTGTCGAATATTCGAAATATCTCCGTTAATCTACGTCGCGTCGAAAAATCGTATTGAATCAATCTTATATATGCAAATTAAATTTACTATAAATATTGTTATATACATTTATTCTCTATCTTGAATATTAACCGAGATATTTGCATTTTTATTAAATGTGGGTAGGTAACGGACGGGAGTGAGTTTTCCACCAAAAGCTAGTTCGGCCGTTTCCGTAACTTTTTGGCACTCGTATGGAGATTTCTCTATTGTAAAACTTTACGTGGGAAATACGCTTAGTTTACGCAGCCCCTGCGTGACAGACTTTTTAACTACGTAGCTTGTAATTTAAACGTGGGTAATCTAATCTCACCATCTATTCTTTATATTTCAAGCACTAAGAAGCGTTTGTAGAAAGTAATTGAGCACCCCGTAAGGAAGCATTTGCGGGAGAGGAAAAAAGTATGAAATCGCGACACCGCCACCGCCACCGCTAGTACTAAGGTTTAGAAATAAAATCATATGGTATTTTATAACCTAATCATTTGATAGTTTATTAACAATTGAAGTGAAAACTTCTTTAGGCACGTTGTGCACCCCGTAAGGAAGCATTTGTGGGAGAGGAAAAAGTATGAAATCGCGACACCGCCACCGCCACCGCTAGTACTCAACTCAAAGCTAAAGGAGCTTCTTTTCTTCATAACTCAGGAGTTAATTTGGTAGGAACCAAATTAGCTAGAGTTTTCGTTCACATACCATTTTAAAGAGGACAAAACCAGCATCATTTCGTTCCCAGATACTATATATCTACTATTTTTACTTTCATAGATATTTTAATCCGAAGTTTAAATAAATTCGAATATTTAAATAAATTCCGATATTCAAATAAATTCGAATCAAAACTGTTTGTATCCTACTTTAGCTACCATATACCGATTGTATCAGTTTTAGAAATTGGTGATGATGCTGGCAGTGATGATGGTGCAAGAGTTGTTGAAATTATGGATAGAAATTGATTTTTCTGAGTGTACTTAACTTATTTTTGTAAAGCATTTGTAATAATTCTGAAATGTAATTTTTTTCTTTTATGTAAAATAACTGAAATAATTATGTATAGTATTTTATATTGATAAATAAAACAATTCGTGGTACAATATTTTTTTTTATCACTATTATTTTTGTCATTTCAGTTTTTCATGTAAAATAGAACATAACTGTTACTTATTGATAAATAACTAAAAATATTTTTAAACTAAGACTTCGTAAAAAAAATTTCTCGGCAATGCCAAAATTGAGCGATCAAAGCTAAAGGAGTTTTCACTTCTACCGGCAGTCCCCTGACTGCTGTTTTTTTTCCGTTTGATTATCTAAAAGCGAAATGTGGATATTAGAAAGGGGGGAGTACTGAAGGCTGAAACTAGAAAAATACAAGTAACTAATATTAATTTAATATTCACGTTTAATAAATTAGGTTAATATTCAAGTTTAAGAAAACAGGTCTAAAATAATAGTTGAGTTGTAGGAAGTTAATTTGCGAACAAGATTGGTTAGATATCATTTTCCTATAAGATATATGTATAATAAAAAGAGATATTTGAAATTCTTGATTCCACTTCTCTTTAAAACACCCTCTTCCTTGGGTGAAACACCATTAGTTTCGCATGAAACTATTAAGTATCAATATGGTTTTCATCTAATACAAAACAATTACTTAAAATCTCAAATGATGTCATCACAGGGAACATATTTGCATATATTTCATTCAGTAAGAGTCCAACGCTTCACATAAAAAGTTTCATATTATATAAGCTTTTTGTTAAAATAAAATATTTAAACGCGGGTGTTTACTGATGGCAGAATGCTAAAACGAAATGCAAATATCTTAGTTGCTATTCGAAATAGAGAAAAAATATCTAGAACAATATTTATAATTAAATATTCAACAAGATTGATAATATTCAATGTTTTAATTCCGACTTTAAATTAGTGTGATATATCGAGTTTTTATTGATACACCTATAGCAAATGTAAAAGACCTATTTACATGACCACATTTTTGCCATCTCCTAAGTAAGGACTCTTGGGAATTTAAGAAGTCTTTGGATAATTACGTCCCGAGAACAAACCCAACAGCTAGTTTTCATGAAGGAAAATCTAGAGTAGGGTTCGTGACTGAAAAATTAAAATAAAGCTGCCTCATCAGAAAAAGCTTTATAAAGTTCATTACGATTGGTTTTGACAGGATAATACTCCTGGAATAACAACATATGGAATTAAAGGAAAATATTCATGCTGAAATTAGTTTTCGTACAATTCCTTCTCTGTTTTAAAATATTTATTTTGGTCCGTACTGATTGACTTAAAATTCCAGGAACCAAAACGGACAATCCAGAGATAATAACAACGGCTTTACTGCACAGGTAGCTAGCTATTAAGGCCTGAATGATTATTTTGCCCCTTAATTCTCTGAACTCAAATTTAATCCACAGAAAGTTTACCGTGGCATTCTATTTATAGATATTTCTTCAACTGTAGAATCGAAGGATATTGTTTATCTGTCCTAAACACTCAGTGCCGTAGCTGCAAAATAAACGAAAAATCCACAATAACCAGGATATCTCCATATATAATTACAGGAAGTGTGATAATGGTATTTGACTATTAAATATTTTTAATATTCCATCAGAGTCTAAGTAACTTCGTCCGTTGCTTTGCCATGGGATATTCTAACTTCTAAATTAGTAAATTTATACAGTATACTAGTTCTTTGATAGGTAGAGATTAAAGTCTACCAGATGGGTCTTCATCTAAAAGTTGCTGGCTGCTTTATTTGTAAAGTCATTTTCTCAATTCACAATTTGCTTTTACATCAATTGAGCTGTGGTAAGAAAGATTTTTCTACATTACCTAGATCGAATTGGGAACTTCTGTAAAAAAAATATTGATTAGAGACGCACGGGATTTTCTGTTTTCTCCAAAGTTGTTTTCTTGTGAGGAAATAATGCCTGAACCTTGTTATCCTAAAAGGTAAACAGCATAGCCTAAATATTATTAAAAGCAGACTCTAATCAAGAATAAAACATAAAGTATTTATAATTGTAAATAAAATTGAATATTTAAATGAAATAAAATGTGTTTATTCCCATTAAATGTTATAACATAATAGGATACGTTAAATTTTTTTTTTTGTTTTGTTTTTCTATTAAAAAAGTTATTAAAGGATAACAAGCTTTATCAATGATGAAAAAACTTGTCCCACCTTATAGAGACCTAATGTAATGTACCCGATCAAAAATTATTTTAGACCGATCTTGATGACAAATATTTAGTAATTATATTTAATAAATCGACATTTTTGAAACTATATGTCTTGTGTTTAAAAACTTCCGTGATACATGAAGTACATTAATTTATTTTTTAATAGATTTGATACATTCGGGCAAATTTTTACTTCTGAAAATGATACGCTTGTCTGGAAATATTTATGATTTTGGTTTGGGGCTTGAAGCATATTATTGTATCTTGTGGTTGTATTGGACTATGTTAGTACGCACCTGTTGGATTATTTGGAAATCCATGTAAACGAGTTCTAGCATCATGAATAACCTCCAAAACTACACTATATATATATATATATATATATATATACATATATATATATATATATATATATATAACATAGTAAGAATGATGTAGTCTGTCTTCCTGCACTAAATCTTTATTTTTAAATAGCGGTTTCTATTAAGGTGAATTTATTTACTGTTCTCCATCGTTTTTCTTAAAGTTTTTTTTTGTTTTTTAAGTACTTTTATTTTAAAAATAAGACCTGCATATACAGCTGTCTTGGTGAAACCGTTTGATAAAAACGATTTAATGCAAGAAGGCTTCATCTTTCGTATCCTTAAATTCAGGATCCTGAAACATCGATCACTTCACATTACACTGTATATACAAGGCAATAAAATAGTTTAAAATATTGTCAGGATTGTAGAGGCTGTCTGATAGGGCACATGAAACCATAGATTTCCTGTGGTCTATGTTAAAGTCTATGCCTCAATTATTAAATTACCTTAATATGTCCAGGTTCAGTGTCATGAGTAAGAGATATTCATGATATCCGAAGTAAATCCCTTTAGCAGGAGACATCATATTATATGTCCGTCCGGCCAGATATCAATCTAGTGGTGCCATGTAATGTAGTGGGCGGGTATGTATGTGACACACTCCCCAATCGGACTGCTCGTCTACGAGGGACGTGTATTCAGTGAGGAGTTAGTGGTCTGTTAGTCTCCTCAATGTGGATGGATCAAAGCGTTTACCGCTCTCACTGGAAGGGTCAATTTGCTTGCTATTGTGCCCTCAAGTGTGTGCACCCTAAACTACCACTTGACTCTTGCAAACACTTTATGATAACTAGACCTCACCTACTTCTGAACCGGTATTGATGAACCATTTCATCTCCTCTAACCAGTTTATTAGTCTTTGTTGAACAACGTTTGTATTTTATTCACAAGGATGACGACGTAGGAGTTGGGTAAAATTTTTATTTATGTTTGTACCCTACATCGTGTTATGATTTGTGAAAAAGCCTTTCAAATGACCATCGATTCTACCTAAGAGGGTAAGAAAATGAGGTTTATCCAATTATATATAGGTATACGCATACATGTGAGTAAGAGTTAGCGATCCAGCGGCCGTAGTTTTTGTTTGAACTTTACAAAATAGGGCTTTTAAAAGTTTCATGTAAAACTACATATTATATATGATAAAAGACCAAAATTCACCTCGACTACCAGATTTTAAAAAAAAACCGGTAAGACGTCCAATCTCATATATCTTCGTTATTGTAAGTCGAATTTAAAAATTAAATTAAATTGTTCATCTAATTATTTTTCTCTAATTCATATTAGAGAAAAATAAATAGATCAACAATTAGGAGTTATTCATATAACTCCTACTCCTCTAATTTATACATTAAGCTATATTACAACAAAGTATATTTTCACCAGCCTAAATTTCATGATTACCTTACATGGGATTCTAATTAAGCAAGAAATGGAATGTAGAATACGGTGTTGTGTTAAGCCGGAAAGTGGAACCTGCTCAATTAACTCAGCCCCCATGACGGAGTTTTCTATTTTTTTTAGATTTATTATAAGATAACTGAAATATATAAAATGCATATATTTTGGGATGTTTCCTTAACTTTCTTTAAATGCCAACCGGGCCTACTGTAGTTGACGAAAATAAGGTTGGTTCATTTTTTTATTTATTACATATATATGTGGGAGTGATTCTATTTTATAGTTACCGAACTCAAGATTTAACCTTTTGAGGGTGTTACCAAAGATTAAGTTATGTTGAATGACTCTTAACAATTGTACTTCAAAGTTACATAAACCTATAGCAAAAATTAATACTTAAAACATGGCCATTCCTTCACTGTGCATGTATTTAATTTCTTCCACATTAATCTCAACTAAAAGAACTAGTGAGATTCGAATTGAAAGACATCTTTAATGTTAATTAGCTAGAAAGTACATTAATACCTAAAGTGTATTGATACTCTTACCCGCTGTTTTCATTTTAAATAAATTGAATTGTTGTATTTTAAAGGGCTCACAATTTATTGAAGAATTCATGCCAAGTACTGTCGCTCCAGTAAATATTTCTGTTTTAATTTTAAATGTTCATGCGGCCCAATTGAAACAGATGAAAAAATGATAATTAGAATTCAGAAAAAAAGGTCTTTGTTCTGATAATGAATTAATTATCATTCACATTTGGAAAGAGAATGAATAGAGAGAAATGTTTTAATCCAAGCAGTAAAATCCATTATCTCTCTAAAGCAAGACTTCAACATCGGTACATAATAATTTATTACAGGGAATTGTTTGTTTTAACAAGTTAAGCAATATAATTTTTGTTCTTTATATATACACAACTAGCAGTAACCTGCGCGCGTTGCTACGCCACCAACTAAAATACTAAATTATGATAAAGATTTATATAATAAAACTTAATCTAAATATCAAATTAAACATATTTTGTCTTGTTCAGGTTCCCCAAAAAAACAATAGAAACCGAAATATGACGATTTTTCATTTCATGCCTCCCTAACAACCCCCATGTCTGTTTCTTCCTCAAAATGTTAATATACCTTACAGTCAAAAATACGGAGTTTCGTTGATTTAGTATTTCGTGTCCTATAACATTGTTGCCTCCTATAGTTTATCGTATATACCTCATTTATACTTCGTTATACGGAAAAAGTGCATATATTAAAAGTTACTTTAAATAACAAAATTAACAGCTTTTGCTATGTATACAATTGCCGAAAAACCAATGTTTCCTTTTGGATTAGCGAAATATCGCTATTTTTAATTTCAGACCTCCCTTATAAGCCCCACTCCTGTTCGTACCTCGAAGTTTTAATATAGCTTATAATCAGGGAGGTGTTAATACCAAATTACATACGGAGTTCCGTTTAGTTCGGTTGAGTCTTTTATGCCATATAAAATTGTTGACTCCCACTAATGTTTTAGCGTATAACTTATTTATACTTCGGTATACGACAAAAGTGAATACTAAAAAAGTTAGTAAATACCAAATTAAACAACTTTTGTTATGTGCATAATTGCCGAAAAACCAATAGGAAACGAAATATCCCTATTTTTAATTTCAGGCCTCCCTTATAACCCCCACTCCTGTTCGTCTCAGAGAGATATACATATAATATAGCCGAAAACCTAACCTGGGTTAGCAGAAATATTCATAGCAAGTTTGGTTATTCAGAATAGTTATTATATTTGTACTAGCTGAAGTTCCCGGTTTTGCTCGGGAAATCTTTTAGAGACCGAATCATTATAATAATTGTTTTTTTCCCATATTATCACTAAGTACAATATTTTTACGCTTTCCATGGTATTAGTCTTTTGTCTACGTAAGTTTCTGCGAATTATAACGTATTTATAGAATTGTTCCAACACTGGAGTTAAGGACGCTCTCGATGAAGCCAAATGTGCCAACTTGAAATAACAATTATGGTTTATAAGACATTTAGTTACGTATGCCTGGGAAATACGGAACATCATCAAAGAAAGAAAAATATAGTTCAACGAGCAAACACACGAATGACTTATTTATATCCATTAATAAATAAAAAAAACACCACTGAAACACTAAATAAAATAAAATTACTTTATTTATATGATCGGTACCAACAACGTTAACAAGAATAGGCAGTAAACATTTCAAAATAAGGTCATTCGGGTCGTACTTATTGCACCCTCATGTATGAGGATTACAGAAAGCATTAGAGAGAAATCGCCTTGCCTCCACTTTGGAGTTACAAAAGCGACACCAACACAGACTATATTCCCAGAAGAAGCAACCTGCTCTGGGTCATCCCAGATGAAACCCCAGGACCCAAGAAGATCTACCCTACAACCTATAGATACACACTCCATTATCATTTTTTATTACTATATTCTCCCCTTCATAATTAATTCACCTTGATCATTTGAATAAAAAAACTAACTTTGCACCAAATAAATAAAATATTTTAAAACCTCACTTCTCCTAGTTCATTTTAAACTATTAATGGTATAGAGTATATATTATTATTTACTAACGTCCACTTTTTGCTACTATGGTTAATTTGAACGGGTTATACATAGGTTACCACCCTCTTCTAGCCAGGGTGGGACTAAGGATTTTATTTAATGAGTTCGACGCGAAATAAATTCCTATTGCCCCGGCGGAAATCTAAAGCTAGCACTTCAACTCATATGACTAACCTGACCCCGGTATAGAGTTTAGTATTAAATGTTATTAGTAGTGTTTGGTTATAATCTAGTGAAAATTGCATCTATACAAATCATTTAAGTTTTTGCAAAATATCATTAGGTAAGATTGATGGATATTCAAATATTATTATTTCATATTATCGCGTCATGAGTACATCCTCAGTAGTTGGTTATTCTAATAAAACGTCTACTGAAAGATGAATTCGTAAGCGGAGCATCAGCTGTTCTTAACCATTGCGGTAGATTTTATAATTTATAGAGTTGAATATATCCGTAAATATATCCGTCATTAGCTGAAACCATTTAGAAGTAATTTTCGAGAGAGGAAAGAGAGAATTTCTGATAAACTCCTGCCTCGCTCAATAATTCCTCGGCTCCCCAGGCGGGTAACTCCAACATATCAATATCCTATTAAACCATTTGTTTCCTTATATTGTATGGAAACGGTTATTTTCCACTTCATTTTCAATTCTCTCCATTTCCCGCTATCAATATCTACCACTGCCTTGAATCATATACATCATATGATATTTGCTAAGCAACCATTTTTCACTGGCCAGGCACACATAAGCTATTGCAAAGATTTCTACTGTGCAAATAAATTATGCAATTTCATGCACTTTTGGCAGGTTTTTCACATCATCACTCTCACAGCACTGCCGTTATTAATGTGTAAATTTAAGGATTATTTTGACTTGTCAACCAAACAGACGGGATTTCCAGCCTATTCCAGAATATTTTATAATTATTCATATTCTAATAAATAGCTACAACTACCAAGCGTAAGGAAAATGATTCTAGGCTAAGAAAGTTTAGGCACCAAAACAACAATTACAAATACTTTATTTACTTAGGACAGATAGACCGGAAAGACAAACAATTACTGAAATATATCTGAATATTACATATTGATTTTATTGATATCAATTCATTAAAGCTAGTGTTGTAATTTGTAACGAATCAAAATCAGTTTTATCGCAATCACTCAAATTCTAGTAATCCAAAACAAAAGAAGGGGGAGGGGGTTCCACAGAAAGTATTTCCATATATCTCATAAAGTAAAAATTCAATGAAAACAATATTAAGTATTTAATCTTGTAATGAATTGGTTCATGATATAATATGACATGAGTAGAAATGGGGTTTGCTAAGGGCTCAAAACTGAAAAATGCAAATATCTCGGTTAACATTCAAGATAGAGAATAAATGTATATAACAATATTTATATATATATATATATAATATACAGTTTTGAACGGAACTCATTTTCGTCGTCTCCTGGGTAGGATCGATGAACATTTGAATAAAAATTTCGAAAATCGCGTCATGAATACGACCTCCATAGCTGATTTCCCTTATGAGGAATCTGCTAAAACTTGAAAGGACTACGTTTTTGTCACCTACTAAGGAGGATCATCGGACGGGCGTTTCAAGAGAGATTTAGAAAACCACTCCATGATTACAGCCTCAATTTACTGTTATGAGAAAGAATCAGATATCTCAGTTTACAGTTATGAGAAAGAATCAGGTATTAAAGAAATATTTTCCATAATATAAAAGTACAAAAAAAGGTAAGCATATGAAGGAGTAAATATATCATCCTAATAATGCAAATCACCAAATAAATAAAAAAAAAAAATAATAATAATATAAATGTACTAGTATATAGGAATAACATCATCTTTTTATTTAAACCATTTTAAATTATTGTTTGTTTATCTAATGTTTATTTATGTTTGTTTATGTCTTATGTTTATTAATTGTCTTCATTACTAGTATTTAATGATTATCTGTTGTATTTAATTTTTATTTGTTGTTTCAGTTTTTGTTATTTTTCTATAATTTTGTTTTCATTTTACATTGTGAAACTTTGAGCCAAATCGCCAAGATGCGGGTGCTCCTGTATAAATAAATAAAAAAAAAATACTGTTATGTAAATCGATAATTTGTGTCCCCCTAAAATGTATGCTAGAAAAACTTTTATTCCGCAATTACATGAATATTATAAAGTCCTTGTGACTATGTAATGAAATTCCGTGTAATGTTATCTGGTGGTGTGGTTACAATCTAACGCTCTTCTAGGCTAAGCAGGCTAGAGGAAGTGGTGTTGTTCTGGTTGGAGGATTGTATCCAGTCCGTGTTATTACACAGCCTCGAATAGAGTATATGGCGGAACATCCACCACTCAAAGTGATTAGGACAGGGATAAAAGGCTAACACAGCTCAAAGCAGTCCCAGTGTATAATGTGCTCAACATCAAAAGGACATTTTAAAGCATTCAATTCCATCATTCGTTCCGTTTCCATTCGCCACCCGACAATGCTGGGCTGCGAGATTAAAAACATCTAATGTTTTGAGTTTTACATAATATTACATGTACAAGTAAAAATCAGGCCACAAAATTTCTTTGTTCAGAAAAAAAAAGTGAATGAGACCGATGAAGACAAGGAATCCATTAATAAACCGGCATAAATGAAACATATTTCAGAGTTGGTATTCTGGCAGGTGGAAGTGACTTCTAATGTAGGTAGGATGAAAAAATGTAGGCTACGCTTCCACTATAATAATTTAATAACACGGCAAAGCGCTTTCGATGCTGTGCATCATCGTCAGTGCCCTGTTGACACACACAATAATAGTTACAATTTTCTATAAAATATTTTAGGTACATATAACAAAAAACTTATTTTTCTTTGGGCTAAAAACATATAAAATTTAACGTGGAACTAAATAAAATATAAAACATTTCAATCATCAATAATAGTTGGAGTGGTGCTGCAGCTGGGCCGCGTTGCCCCTGGTTACCACTTAACCTAACGCTTATAACAAAAGTTTAGAGTCAGTTGCTTGTACACTGCATGAGAAGACCCCTGTTTGTTGTTTTTAGCTTATAAATCTGCGAACTACAACAGCCGAGCACCACCTCATCACTCTCAAGCCAGCACACCTGAAAAGATGCAGGATCAACTTAAAGAAATCTAAAAACATGAGTCGGTATCGTGAGTAAAGCATCCTTCCAAGCTATTGTTTTCTGCTCCAACTCGACAACCAAGGATAGCCTCACATTAACCTACCACTTTACAGGACGGACCGTAATTCATTTATATGTTTAGGTGTTAATAATTCTAAAATTGTATTATTATTTTTGGTACTTGTGTATTATATCCACCACATTTTAGTTCCACTAGTTCCACGCTAGAGTGCGCTACTGTTTTAAGTAGTACGATTCATTGCCCGCAAGGGAGGTTATACTTACCTTATAACCTTGTACGGGATTATAATGATAAATAAAAGAAAACACAATTTTTAAAAATAAAACATTTTATTCACTTTTAGGCGGGAAATGTGTGGAAATTCTGTTCTTCATATCTAAGGACACAACTCCCTCATGTAACTGTTCCAATCAATAGCAGTCATATTGGAAATTTTGAGTTGTTTTTTGCAAAAATTGACAGATGTCAATTCTTCGCACGAGCAGTAAATGAACTTCAATGCATTACAAAATGGAATTTTACTTCCTTCGAACCAAGTGCCAATCCGAACGCCGACTTGCTCACCACACTTTCATAAATTACATTTCCAAAAAAGACTTTTTTTCCACTATACAGTTTCATATAATGTGATTTAGAACACTTTCTTCTGATAGCCAAAATATTCCTCTCATGTAAATATTTAACAGCGTCTTCTACAGTCGTTGGCAAATCCCAAAGAGGCATTTTTAAAGGACTAAGAAACTCTAAACAGCAAACGCAAATAAACAGTAAACGCAACTATGACAAAAGATAACCTCATTAGCCTGGGAGAGCTAGCGTCGCACTTCAGTAGCGCATTCTAGCGTGGAACTAGTGGAACTAAAATGTGGTGGATATAATACACAAGTACCTTATTTTTCTCTTTTAACACTTATGAAAATACAATAATCTTTATTATTTGGAATCAATATTTTATTTATTTATAGGGAACACCATCTGAACACTAAAATAACACTCCCTATAATATATATAGATATATATTTATATATATATATATATATATATATATATATATATATATATATAGATACACGTTAAGAGAAACAACAATTTCAATTTTAGAATTAGGACACAAATGCATTTGGACACTAAAGAAGAAATGTATTCTACCCTACGGAAATGATGAATCTATAAAGGGCTCTTTATACAAATTCTCATTTTACGGTTTTATTTATAACAATTGTGACTGGAAAATTGCCCAGTGTCAAATAATGTATAGCCCATTGGAAATATTCTAAACAGTGGTCTATTTTAAAGGGACGTGGGGCTGAGGTTGCCTTAATCTCACATGGCAAACCTAGAGTGGCGAATTCGATTTCCGCCTGTGCCAAAAGGAATTTATTTAGTGACTAACTCATTAAATAAAATCCTTAGTTCTATCCTAGTTAGAAAAGGGTGATAGCCTGTAGGTAACATGTCCAATTTAGATATAGCAGCAAAAAGTGGACCTGAATAAATAATAATAATATTTTAAAGGATTTATTTTCAATAGGCTCAAGTGCTGTATGTTTTCAAATTGTTTTTTTTCGTAGAAATTAATTATTAGGAGCTATTTTAAGTTGTTCTTTTTAATTAACTGGCCTTTGACTTAGAGCTGATTTAATGAACAAAATTAGCACTAGCGAATCTATTTATGTCGTTGAGTCGGAAAAGAGAAATAACGAAGTACATCCCATTGATCTTTTCCTGTTGACGGGCGTTGCAAGAAGCGGTAAACACACCCAACTATTATTAGAGCAGAGCTATTGTCAGAGGTTGGGGCTAAATTGAAAAGAAAGGAAGTAGCCAGAGCCAGGAAAGAGGCTCCCTGTTAGAGGAGGCGGTTGATGGAAAAAGGAAATGGGTAAGGAGGAAAACTAGGTGTGAAGGTGGGGGTAATTTGGGTGTAACGCCCTTCCTGGAAGGAGGGCTAAACACTGTGAGAGGGAGGATACGAGTGGTTGGCCTGGGTGCTTTGTCCGCCTTTCTGAATAGCACTCTACTCTGATGGCTCTAGCAAACCACTCAAAAATATACACTCCAGTCGTTTAGTTAGCACAGCTGCTCTTCTTACAGCCCTTACACTCCCACTCACTCCCGTATCATTTAATTAATAAACCTACATAGCACTTTTATTGACGTAATTTTTGATTAATTGCTCAAAAGTAGCAATACTATTTCTTATTGGCGATGAAGAAAAATGATCACTGCTCATTCAGTAGACTTGAAATCACATTTATCCTAATTGTTAATTGTTCTAGCATTCAGTATTATGATATAGGTGGACAATAACAATCTCTAAACAACATATACAATCTTTTATATTATATCTACTTATTCTGAATATACTATACTGAGTAGACTACTCTCGGGCTTAAGAAAATAAGAAAACAGTAATACACGTAAATTATTTTAAACAGTTATCACCATTAAGGAAAAACTAAAAATATAACATTCAGGCTTAAAATTCAAAGGCCAAAATAAAAATTAATAAGGGAAAGGCCAAGGATTTTTTGTATTTTTTTTTTAAATTCTTGAAATAAATTAATATAAGAACAATGAGTTACAGTTCTTTATTTATTTTTTTTTTATGAACATTCTTTCAGACAATGTAAATCTTTAACTGTTGATAAAAATCCATTTCCTGTACTAAATATAACACATAAGCTCCTAGAAAAAAAACAAAAACATAAACACTCATATTGAACGTTTCAAGCTACTAAAAATTACTTTATTCTGGAAGGTGGTAACGAGAAGAACAAGGGTAGGTCGACCAACGGGGAGCAAAATATCTTTCTCGAAGACTATTGAAAATAAAAATTTAATAATACTTCAATATAACACAAAATCATGAAACATCCACATACTAAATTGTAAAATTGCAAACCTGATGAAATTAAACAATATACGTGAATAATTGTTACCTAAATGTGATTTTAATTTATAGAGTTTTTTAAAAAAATATTATAGTACTTTTTACATGGTCAGTCAAATGGTTCGTGATGTCTGCATACCTTGTTCTTTATGATCTATTTATTTCTACAATATGTATTTTTTTATAGTTAATACATTTATATTTTTATTTACCATGTTCATTTATGACAAACGTATATTTTATAGTGTTGTGTCTTTGGAATTTGATGTTTGTAATTCAAACGGAGCGACCATATTGACTGATACTGAAGACCATCCCGAAAATAAAATATATATGCTCTTTTTTGTGGCAAATTGTAATTTTATGACTTCAACCCGAATTACAAATACTTCTTGTAATTTTAAGTTCAAAATACTTTTATAGAAAGCATTATTTTCGTTTATTTCAGAGCTATACAAAAATCTGACTTCTATCTTTAAATTTTTTAGAAACATATGTATCATTTCGGAGTTTAATTTTGAAACATTTGCATTGATTAAAATGTTTAGTACTTTCTATTCATTTTTAGCAATTTCTTATGAAATAATCCTAATTAAGTTGCAAAAAGTGGACGTTAATAAATAAATAAATAAAATAATAATTATATAAACATTCTTTAGGAATAGATAAGAAAGGACGAATATTAAAATTAATTCAATTTTTGAAACTTTGTTATTACAGTTAAAAATTCATATTTAAATGCCCAAATGGGAATCGAACTCACTGAACTTTGAATTCTTTACAAAATCAGGAGGTAACATATGGGATATATCGTGTTATGAGATACATACCACATGTAAAATAACCATAATGACTAATGGTGAAAATAAAGTAAAAATTAGTTTAAAATATGTACTGTCGGCAGTACTTGTGTTAAGGGAAATCAGCTATTGAGGTTGTACCCATGACGAGATTTTCGACTAATTTCCTTAAAAGTCCATAGATCCTACCTCGTTCATGGCGAAAGTGAGGTCCTTTTCTAATTATATATTTCCTATTAACTCTCAAGCGGTTGATAGTTTTGGTTTATCGTCAGCAAACTCGATATACGAGCGTTTCGGTAAAAATTAAATATCAAGTTCGTTTACAGCTGATATCGGACAAGAGGAAGTGGGAAGGGGTTGAGGGCGAAATTTCGAAAACCCGAAATATCTCCGTTATTTTATCGAAAAATTTTATGGAATTAATCTTATTGCATCTTAAATTGCCTATAAGTATTTTTAAATAGATATTTTCTCTAATATGAATATTAACAGAGATATTTGGATTTTTTAGTTTTCATCCCTTCATCATACTCGATCATTAACCGCCTCAGTCAATTCTAAAGTTCATATTTGTAATTGAAAGAAATCGGACCCGGAATAGGGGAGGGGTTTAGAGGGAGGGGGTCAAGAATTCAAAATGATGCGTTTTTACGAGTCGGATCGAAAAATCAATCTTGTTAAAGTATTAACATATTACAATTGTTGCTCAATGCATTTGTTGTAGCTCAAATATTAAGCGAGTAATACTTACTTTTTGGTTTTCCGTCCGAATATGTGGCGAGATGAGATCACTAGTGCGTTACCACGCGTGTGTACCAGCACGTGGGAAATCTTAGTGTTCCCAGCCCCTGCGTGATGGCAACACACCAAAGCAATATATGGTATTTTAACTTGTAATGAAGTGATCCATGATATAATATCTAATTATGAATATGACACAAGTAGAAGTGGGGGTTTACTGGACGCAGAAACTATAAAACCCAAATATCTCGGTTAATACTCTTCTTCTTCTTCTTCTTCTTCTTCTTCTTCTTCTTCTTCTTCTTCTTCTTCTTCTTCTTCTTCTTCTTCCTCCTTTATGCCTCTCAGCGTGGAGGTGCCTCAGTCCAAGCCAGCCATGCATCCCGGCCCCTTGCTAACGCTTTCATGGAATTCAGCCCTTGCCCTCTTTGTCGTCCCAACCTGGAGATGTTGTCCGACCATGTCATCCTGGGTCTGCCACTGGTTAATACTCATTATACGGAAAATATGAATAGAGCCATATTTATTTATTAAGGGGCACTCGCTGCGAGGCGATATTGCTAATCAAAAACAATGAATATAAACAAAATAAAAAATGAAAACTGTAACAGAAAAAAATTAACCATACAATTAGAACAGAACAAACTAATAACGCAACCAAAAAACAAAACGCAACCTAAGAGACAAAAAGAACGAATCGACAAATAATAAAAAAAATAAACAAAAACGAGAAAGAAACATTAAATTCAAAAAGGAAAAAAAAATGTATCTTATAAAGAATATAAATATAATGGGCATCTAAATGGAATAAAAGAAATTTAAAATAATTGAGGTTTAGATAAAATGTTTATTTTTGCATCCAAAAATGTTGTAAAAATAAAAATGTAAAACAAATTAAAAATATATTTATTAGATTTTTGAATAGATGTGTATAAACAGTCTTTAAATTTTTAAGAATAGTATCTATGTATGGACTCCCCTTTGTCAGTAGTTTGTGTAAATTATGTGGTATCCGTTAGTAATTGCGTTGCCTGCAGTCAGTCAGGATAAGTTTTACTAACTGTCAGAGGTACATTACAACATCTACGAATCGGTGTGTTCATCAAGTATGAGTGTGTTAGTTGTGTGCGATTCGTAACCGTGTAAGTATTACTTCGTTTCTTCTTGTTTTAAAGTCGTAAGGTTTCACTTAATGTTGCAATATTTATAGTAAATTTAATTTTCAATACGATTGTTTCTATACAATTTCTCGATTCAACGTATAATAACTGTGATGTTTCGAATTTTATAAATTCCTCCTCTCTAAAACCCCCCCTAGTTCGATTTCAGCCTTTTTCTTTTGATTGATCTTTCTTTTGAAACCATATTTGCGACCGCTAGAGCGGGTACAGACAAATATATATATATATATATATATATACACGGATTTCATTTTCGTCATCTCCAAGGCGAGGATGGACATTTGAAAAAAAATTCGAAAATCGCGTAATGAGTACGACCTCAATAGCTGATTTTCCTTAAGGGTAATCTGCTAAAATGCGTTATTCACTATTGATAATACATTTGAATTGAGTGATAATGATCCTGCTCAATCCGGGCTAGGGAACATAGTGGACTCGGGCCAACACTAATGAATGATAAGGAGCTTTCCATCGGCTGAATGAGGAACTCGGATAAGGAAATTTCAGCTTGCTGGATTGAAGGGGAAGAGAAGAATGTGGAATCGTAAGAGTCACATGTTGAACAGGCTCTTAACAAGACAGAACACTCCTTAGAGGCATTTTCACCTTGGAGTAAATCCTTACAAATGGCACGCCTCTCGACTATTTTGGAAACATTTCCCTTGATTGTGACGGCTTTGCCCTATCCCAAGGATTAGCAGGCGTTGGGCACATAGGCAGTGGAAATTAGAAAGACCTTCCTAACAGCCGGCAGTAAACCTTGCTTAAGCGACAAGTACTGTCTCAAGTCTCCACTTAGCGTCATCTCTTATTCATTCTATACTTCAATAAAGTGCTTTGCATTTGAAGACAGCTTCCACTCTCCTCTCTTATCGCACCTGAAGCCCTACTTCATAGAACCATTAATTCCACCTTCGAATTTCAAATAGAACCTCATAAACCCCTGTCCATTACAATTAATGTTTGTCAAAGATGTAAATGTGTACCTTCATTTTATCTTATACTAGTAGGTTTGTGGAACAATTTTTCTCTAGTGAAATCCATTCAAATCAGAGTAAATAAAAATATATATAACGTTTTAAGAAATTTCCCATTAGGGTTTATGTAGGATTCCATAAGTTCGTTCGGTTTTTGTTAGTAATGCAAATTGATTTCAAATATTTCCGGTTCCTTAACTTATGTGATTTTAATGATACTTATAGGAAACGACGAAGTCCAGTTTTCGAATCTACGTTATGTTCGGTTTTGTGAAAATAAGTATTGTTTGTGCCACAGTGTAGTTAACATGTGATCCAAGTGCATTCGGGCATATTTTGCTTTTTATATTTCAAAAGAGGCAAGCGAGCTACTTATCTTTTGGTGGGCCTCGGGAGCTTGCTTGCCTGTTTTGGAATAATTTTGCTCCATCCACTGTATTTTCAGGACATTGCTCCATCGGACTACTACCTGTTTTGCTCCTTCTAAAACAGTCTATACGGGAAATCGTTTGCTGATGAGGAAGATTTGAAAACGTATCGTGATGAGTTTTTCGCTTCTAAGCCCCCGACGTTTTACGAAAGCGGAATTAAGATGTTGCTCGAAAGATGGCAAGAGGCCATTAATATGGTCAATCAAAATGGTGTATACATTATTGAATAAAATTCATTCTTTGTGTTGAAAAAAATTGTTTCATTTCACCCTCCAGAAACCGAACGAACTTATGGAACCACCCTATATATGGGAATACATTGTCCTGTAATCAAGAATACAATTCAGTTTATCACCAGATAGCAAAAGCACCTTTTACTTACTTGTACTGAGTAAAGGAAGAATTGTAATCGCAAAAATGTTTGGCTTTCAAATTTCTGCGCCCTGCGCCCTTTTCGGCTACTTTCGGCGTGATGTATCTCGCATAACACAAAAAGCTTTAGAATGTTGACATTTTATATACGGGATTATTTTGTGGTCTAGGGTTTCGAAAGGGAAGACTTTTGGACTAAGGGAAAAATTAAATAAAAAATGAGGGAAAAACAAAATAAGAAATCAAATTTCTCTGTACTTGTTAGAGAGTCAAAACAATTGTGGAGAAATTTTGTTGTTTATCATATTATAAAAAGATCTATCAATTAGGTTCAAAGGCATTTTTCAACCCGATACATTGTAACGGAGATATTGTATATCACTTTCAAGTGAAATAGAAGGAAGCATTTTATTTATTTCATTTAATGGAAGTTTCAGGAAGTCATGTGGCGGCCACATCAGATTTTAATGTACATGTTTTGTGAGTGTGTGATTTGTGTGCTCCCCGGTACATTTCCATAGAAGTTCTTTACATGAGCCATAACATTTCTTCGTACATTCACAAAATGTGTAGTACTACATTTAAACCAAAATATTTCACTATCAATTAAATTATTTATTGTAATCCTAACTGAGAACACATATAAATTGAAAGATTTCGTAATGAAGTTTTATTTACAATTGACCCCTTGTCATTGGAAAAGATTGTTGGATTTCGATGTTTTGACCAGTTTTAAGAATTCTTAAATTTTATAACAAACTACTTAATGGTAAGAATTATTTGGGGACTATCCATAGTACTTTATAGTAATTTTGCGACCATTAATTGACACTCATATAATCTGTATAAATAAAATTGTAAGTATCAGAAAATGCATTTGGCCGGTAGTAAATTTTTTCATATCACTTTTCCACACAGTGTCTAATAAATAAGGAAGTTTTATATTAGAGTTTCAACAATTCTAAAGTAGCCAGTACGGAAATTTTCTAACAAAGAGCTATTATCAACTTATGTAGATTAAAGGGAAGTTAGTTCAATTTTTCAATTTCGAGGGAAAGCCAAACTTACTTCAGCTTGACCATGTCGACTAATGACTAGTTACTTAATACGATTTTTAATTAACACCACCAGTTTCATGTCTACCGGATTTATTACTAAAATTTATACTTTTATGTGACAACTATGTCCTTTGATACAAAATTTTAATAATTTGCTGTATTGCAGGTCGAAATAGAAGGTCTTACTGGAGAAATCAGGTTCAACGACGATGGAAGGAGACAGAATTATACCCTTCACGTTGTGGAGATGACAGTCAACAGTGCCATGGTCAAGGTAAGAGATTGTAGAGGTTTGATTAAATATTGTGCGGGGAACTCATATTAGCCATTGTGATCAAGATGGTCAGCATGACGTAACAAACGATGACATTTACTGTTCCAGTTTTATTATTTTTTTATTAATTCATGCATATTGGCAATTAATATAAATGACCCTCCCATCTTTTCATAATTTATTCTAATCTATCCCCCCAACATTCTAAACTACTGATTTTGATAGAAATTAATGAATAATTATGATTCAATTATTACAAATAATTTAGTTTAAATGATAAATGTTTCTTGGCCTTAAAATTAAACGTAATATTTTTTTTAATTGCTTTAAAAGAAATGTTTTTTTTTCATATTCAGTAGAAAAAAAGTACAAATAAATAATCAGAATTTATCTGAAACAATTACGTTCATTTCCACTCCATTCTTTTAAAAAGAATTAAATTAAATTTCTATAGCTAAATATAACAAAAAGTAAATAGTTCATCTTTAATGGGTTCAATTCAACGGAAATCAAAGAATAAAGAGTAAACAAGTACCTCAATTAATTAGAATGTAAAGTTGATTGTGAGGAATGGGAATCATAATTCAATATATTTACCAAACATAGACTCGCAAATTAAACATCGGTTGATATGTTGATATGACAACTTTAATTGATATGTTTTTTGTTCTTATTTTATTTATTTACTTTTTCATTTCATTTATTAATTTTCTTTGTAATTATCTTACTTATTTTAATATTTTATTTTATTATTATTATTTCTTGTATATACTATTTCAGTAGATAGCTGGTTAACGTATATATATATATTGTAAAATAAAAATTTATTTAAATATAATCACGCATTTAATATGCCATGTAGCAATTGAACATGTATTCAAATAAATAACTCCTCATAGGGTTACTATGAGGAAAAAAAAGAAAGAAAAAAAAAAGTACCTAAAGTAAATATACTCAGGTTCCGGAATTCGGATATGGAAATCTTTTGAATTCCACCTCTGACTGTGTTTGGATGAATGATGTAACAATGCCCCAGCTAGAAGCTACTGCTAGACTTTCAATATTCTGACCACTGCATCACAAGGGCTCTTGTATTAACCTTTTGTTTTGGCTGAACCCTTATGAATTTCTCATAATCCATTGAATGTACCTGAAGTATTACTTTTACACTATTCATGTACACTGACAATACTACCTTTGGGACAGTTTTTTGTATTTCAGAACACAAGTACTTTTTGAAAGCTCTTCATTGCATAACATTTAAACATTTTCTGTGCTTTTTCAAGTTATTGCTTTTTAATAACTGTATGCTCTAATGTCATGGATGTGAGACATTAACGACGGGCATATATATTTTAAATTCGTAGAGGTGTAAAAATTGATATTTGAAAGTTTTTCATCGATCAATTATATGTTCCCGATTACAGGAATAGGCAAGAGAACGTAGAAGAGGCCCTTAGAAGGTGAATGTTTATTTATGATACGCCTTTATACGTTTAAGGAGGCTTAAAGAAAGCCGATATTAGGATAATCCCAAATTTGTTCGTACTTACCACATCAGTGCTGAAATTTATTCTATGTATTTTCAGTATATTGGCAGCTGAGTATAATACAATATCACACATGAGTTTAATTTTGCCGAGTAGCTGTTGGGTTGATATGCGTTAACAGTTTAAAAAAAAGTCCGTCACGCAGGGGCTGCGTAAACTAAGCAGATTTCCCACCTGGTTTTACAATAGAGAAATTTCACGAGAGTCGAACAGTTAAGGAAACGGCCGAACGAGCTTTTGGCGGGAAAGTCACCCGTCCGTTAGCCGCCCAGATTTAATAAAAATGCAAATTTTCTCGGCTAATATTCAAGATAAAGAATAAATGTATATAACAATATTTTTAGTAAATTTAATTTTCAATAAGATTGTTACTCCACAAGTTTTCGATCCGACGTATAGTAACGGAGATATTTCGTATTTTCGAAAATCCTCCCCTCTAAACCCCCCTCCCACTGGTCTGATTTCAGCCGTTAACGAACTTGATCTTTCTTTTTACATAAAACGACTAAATATCGAGTTTGATAACGATCAAACAAAAATTGCGACCGCTAGAGTGGTAACAGACAAATATATATATATATATATATATATATATATATATATATATATATATAATTATACTGTTTTGAACGGACCTCATTTTCGATGTACATTTGAAGGAAAATTCCGTCATGAGTACAACCTCAATAGCTGATTTTCCTTAAGGGAAATCTGCTAATACACTAACGACAAAAGTACATATGTAGAAACTATCTAGCTCAAAACCCAAGGCAATAGTGGTTTTCCTATTTCTTTATCCAAGTAGCTCCTCAATTGCAAGAACGTGAGGGGAACAGGTGGCACAAATAACCAATGGCCGGTAACCGTCCGTCTAAATAAAATCTGCAATACAATAGTTGTCACAAATGATATATTTTCATAGCACAAGAACATTTGGAAAGCACTATCCTCTCTGGAACCATAACTTTCATTTCCTGAAAAAGGTCTATCTTCCACTCCATCATCATTTAAACTATTCTGTGGAGATGAATAGTAAATATGTGTACTAAATGTTGAATATTGTTGAGGCAACCTAAAATTTAACCTTTTCCATGGAGCGTTATAGAATCGGACAAAATGATTAGGCAATTTTGGTCTTCTAGTAGTTTTGATAGACGATTGGTATAAGTATATGCCATGATATAGCTAAAACAGAGAAAATAAGTATTCAAATGAAAATTGGATTTTCATCATCTCTTTCAAAACATTAACTATTCAACGTCATTCGATATTATTTCATTTACTTACTATGGCAAACCACTAATACCTTTTTAATTATGTGTAGCAGTGGGCCAATTGGATACAGACTAAATAAAGTCAATTTCATTCGTCCGTTTTCCAAGACTTTTCGTTTTTCATTCGTAAACAAATAAAGCTCCCCTTTCCAATCAAATGATGAGTTTTATGAATAAATATCGTCGACAATTTTTCCACAATATCCCTAGTCGCAAATTTTGATCTCGCAAATGGCAGTTATTGGAAATTCCTATTGGTAGTCAACGGTGAATGATAATAACACGATATGACTGGTTCCCCCTGTGCTGTTAGACCATATAGTCAATCCAATCTCTTCTTTTGCCACAATTGTAAAAACGGGTAATGTCAAATACAACAAACAAGAGGATATAAATTTGAATAAAACGTAGTTTTTTTAAAAATGTTATTTATATTAAAGTCAGGAGACTTTTACATATTTGTGGTATGTGAAATTTAACTGATTTAAAAAAAATGAACTTGCTGGATAGTACGTATTTGTTAGTAAATATTTCAAACAATCATTTTGTTTGTTGCGTTACATATCACTTAAGAGTAGTTTTCTATATAATCAAATTCATGTTTCTGTCTGTCCCTGAACTTTCTCCTGCTTGTTACGGAATAGTTTGAAAACAGCTTCATAGGGTAAAGTGTGTTTTCAAGTGTATCAGTTACTCCTAAAAAATTGGAAAATACTGAAATTAAACTAAACTAGCAATTTTCAATTGACTTTGAATTGCAAGTAATATTGAGAGTTTATCTGGAAATCATTACATAAACCAGTTAATATACAGTAATAATTAGCTGCACTAAAATTTAGATTCTATTACAATCTCCTTTCGGTTATTTCTCACGGAGTAGAATAATTAAAAGGAGTTCGTAGGGCTTTGCAGTTGGATAGGTCAGGTGGTGTAACTTTCTCTTTGCAAAATAAATAAAAGTATTTAGTGAATTAAACACTTTGACAATACCTTTATAATTAGTTTTTAAAGAGTTTTTTTTTTTTGTCATTTTGAATATGGATAAGAGCACTAACCTATTGACCGTAATCTAAACTTGATGACCAGATATTCATACCATATACTCATATATTTCAAAGCCTCACTTTCCGAGTAAATTCCTTAACTTCAGTATTTTTTATCAAATGTATAAACCATCTGCAGTATTCCTTGTTAAAATGTATCGAAGATGAGTTTTCTTTTCCTGAACACTTCTTAATGGTGGCCATCTATCGCCCCTTTTATAATACTATGAAGGCAGCCCGTTTCACAATTTCCAAAATCATAATTTGAAGAGTTTATGTTATTTTTAGTTTATTATAATATGTTTATGATAATTTTATTTTTTTTTTGTTTTTTTTTAAATAAGCTCATTTATTTTACCTTCTTCCATTCTTAAAAGGATCCTATTACAAACTGAAGACAATAATTTACAATTACATATTTGTGCCTTTGTTAAGGACATATTTGCCCTGACCTCTTATATTCAACTAAAAAGTTAAATATGCTCGTTAAATACGACATATAAACTTCAAGTATCTGTTAAAGTTGATTTAAGTCCAATTCCCATGGCTACATATTCTTTAACTTAATACTCAAATTTCCTACAATTCGTTTTTTTAAACGATACGACACTTTAATTTTCCAATCACTGTGTGTCGATTATTTTTCTAATCATCCCAATATAATTTGAATTAATTGACTGGACTCTTCTGCAGAACCCCTAACATTTAAATAGGTAGCCCAAAAATCTACTGAAAAAAAAATTAAATCCAAAAATTGAATGCACCTTATCTTTCTTGGTGTTTGTAGTTAGGAAATATAAAATGCTCTCAACCACAAAAGTCCGTCACGCAGAAGTTGCGTAAACTATTCGGATTTCCCACGTGAATTTTTATAATATAGAAAGTTCAGAAGAGCCAAACAGTTACCGAAACGGCCGAACTAGCTTTTGCCGGAAACCCACGACTGGCACCGAAGATAGTCGATCTCATCTCCGTCCCTTAAGTCCACACATATAATATAAATGTAAATATCTCAGTTAATATTCAAGATAGAGAATAAATGTATATAACAATATTAATAGTAAATGTAATAGGCAATAAGATTGGTTCTATATAATTTTTCAATCCGATTTATAGTAACGGACATATTTTGATTTTCAAAAATCCCCCTTCTAAACCCCCCTCCCACTAGTCCAATTTCAGCCATTAACAAACTTGATCTTTATTTTTTCATAAAATTTTTAAATATCGAGTTCGGTAACGATCAAGCAAAAGTTGGGACCGCTAGAGCGTTAACTGACAAATATATATATATATATATATATATATATATATATATATATATATATATATATATTTAGATATATATATATAATTTTGAACGGACCTCATTGTCGTCATCTCCTGGATAGGATCGGTACATTTGAAGAAAATTTATGAAAATCGCGTCATGATTACGACCTCAATAGCTGATATCCCTTAAGGGAAATCTGCTAAAAGTGTGTTGCCACAAATCCTCATATGTTCCTTAAGTCCTATTTTATTTATAAATACCGTTGAATATTTATAAAATATCGACAATATATACAAGTTTGGGTTTCTTCTAAATATTACTAGCATTGTTTGGCCCATGAGCCTGAAAGAATCGTGAGGCAAGAGGCAGTGTAAATCCGAGTATAGAAAGAGCTTAAGAAGTTATTCGAGGCTGAGGTGTGGCCCTGGGCCAGGGAGTTTGGAACAGTCTTATCTATGTGAAAGGATTTCTCTCTTGTACCTAGCAATGTACGCTTTGGGGCTTACTAGTTACACTTCTCTCTCTTACTATCACTCTCTCTCTCCTTCTTTTTTTAGGTCCATTTACCACTACCAAATCGTAACTAACACCCTTCTTCTCCAATAGAAGTTGCTCTAGGAATTACACCAAACTACATTGAAGAACAAGTAATTTAGGAAGAAAACAGATATATTTTGTGTTGGAGAGCATGCCTGTCAACTTTCAACTCCATGGAAGGCATGTGCTTTTTATAGTATAATTATTATATTGAAACTCTGAATACTCTCATACGAGGCTTTCGAAACTGCGTTATTTTAGGTTTTTTTTTTTATTTATATGACAATGATTACAATAAAAAAATAGAGATTGCTATATCCCTTAAAGAAGTACATCTGCATATTAAGACCTTAAGCCTGGCGCCAATATCATTTAATTTCATGTTTCATGTAGTTAATCCTGCTGGTAGTGAGAGTAGTAATCAGGTGCATCAAGAACACAATTATGTGGCTGCTCACAAGGTATCAGTTGCCACAAAACTATGTTCTATAAACCTGATTATGCACGCTGGACTGCAAATGTATTCCTTAGTGGAGGAATCACATTTATTTGGTTGTATCTTTAGGTTTTAGGGTGAAAAACTACAAGGTTATCATTGCCTGGTAATATCAATAACTCTATATAATACGTATGTTGCTGGATGTGGGAGGACAGATCTGAGAACCAGGTCTCAATAACACGAATTCTACCCACCAATTTCTTTATTCATGCACAAGGCCTTTCGGCACTAACGTGCCATCATCAGGTGCTTTGCTGTATAATGGATGTTAACGCCACGGCTTTGGGGCCACTACTGGGAGTAGTTCGTTTCCATCAATAACTCTCGTTTTGGATAAATAACTGCATGTTGTGTGTAAATTATGTTTATTTAAGTTGTAAATATTGTTATGTCCTCATACATATGACCATTTAAAACTTAACGTTATAAATGAGGATACGACCAACTCCTTTAAACAAATTTGTTATTTTCATAAAATGAAATAATTTACCCAGTTCTTTGTGGTGATCCCCAAGGGCGACTGCTATATAATTGGAAATATTACATTTGTTTCGAATATTTTTATACTTATGGCATTCTATTAATATATGTTAGATAGTTAAATATGTATTACACTTCCCACATATCGGGGGGGGGGGGTTGCTCTTTTGTCACAAGATAACTACGCATAAATCTTGTATGACCTATTCGGAGTCTTCCTAGTGCGACTTCATCTTTTGTGTTGTCTCGTCGAATATTTCCATGGAAGGATGGCGGTTTTAGCAGATTTATCTTAAGGGAAATCAGCAATTGAGGTCGTACTAATGACGCGATTTTCGAAATTTTTCTTCAAATGTCCATCACTCCTACCCAAGAGATGACGAAAATGATGTCTGTTAAAAACTGTATATATATATATATATATATATATATATATATATATATATATATTTGTCTGTCTATATATTTGTATATAGCGGCCGCAAGTTTTATCTTATCATTACCAAACTTGATATATAATCGTTTTATACAAAAAGACAAATCAAGTTCTTTAACGACTGAAATTAATTATAACTAGGCACAATTAACTGAGATATTTGCATTTTTTAGTTTTCGGTCTTCAGTAAACCCCCAATCCTACTCATCTCATATTAACAATATTATGTTATGAAGCACTTTGTTTTAAGCTTAAATACCAAATATTGTTCTCATTGAACTTTTAATTTTTGAGATAAATGCAAAAACATAACCCACGTGGAAATCTGCTTAGTTAACGCAGCCCCTGCGTGACGGACTTTTAATAGTTTTCAGCTTATTGTTCTGGGTTTTGTTCCACATTTGTTGCCACTTTTTATCAATATCTTCTTTGAGTGGTTTATAGTGCTTATTAATTAATATAATGAGTATTTAATTTGAAGAGCAGAAAGGATTAACAGCCTTTTTTACTGTAATATTTTTATAACACATCTTATATTTTTATAGACAGCTCATATCAGTGTAATGTATCCTGGTATTATTCCTAATTACCATAATGTATTGAAGAAATAATTATTAGAAGACATGGTGAGATGGAAATTTAATTCAGGTGGTAGGAAGAGAGAAGGGTGTATAGGTGAAATTTCAGCCTACCTGTAGCTCCATCCCTTGCGGCACGGCTATATAATCACCTGTCAACCCACCCGATAATAACCCCCCCCCCTTCCCCTTACAACCCTTACACTATACCAAAATCATAAATAATCTTTCTTCTACACTCTTCCCTCTTTTTTTATATATATTTTATATATTCCATACATTCTACACTAAAACCTCTACAGTTTTTTTTTCATAGCTCTTCAATCCCATGTCAGAGAGGAAAAAAGTAATGAATTACTTTTTGAATACAGAAATTCAAATACTCGATAAAGATGTTAAATAAACCCCGCGGTCGAGAGTGCCTGCCAGTTTATTTGCTTACCCATTCGTCATTCTGTGCTTTCCTAATTACAGTTTATAACCTCGTCATTTCTCTATTGACTCACCATGGGCCAGTATTTCGTTTATAATGTTCACTCATAAGAATGGTGTTAAGACAAAAGAAAAAATTCTATATTTAGGGCCTCTAGAAGCAAAATGATAAAGCGGAATGTAAATCCATTACATTTTTCAGTAGGAAATCATACAGCGAAATATAAGAAATCTGCTAAACGTAATACACACCATGAATTACATCCACGTACATAAATTATTTAAAAGAGAAATCAAGTGGGCCGTACTATGCACCTACAACTACTAGCCACATACACCTGTTAATAAGTATGACTACAATGCTACAATGCTACCGTCTTCCCTACTCTATTTAAATAAACAAATTATCTTTCAACTGCACTCTTCCTTATTATTTTTTAATTACTCTAAATAATCTACATAAACAGACACCTGTTAAGAGCATATATGGGCAACCTCCAGGAGGGGAAAAGCAATCAGAGGAAAACCCTGGAATTTGAGCTCTAAATAAAGGATCTATTTTATTTTACTTCAGTAGTCACAAGTCAGTTCTTCACAGACTAGCCAGATTATATCCATATTTATCAACTTCTCTTATACCCATTATCTTCGAGGGAAAAAAAAATATATATATAGTAGAATGTATGTATGTATATATATATATATATATATATATATATATATATATATATATATATATATATATATATATATAGATATATATATATGTGTGTGTGTGTGTGTGTGTGTGTGTGTCTTCTACTCTCTCATATAACTTAATAAATTTTTATTAGGATTACTTAAAAGTATTCAGAAAGGCACCAACAATATTTCATTAAAATATACTTATAAAAGCAATTAGGAGCATGGAAAAAATCATGTTGGATAAATAATTACTTTAAAGTTCAAATAATTAAAAATTAAGTTAAGCAATGGCAAACTTCGTACTGAAAAATCGCCTTGACGAACTTGTTTTCATTAGAGTAAGAATTGGTTTCACCGCACTCACACATACATTTCCCTCCAAAAAATATTTTTTTTTTTATACAACTTCCGAAAGTGTAACGCAAATTAGCATATGTGTTATTGTATTGCCCTTTTGTACAAAAAGGCTAGAAGAAATTCTTCTGAAGAATGTACAATATTGGAACCGCACTGCCCGAAATATTGAAGAATGAAGAAAATATAGTTCAAAATGTCATTAAATGTCGTAAAACTGTTAGCATTTTAAATGTATTTTAACTATTTTTTGTCTGCGTTGACGCAGAATAATCATAAATAAATAGTTTAAAATTTTAAACAATTCACATTTGCTGTCCTATTTAATACCTCAGGCAAAGAGAAATCATCTAAGACTGAACTGCACTGTTGTTGTTGTTTTTGCCAATACTTCACTAATAAAAAAATAGTAGAGAATGCATGGAGTTCCCTGAAGTATATAAAACAAAGCCCAAGTCCCGAACAATACGGCCGATATTTCCGCAAGTATATCAGCCGTAAAATACTGATCCAGTGAGCTGTGGTCCACTTGTTTCGCCAGATGGACCTATTTGTTCTTTGTTTCTCTTTGTACCGGAAAATGTTTGCCAGTAGGCTGAGCTTAAAGCCTGGAAAGCACCATTACACCAACTCATACATAAACGATTTACATATGAAACCCATAACACTCTCTAATAAACATAAACTATCTAGAAATGGTAATTGATTCTTCTACCCTACAAAATATGTGTTTATTCTATTCCCAACTGCATAACACATGGATAATAATACATGATATGTATGGGCATGATGAAATGAAATATATTTATTTCCACTTAATATTGAAATCATTAAAAAATAAATTACTATTAGGAGTACTTAAATACATTTAGAAATAAAATAAAAAGTCCGTCACGCAGGGGCTGCGTAAACTAAGCAGATTTCCCACGTGAAGTTTTACAATAGAGAAATCTGTCTAATAACAGCTGTAGTAGTAAGTAACCTCTAAACCTATTCACGAGAGACGAATAGTTACAGAAACGGCCGCCAGAGCTCTCGGCGGAAAGGCCGAACATAGCCGACCACACGCAGAATACAAATGCAAATATCTCGGTTAATATTCAAGATACAGAATAAATGTATAGAACAATATTTATAGTAAATTTAATTTGCAATAAGATTGATTCTGTACAATGTTTCGATCGAGGATGTTCGAAAATCCTCCCCTCTAAACCCCCCTCCCACTGGTCCCATTTCAGCCGTTAACGAACTGGATCTTTCTTTTTACATAAAACGACTAAATATCGAGTTTGGTAACGATCAAAAACGACAAAAATTGCGACCGCTAGAGCGGTAACAGACATATTTATATAGATATATATATAAAATTTTGAGCGGACCTCATTTTCGTCATCTCCTGGGTAGGATCGATGGACATTTGAAGAAATTTTTCGAAACTCGCGTCATGAGTACGACCTCAATAGCTGATTTCCCTTAAGGGAAATCTGCTAAAAAGTTTAATTAAAATATACTTATAAAAATAATTAGGCACATGAAGAAAGCTAGTTGGGTAAATAATAGAATTTAATTTTTAAAATAATGAAAAATTAAGTTAAGAAATGTCAAACGTCATACAGAACAAATCGGCTTCAAGACGTTGTTCACATTTGGGTAAAAATTGAGCATACAGCACTCACACATACATCTCTCCTAAAACCTTAAGAAAACCTTTTATTGTAACATTGGCATTGATTACATCATGTAATGCGCCTATGAAATAACAATATCTAAAAAATTGGAAGGCGATCATATATATATATATATATATACTTGCATAAAAGGCTTATACATCGCTTCGTACCATACAAACAAAAATTGTAACCGTTACAAGCAGTATACATGTGAAAAGTAGCAAACTACGAAGGGGGATAATACTGCTTTATATAATGTATAACGTAACAAAAAAATAATAGGAATAATATACGAAATAAAATATTAAACTATTAAATAATACATAAAATGTGTACTTGATGATGGGTGGCAGAGGAACACCATTTTCTTGATCCTGAAAAAAATGACTGAAATGATGAAAAATGAATTGTAGATAAAAAAGCTAATAGGTTAAAAGAGTAATTATTAATTTTATTAAATGATGGAACCATATATAAATTAATATACTTTCCACATCATAATTTAAATGATGACCTGTTTAACAGTTTCATCAAAAATAGATTATAAATATTATAGTGTAAGCATTAAAAGCAAATCAAATTTATTTTTATTTCTCCGCTTCTGAGTTGCAAGTGGTATATAAACAAATAATACTCCATTTTTCATGTGCATTATGGTAAAGAAAACTGTTATGTTAGATTAGAAAAGAAAGGCTTCCTACCTTCACAGTTATTTATTCTTTGCGAGAGGGCGCTTTCAGGGCACACGCTCTATCATCAGTGCACTGCTGGCAAACATTTACCATTAAGATGGCATTAAATTAAAGTAAGAAATATATGTACATATTGAAGGTATTAGAATTGAAACGTAAAACTTTAAGATAAAATGCAAATTAGTGCCCCAGTGAATATTTACAGTTATATATGAAGACAAATAATTTTAAAGATTAAAATTAAAAGCATACCAACAGTATAAGCACAAAATTTAACTAAATAGTTGAAAAAAATAAATAATAAAAAATGAATATTTACAGTTAAAATGTAAAAATAGTGAAACAAAATAATAGTATTAAAAATGTTCAAAAACCATAAGTGAAAGAACACACGCCGGAGGAGCTTCAAGAAGCGATTCATATAAAAACGCATAAAGAAGAAAACCAGAGAAGCAAGAATTGCCTCTTCACCAGGATTTTACTGGAACCAAGGATTTAGGAATTCCCGCAAAGAATCAATAACTGTGAAGGAAAGAAGCCTTTCTTATCTTACCTGTAAAAAAAAAAAATCTATATTCTTGAATAAAGAAGTTGTTATGTTATTTATTTACGTCTACTTAGTGCTTCTACGGCTAATTGGGAATTGTTACCCACACTTAAACCTTTTCTAGCCAGGTGGGACTTAGGGATTTTATTTAACGAGTTCGTCACTAAATAAATTCCTATGCCCAAGCGGGAATCGAACTCGCCAGTCGGACTTCAGGAAGGATCGGAACGCGCCCCCTGTCATGAAACAAAACATTTATATTGTTAAAAATTTGATTTCCAACTCGTTTCAAAGAAGTGAGTGCACAATCTCCTTCTATGATGTTGAAATTTATCGCTCAGAAAATTTTAGCTAAATGATTTTATTGCATTTGTTATAAAATGGAGTAAAAAGAACCATTTGAAAACTGAAAAAAAAGTAATGGTATAAGAGCTGTTTAAGGAAATAAACTCTTATGTAGGTAGGATGAAAGAATTGGATACGCTTAAAACGGCAGAGCGCATTCGATGCAGATCATCATCATCAGTCCTGGATGTTGACCTGACGGCTCTTGGAGCTAGAGTCTGGAATTCGGAGCCAATTCTTTCATCCTACCTACATTAGAAGTCACTTCCACCTGCCAGAATACCAACTCAGAAAATGAACTCTCCCACCAAAGGACTTTATGAACTTTATCCATTTTTGAGGTGCTGGATGATGAAGGAATTATTATCTCAGGTAAGAAAAAAACGCCTCGTTCCTTCACTGTTCTTTATTCGTTGTGACAGAGCGCTTTCAGAGAATACGCTCCTTCATCAGTGCCCTGCTGGCAAACAAATACGTTGTACAATATGTCATTTAATTGAGAAATTTAGAAAATATATGTACATGTCGATGGTCAAGAGTTAAAACATACAACTTTAAATTACAACCTAAAAATGTTTTAAATTAGTGTCCCAGTGAATATTTACAGAAATAAGAAAAACTATTTCCACAGACTAAAATTAAAAATTAAAAACTTGTCAGTAGAATATATACACAATTTCAATAAATAGTTAAAATAAATAAATGAATAAAAAATGAATATTTACAGTTAAAAAGTCTAAAATAGAATAAATAGTAAAAAACGAATAGTCCAATTAAAATTAAAAACCAAAAATGAAAAAATGAAGGAACAACCACCGGATGAGCTACAGAAAGCAATGATCTGTATGAGATCTACCACTTGAAGTGGCGACTATATGGTGGGGAAACTTCATATACTTTTTACTACTTTATATTCCAAGATTCTATTACATTAGCCGTACGTTGTAGACGTAACTTTCCTTTTAGATATTAAATACTGAAAGCATTAAAAGTACTAATAAGGAATTTCTGAAGGTTTTCTGTGACGCAGGAATGATAATGGATCTCCAACAGTCAACATCAATTGCAGATTAACCGTAAACAATAAACTTTGCAATTTATTGTTTCAGCCCTAATCGTTCAATTTTCTGTCTCATCCAGGATGCCAACAATAGAACAAACAGAACCCCAATCCTCTGCCTTCAAGATTTTCCTTTCTTTCCGGACGGGGACCAAACCTCCGAAGTTGATCGATAAAGGAGTGCGATAAGGAATGGAAGACTCTACAGGTAGAAAGAGAAAAAGAGTGGTGAGGGTGGGGGGGGGGGTCGGAGTTTCTGGAAGGGGTTGAATAAAATAGCAGGGCTGCCATCATTACCCCGGCGATTTGGCAGCGGGCTCCTCTCGTCCCAGCAATAAAATCAATCATGGCTACCCTCCTAATGTCTCTTCCTTTACAACTTAATGTCCCACTACAAACACTCAACCCCCTCACAAAATACCCCCAATAATCTTCGCTCAAAGAAAGAAACCATTGGCCCTGTTTACAAATAGCTTTATTCTGCCATAGAGACCATTGTAAACATTCTTATGCTATCATTTTTTTCCTTTCCTTCACTCTGAAAGTGGTGATGGAATGAAAAGAATATTTGACTTATCGTAGTCAAAATTCTTAAACTTATTGATCTTTGGCCATAAAATAACTGAACCATATATTCAGAGTGACAGTGGGTAATATATAATTCAGTTGCATACAGCCTCAATATGTTTTAGTCGTAATTATAAATCATAATTTCTACCAACTTTACTCACATAAACAAACACTATTCATTAATCACAATATGTAGACAGAAAAATGTGCAACAGCATGATAAAAGGACACTCAGGAAATTTAGGAAATGATACAGCAGACCAAGTTGCAAATACAGCTTCAAGAGACGAATCAATTCCTATTACATACTCTAAGCTGACTATTAAAATTCTTTTGATATAAGAATCTTATAAAAAATGGGACGAAAGAGGGACAAACACTCCTAAAGAACGACAATTACAAAAAATACATACCTAACTGTATACCAGAGGCAAAAAATAACATTTAGCAATTCTAAACTAGTACAATTTATATCAGGACATGGACCTACAAAATGCTACTCGTACAAATTTAAACTAGCAAACAAAAATACATGCAAATGTAACAATAAGACATAATAGACATATGACCACCTCGTATATGACTTTTTATTATTTGAGAGAACAAGAACAAAACTCATCAAGTATATTACTTTACAAAACGGAAATTACCCCAGGGAACGTTTACTCTCATACAACAAGGGATGCATTCATTTATCCAAGAATTGAACTCTTTTTTGTAGATCTACACCTATCGTATATGAACTATTATTGTTTAATTATTGAAATGTGTGTAGTATTCACAGGATGGAGCACACAAAACTAACATAAACTCCCACGTTAGAGGAATACTCTGTGGGGAAAAACACTGTTCATTTGTCATTAAAGAAGTATGAATAAATTGTAGTGCCTCAGTGATCTCATCCATAAGGCAAGTTATAGATGGATTAAAAATTGGTCCCTAGATGCCAAAAAGTAATTTATATTTAATACTTAATATAATTAAGAATATCTATCTCGAATCAAGAGCAGCTAAGCTGGTTGAAGAAAAGATGATCATTTCAGGGCAGTTTTTGATCGAATAAGGTAATGCCCGTAGCTTAACGATAAGGTAATAATATCGGAAATAATATAAAATCTATATATCTTTTCGGAAAATACAATTCTTCATAAATACTACAACAATAATATCGTATTGAAATGGTTAACTTTCTTTCTGATTTTACCGGGATCAAAGAACTGGATTTCATGGGCAGGGAAATATTTCTAACCATATGAAAGTGCTTCTTCAATTAAAACAGAAATACATAAATAAAACCAATTTTGGACTCAAAAGGTTTTTCCCGTAATTAGCAATTCCGTTTTTTTTTTCTTCCGAATTTTAATAATTAAGGTTGCTTTAACCTTTAATCGTACACCTCCCCAGTTGATCACTTTCGGCTAAAGAGATGTGGGGGGGGGGTTATAGAGGGGCGAAAATAAAAAATAAAAATAAATCTTTTCGTCCTATTAGATATAAAAAGATTCGACTATGTCCTATTAATAAATGATCAATATATTAGGTTCTTTGCCATTTTTTGATTACTTTCGTGATTTTTTGAAATTCGTATATTACATTAAAATTAAATAATTTTAAATCTAGTGCAGAACTAGAGTAAATTATGTTGTTTATTTAGAATGCAGGTCAACATACTTAAAAAAGTTTTTTTTTAAGAGATTTGCAATTTCACCTGTATAAAAATATACATAATCTACCTGCCTTAGCCCGAAGTGTGGTTTGTCTATCCAATTGTTAGTAAAAGTAGTAGTACCGCTGACTCACCTAGTCCTATGCCAAGGTAAAAGAGCAGGGTCGAGGTCTGGCAAATAGGTATTCCCATTTAAACATAAATTAAAAAAATAAAAATAAAGACCATTCTCCTTTAATTTCTCTGAGAAAATTCCCAGTACAAATAAACAAGAAATTGTTTACATCCCGTGAATTATATTTAAGGAGAAATTTTCATTTAGCATTTTCAACATTCTCAAGCGATTTGCCGGTTACGAGCATAAGTCTACAATTGGAGTTTCTAGGAAAATGGACATTCCAATCAAGTATCACAAAGAAGTATTTTCGTGAAAGCCTAATATACTTAGAAGTTTGCAAACATCTTCTATCTTCTGAAAGAACAAATACTCTGCTTGTTGAACTAATCCATTGAAATTTGTGAAGATATCTATATACAAATGGTGTTCTTGGAAAAGGAACCTTCATCCCGGACCAAGGACTTTCCCAATAAAATGGCTACAAATTTTAACACTAGATAAATAAGTTTTTAAAATATGTAGTACAAGGGCCTCAAAGAAGCCTTTCTGCACGTTGACTTACCTTGGATGGACACTTACGGGGACCACCCATGTCAAAGGAAAGGGTCAGAGTCCTGGCGGAAAGCTTTCTTTTATGTCTGACAAGCAAAAATACTAAGAAACCCGGATTTCATCTTCTGGACTCAGAGAGATGTGGTAATTGAGTATCCCTGAGAACGACTAAGAAAGAGAACGAAAAGCAAAGCCGTATTGATTGACATGTATAGCAAACCTGAAATAATGTGTGCTAGATAGGAAGTACCTTGGCTATTCGACAGAACGGAGTCAGGCAAGTGCCCAGAAACGCGAGAGCGGCATGACCAAGAACAGGAGTGAGTTCGGTAGTTCCGTAATTGCCTTGAATGTCTTGGGCCATGTGGTAGAGGCTCAGGTCGTGCAAAGGATTGTAACGCCTGGAGTTAAATAAATAACTTTCTGAAAAGAAACATGAGAAATTATTAAATATTATCCGTCATTTCTACACGTGTGTGTTTGTGTGTAATATCCCTTAATATCTGCTTCAGGGATGTGGATGTAACCCAGAACTATACAACTTATAAAACACCCCTTCCGAATCCCACGCTAAACGTCTGGGCTAAGTACAAAAAACACCCTACAAAACAAAGCACTTGCCCCCTGGTCCTTCACCTCTGGATTCAAATGCAGCGTTCCACTCCCACCCCTTCTATATCTTTCCCACTTCGGACCCTTTTTAAAAGTTTTTAAACTTTCCACGTCTCTCTACTACCCTGAGGGGAAATAAATTCTATTATTCCGGAAGAAAAGTTTGCATTAATCAAATTCAATATTCTTTTTTCCGTTTGAAACACTAGAAGTTTAAAATCACTTGGCCATATTATAAATGTCAAACAAAGAAATAACTTTCATTTTTTTTTTTTTTTAATTTATTTAATTAATATTACAAAGTTAGCTCGTTTAGAAATGTATTCTTAGTACTATTTATTACTTCATATTAAAACTATGTTGATTATGTTTGAACAACCGCTGTTCCCCAGCATTCCTGGGGTAACCACAGTATTTCCTTTTTTTATGAAAATCTTATTTTTACGTGGTGTAACAGGTGGTAACGTGGGTTCGGTTTGGTTCGAACAGTTAACCACGACCTGAAGCAGACCTCTCGCTAGTATGCCGTTTTTATTTGCTTTTATTGCTTGGGTGTTCCAGTTGTGTGAGGCTTCAAGCCAAGGTCATATACCTAAGTATTCTCCCTTCTCTAAGAAGTATTATTGCAGAACTTCCCTCAGCTCACGTCTTTTTTATTTGCGGACATTCACTGAAGAAACTTATTTACTTTATCTTCTGTTCATCGCTTTATTAGCAGATTCCTCTTAAGGAAATTCAGTTATTTTAATACCGCCTTCGTGCTGAAGCGTTGTCAGTGGCCAAATGTTCATTACTTCCATATCCCAAGCATTTTCCTTTCCAAGTCGTACTTTGCAGAAATTAACCATTTCAGGTAAGAATCACTTACGTTTACACCCTCTTGGGTCTACAAGAAAATATATCACAATTCATTTTTAGCAGATTTCCCTTAGGGGAAATCAGCTATTGAGGTCGTACTCATGACGCGAGTTTTGAAAAATTTCCTCAAATCTCCATCGATCCTACCCAGGATATGACGAAAATGAGGTCCGTTCAAAATTATATATATATATATATATATATATATATATATATATATATATATATATATATATAAAATGGTCTGTTAAGGCTCTACCGGTCGCAATTTTTGCTTGATCCTTACCACACTCGATATTTGAACGTTTTATGCACAAATAAAGATCAAGTTCATTAATGGCATCGGACCAGTGGGAGGGGGGTTTAGAGGGGGGGATTTTTGAAAATTCGAAATATCTCCATTATTATGCGTCGGATCGAAAAATTGTATAGAATATTAATCTTATTGCAAATTAAATTTACTATAAATATTGTTCTATACATTTATTCTGTATCTTGAATATTTACCCAGATATTTGCATTTGTATGCATGTGTGTGGTCGGCAGGAGTCTGCTATGTTCGGGACTCTCAGCCGAGAGCTATTGCGGGCCGTTTCGGTAACTATTCATCCCTCGCGAATAGGTTTAGAGATTCCTTACTACCACTGTTGTTATTAGGCGGATTTCTCTATTATATATATATATATATATATATATATATATATATATGTGTGTGTGTCTGTTAACGCTCTAGCGGTCGCAATTTTTGTTTGATCGTTATGGCTAAAATCGGACTAGAGGGAGGGGGGTTTAGAGGGGGGGAATTTCGAAAATTCGAAATATCTCCGTTATTATGCACGGATCGAAAAATTGTATAAAACTAATCTTATTGCAAATTAAATTTACTATAAATATTGTTATATACATTTATTCTCTATCTTGAATATTAACCGAGATTTTTGCGGGTCTGTGGTCGGGTATAGTTCGGATTAGGTCGGCCGTTTTCGTAGCTACTCGGCTCAGGTGGAAGCTTCTTCTAACCTTACCTGTCGTTTCTAACCTTACCTTACCTTCGAGATTTATGGAAATACGTTCTGTTCATCCGCCCCCCTCCCTTCTTTAGTTCTTGGACTACTAAAATTTGAGTTATTAAAATATAAATTATTCTTACAATTCAGAAGCCGTTTCAGTTGGGAATTTATTTTAATTAACTGAAAGATTTCTCATTACCGTTTGTATTTACTCAAGGTGGTGTTGTGTTACCAGTATGCAGATTTCTCTATTGTAAAACTT
The DNA here is from genome assembly GCA_019009955.1 of Riptortus pedestris. Lineage (NCBI taxonomy): Eukaryota > Metazoa > Arthropoda > Insecta > Hemiptera > Alydidae > Riptortus > Riptortus pedestris. Next base: position 94,713,484 of record CM032229.1, read on the forward strand.
CACATGGATAATCTTCTTAGTTTACGCAGCCCCTGCGTGATGGACTTTTTCAGTTTTCTGCCTTCAGTAAACCCCCACTTCTAGTAGCGTTACATAAACAATACTCAGTTATGTAATAAACCACTTTATTCGAAGATTAAATACCAATCATTGTTTTCCAGAGACCTTTAATATACGAGATATATGCAAACATGTTCTTGTACCCCCCCCCCCCCGTCTTAAAGTTTTGGACTACTAAAATTTGATTGATTGAGATAAAAATTATTCTAATTCGTTATAAATTACTGTAGTAGGTATAGTACATAGTTTTCAATAATATGATTATGTTGTATTCTGATGTTACAGTTATTGTTTTTCTTTCTGTTGAACCGTTGGCAGAAAAGGTGACTTCTGTGTACATCAAAAAAGCAGCATTTGATTGTATCATTCTGGTTACAAGTGCTATCTGTAATGGTCTAGAATGGTTTTAATTATTTCAACGAAAAGACTAATAACAATAATAAAAACCTCTTAAATAATAATCAATGTTTTTGCAACTCTATATTATTATCGTTCCTATAATAAATCAGTTCCGTTATTGTAAAGAGTATATTTGTAGAATACGTAACAATTGCCCCTTATCCATTTAAAGGCTTAATTAGGTTTAAAAACAAAACATCATGTACAATACATCAAATAAGTCACTCATAGTTAAAAAATCTTTATATATATTCATATTTCAGTTAATTCAAGTTACAATTACTTATAATATAACTAAGAAAAGTACAAAGAAGAAGACCCCTTGCCTTATGTGGTGAATAATGCTTTCGCACAAAAATTCAGGGAGTGAGAAAAAGCTAAAGAATTGAGAAGGCCTTTGATCATCATGATGAAAGAACACTTTTAAAATGTACTTCTAAGATGGAAGATCCAAGAGGCAATGCTAATGAAGGAGTTGATAATGAAAGCACTGGTTCAACCTACTGCTAATTATTTAAATACTTCCTTATTTAATCAAGGTTTAATCAATTACATTTATAAATGAAAAGGCTTGCTCTTACTTACATGTTAGTGTCATTACTGTAATTTTACCTTTTATTAAGAATGTTGTTTTTAATTTCTGGTCAGAAATAAAACTGAAAGCAATATAAGATTAATAATGAGAATTAATTTTAAGAATAGATGTTCTATCGTCCTTTCTTTTGTATTATACATTTTAAGAAGAAAATAGATTAAACAATATATTTTGTCAACGGAAAGATAAGAAGGTCAACCACCTCCACCCATAAAAATTATTTATTAATTGCTGAGTACAAATTTTTATAATCACATACATCATAAATGAATAACATAAGTCAAGTAAAAGGTAATGCCATGGTATTAAAAGAAAGTTAAAAACAAATATATTTAAAAACATCCAAGATAAAACTAATTAAAAAAAGAGCTAATACAGCATTCCAATGCAGTGTACATGGTAAAAACGTAACTAAAACATATTATAAAAAATAGCTATTAAATTAACCATACGAAAGAATGAACAATACTAACCTTGAGCTGGTCCCTATTGAACCGACATCTCCGGCGAGACTGGGAGCCCACTCAGGCAAGGGCACCTACTGCAGAGGACGGAACATGCCTGAGCACGCCACCCTCCCCCCTAATATTAATATTATTGTCATCCAACTTATCCATCCTGATCCAGATCTCTTCCACCAAATCCATTTTTTCCCTTTGCCTTGGTGGTCGAGTACCTCGAACTCAACTGGGTTAGCTTCTTGGCCTTCTTTCAGGACATACTTTCGTGCCTCGTGGGAAGATGTTCTTATACTCTGGACCTTAACTTCCTTCCACTTTGCCCTGCATATGAGCTTCCGCCAGTTAGGCAAGCAATTCGATTCGCACCAGATCTATCTAGTGGATTGACCGCATCCTTAGTTCTTGGAAGGAGTTTCTTTAAGGAGCTTTGACTTCTATAGGCAATAAGACCAACATTTTCCTTTTCAATTCCCATTAGCCCATCTTCGCGAAGCGGCGCTCCATAACCTTGTCCACCATTTTCTCATCGCATCCATTGTATGATACTATGAGTTTTATATTCTCTAATTCTTTTTAGAAATCCCCCTCAGCCTATGGGATTCTCAACAGACGGTTAATCATGCATATGATTCCCCAAGTCCTTCTCTACCACAATTGGTATGCACCATATCTAATTTTTTTAATTTCTTATTATAGTTTATACATCCAAACCGCCCCATTTTTGTTATTGTCTTATGTTACATTTAAAAAAACAAAAACACTTTTTTGATATTTATGACCATCGTTAAAAAAATCTGTTTCACTATTTTTCACGAATTTCTTGAACTTGTTGGTTTTGGCTAATTGTTAGCGCTGAAGAAGGGAAGTGCCCGAAACTCTGAGCATAAAAATTAAATAATCTCATCTATTTGATAAATTGAGAATTTAAAGCCGATACCCTACCATCCTCTACTACCATTCAATAACCAACGGCTAACTAACAACTGATAGACTCTGCTTCAAATGTTCATCATAATTACAATGAACATGTAAAAGAAATACAAAGTAATAAAACCTATAAAAATTAACATAAAATGATAGTATGACTTTCTAAAGAGAGCTGGCTGCCGATTAGAGCCCTGATCAGAGATTCCAGTCTATAGGACACAAAATGTAGGGGTCTCCTATAGACCCAAAAGTTTATGTTGTTAGGAGATCAGCCAATCAATTCTTATTTCCCCATACCTTTTCAACCTTTACAATGTTTCTTTCCCTGGATTTATATATATCTTTCATGAGTTGTTTGGTGGTTCCAAAGTGTCTCCCAACTTGTGGATTATGTACAAAGCTTCATGTGTTCGGGAAAAATTAAACTTCCTTGGTTCTATGGAGTGTACAGTTTGTAAATATATTGTTCCGCTCCCTAGTTTGATTTGTTTCGGTATAAATACAAGGAGCTGTGCAGTTAAAGTTGATTTCATAATGAAACCAGAATTCAATTTCTTGGAGAACAATTCCAGAGAGAGCAGATAGAATTGTTTGGAAAATGTCGGTGAAAAACCTGTTGACAGGGTCTAAAATAAAAATCTTGGTATTTCTTATATATAAATCTTTCTACAAAATTCTAAATTAACAAATTGGTCATAGACATTAATTTCAGCTAAACGGTGTTAATGAATCTTTTCAAGGAAATGATGTTCCAAGAAAATTAATCACTTCTTCTAACTTCATGAAAATTCATTAAATATTACTTTGAGATATAATGTTTAATTAAGGTTTGTATTTCAGGTTGCCGAATGGACAGATGAAGCCGGATTTCAACCTGTAGCTGCCAAGTATACTAGGCTGAAGCCTCAGTCAGACATTGAAAGGAACAGAACTTACATTGTTACAACGATTATCGTAAGTCATCTTAATAAGAAATTAAAACTCAGTAACCAATAGTAAATATTTTATTATAAAGTAGTATGTTTAGTAATTAATTCCACTTGTAATACTGAGACAACTCGACAGACATTTTCCAACCTGAGATTCAACAACGGAATTCCACCCTTTCGGAATCTACTGGTTTAGTATTTAGAATATCATTTTCCCTCTACAGTTAAATTCAAAATTATGAAACACCAGAAATTGGTTATCTTGAAGTTCGAACATAATCTGAACTACTTCCCTATCGGTGCAGTTAATAGATTTAATCTATACGTTCTAAATATGTTCTTTCAATATTAATATTCTTTTCTACAATTCCAATAGTTTTAGCAGATTTCCCTTAAGGGAAATCAGCTATTGAGGTCGTACTCAAGATGCGAGTTTCGAAAAAGTTCTTCAATTGTCCATCGATCCTACCCAGGAGATGACGAAAATGAGGTCCGTTCAAAATTATATATATATATATATATATATATATATATACAAACACGGAATTTAATCGTTTTATGTAAAAAGGAAGATCAAGTTCGTTAATGGCTGAAATCGGACCAGTGAGAGGGGGGGGGTTTACAGGGTTTTTTTTTGAAAATTCAAAATATCTCCGTTATTATGCGTCCGATCGAAAAATTGTAAGAATAAATCTTATTGAAAATTAAATTTACTATAAATATTGTTCTTTACATTTATTCTTTAGCTTGAATATTAACCGAGATATTTGCATTTGTATTCTGAGTGTGGTCGCCAGGAGTGGCTATGTTCGGACTTTCCACCGAGAGCTCTGGCGGCCGTTTCCATAACTATTCGTCCCTCGTGAATAGGTTTAGAGAGGTTAGGTTAACTGTTTTTTGGAGCGAGAAACTACTGGGTTATTACGCCCTAAATAATGTTTTAGGTTTAGAGGTTACTTACTACTACAGTTGTTATTAGGCAGATTTCTCTATTGTAAAACTTCACGTGGGAAATCTGCTTAGTTTACGCAGCCCTTGCGTGACGGACCTTTTTTGTTGTTGCATCCGAAGGTCTGCTTTTGGAAGCAATGACAGTCAATTTGTTTGCAACGCCTCTACATCAACACATAGTTAATAAAAATGGATATAACAGTGGATAATTAATATAAACATTTAGTAATAAATTGAATGAAAATTATGATACAATCATAAATTGAATAAATAATAAAATTCTTTGCAATGGAAATATCTTTGAAACTGAGATTCCCGAGGCAGGTCATGCCAGCTGACATTCATTTCGATTATACTCGTATTCACAAGAAACTTAAAGTGCATTATTTCGCACCATAATTTTAATGTTAATGAATATAATATTGAGATATTCAATTTCTGTTTTTTTTTATACATTTTTTTTAATTTCATATTATTTAACGTTTTCGAAATTGAAAGCATGTTTTTTAGAAATTAAATGATCCGCCAAAGCAGTTTTATTTTCGTTCTTATCAATACTTTTTGCAAGTTGCTCAAGTCTTTTAATTAGTAGTTGCGAGGATTCGTCAATATCATTGCAAGTGTCACAAATTATTTCATAGGAAGAGAATTCATTTCCGGGCCCATAAAATAAAATGTGTGCCTCCATAACTAGACATGAATTTTCCTGGAGTGCACAATTTACTCGAGTTTTACAACCTTTTAAAATGAGTTCTTGAAGTTACACTTAACCTGAGCAACGATACTAGAGTCTAACCAAATATACGATAAGATTTGTTTCCTTAAATTCAGTTACGATTTATTTGTTTTTGTGAAAACTGTGTGTAAAGCAGACGAAGGGAAGGAAGATTTTCTCCCTTAAAGAGGACAGAGAAGGCTACTAATCCCCCAAAGTAGCTGTATTAAAACACCCCTTTCATTTAATCTTCAAGAACCTACCTTCCAAGCTCCCATTTTCTTGAATAGTTAAAGCAATCAAGATTATTTTCTTTAGGATCGGGCCCTAAGGGGAAAAAGAAGAAGAAAATATGGAAAAAAAAAAAAAACATTCTTGTAGGTAATTATCTATCACAGAACAAATAATTTAGTTCCAATTGAATTGTTAAGACTTAACACTCGTATTCTTTCATTGTCAAACATCATTAGCAATAAAGTTCAAAATCCCTGAATTAGTTGGTTTTAACTGGCTGTATGCATAGAGTAGTGGGGTCGAACCTGAGCAATAGGAATTTATTTATTGTGGGCTAGAAAAGGGTGGAAACCTCCAGATAAATCGTTCTTATTAGGTAACCGTTCTATTAAGGGAGATCAAATGAATAAGATTCTCCAACAAATAGCATGATTTAAAATGCTATTAAAAAATCTGAAACCCTTTTAAAGATGTCCCCCTCCCTCTCAGCGTATCTAAAATTATATTGACGTAGAATATTTAATAATTATTTCAATTCATAGGGTATATTTATTATTATTATTTATTAAGGTTCATTTTTTGTTACTAAGATTAATTAGGAAGGGTTATCTAAAGGTTACCGGAAATAAAACATTGCAAATTACTCCGTATATTTCTTGATTTGATGCATTCGATTGGAGATATAGCAATAACATTCAACTGAAATCATTTTAAATGAAGCTTATCAAAACATTTTTTTTTTTATATCAATTTTATGGATGCCCAAGGAAATCATGTGGTTTCCAAAACAAATTGTATACACAAAAGCTTCTATACGACATTCTCTTTCATCATTTTCTTCTTTTTGGATTTCTTCTATTGCTATCAGCATGGGGACACATCCAATCATGTTTAAAAATGAAATGCATTTATTTATTATTTACCTCTCATCTCATCTTGAGTTTTACCCTTAGCTCTTTCCAAACCTCCCAAATACTTCAGGATTAGAATTCGTGCAATTTGGATCTGTTGTACGGTCTTAAAAGAAAACTTTGTCTCTCCCTACTAGAGACATGGCCTAAACAGTTTTTACGCATGCCTTTTATTTTCACTGCAATATGAAGTCCTTGAATCCCCCCCCCTACAATTTTCTCATACTCTTTCCTAGTTTCCCCAGTAGCTCTGTGAAAGATCTTCGTATATCCTATAGCTGTCTAGTGGCTATTGTCACTTCTCCTCTCTCAAAACACAAAAAAGTAGGTACCGACTGTTGTGTAAATTTGTTTCCAGTTTTCTAAAACTTCGCCTCCAGAGTAACTTCACAAACAATCTAGAATTGATTATATTTAGTTATTATATATTGAACGATCTTTTGGCACTCAACTGCAACAATTGTTAGAGGAATTGAAAAATATTACCTTTTGATCAACCACGCCAATGGATATAGCTACGAAAAATGGAATAAGGAACAATAAGAAGGCCAAGTCTAAATAAAAAGTGATGTCTAATAAAAATGTCTCAGCCTGAAACAGTATTTACTAAAGTAGCATTCAATACGACGTGTAAAAAATAAAACTACAGATATCAGCCAAAACAATTTTTATATTTCTATTATAACGCCATTTCTATTCAAAATAAGGGTAATTAATTAATTTGATTTTTTTTTTTTTTTTTGGAATCCTTTCTTTTCTTGACGGACATTACGAGCTAGTGACCTACCCTTAGGTATTATTAGAGTGATGATATGAGTAGATTTGTCCGAAGGTAGAGCGAGTCCTAGCATCGTGATAGTAGTGCATCACGTAGAGGACAATCTGGCTGGAACCCTCTGGGAGAATCATACCCTCTGGGTCATTTTATAGCGGCTACGTGTCCACCATTCACCATACAGCCGCAACTCCACTTCAGCTGATAATTCCGACGGTTAAGTTACGACTATTCTTTGGCCCCGTTGTGCTACTTTCTACATGATGGAAAGATGCTTTTGACACTGACCTGGTTTCAATATAACCTTAAAACAAATTGTTTCTCAATTTTTTTTTATTTGGTTTGTGCCCCACATCGATCTCTAATTGTTAAGTTGTAGTTATAATAATATATTTATTCCTTCATGTACTTACCTTAGTTGTACTTTATTTTTATATTATGGAAAATATTTCTTAAATATCTGATTGTTTCTCATATCCGTGCTTTGTCTTAATGAATATGATAAAAGTTATCCCTTTTAAATCTTTTTAAGTATGCTGTAGATCTGTTCTATCAATAGTATATGTATTTGTAAATGTTTATATGTTTTAGATATGTTAGTATTTGTGGAATATATTGGCGGCTGTCAGTTAATAGTTCTATCATATCGTAGGGCATGTGAAGGTTTTTTGTTGGATGCAGTCTGTCAGTATGTGTTTTATCGTAAGGTGATTGTTGCAGTATTTGCATATAGGGTTATCAGTCCTTGTCATTAAGTGTCTATGTGTCAGATATGTGTGGCCGATCCTGAGCCTGGCTAGAACTACCGCCTCCCGTCTAGTACTCCTATGGCTCGATGGCCACTCCTTAATAGTACTTTTGATACTGCGAAGGTGATTCTTTACTTCCATCCATTCTGATTGTCATTTGTTTTGGAATCGGTGGCGTACATGTCTCACTATGTCTTAGTATAATAAGTTTGTTTGAGTGTATTGAGTTTTTTGAGTAATTAGTTTAGCCTGGTAGTCTGCTGTCGTACAAGTCCAAGGTCCTCGTGTCCTGGCAGCCAATATAGGGTAATTATATTTTCCTATGTTTTTAATCACATTGTATTTTTCTCCTTGAAGGACTCCATTGAATTACCATGTTTTCTGTTTTTCACATGTTTGCCCATTGTGATCACGTAGTACACAGTTACAATTATTAGGAGTTATTCAGATAACATTGTTTCTAATACTCTAGTGACAGTTGATAACATTGCTTATTGTAACACTTCCAGTTAAGTCCGAAACATTAATTAAATAAAAGTCCGCCACTCAGGGGCTTAGTAAACTGAGTAGATTTCTCTCAAAGGCAGATGAGACACAGTTGAACTTATCTCACAATATTTTCTCTATTTCTAAGTAAAATTAAAATAATGATAAAATTAAAATTGTGATGAGTAGAATTGGGATTTTACTGAAAACTTAAAAAAAAATACCAATTCATTTTTTTAATATATATACTATGAAAAGTGTGTTGAGCAAAACTTGTAGACCATCAAAAGTTAAACAAGTTTTATTCAACAACGATTTTTCAATCTGACTCATAATAATAAAGATACTTTGAATTTTCCTATACCACCCTCTGGTACCTGGGCCGATTTGAGCCATTAACAAACATAAACATTAGTGTCGAAACGGTTATTTATTGAAAGTGGTATAGATATACATTTTTGAGTCAATACAGGAAAATCATAGTTGATAACGTTATCACATGACGCATGTATCTCACATAAAAATGAAATGAAGACGGTATTTGATATTTAAGCTTAGAATGAAGTGATTCTTTATATAACAAGCTATGCATCTAGGTTGATAATCAAGATAGAAAGAAACATGTATTTAAACACCATTTAAAGGACATTACATTTTAAATAACATTGGTTCTGTTCAATTTTTCGATTTCACGTATAATAACGGAGATTTTTCGAATTTTTGAAATTACCCCCTTAAAACTCCCACCCCTAGTCAAATTTCAGCCTTGATTATTAGTTTTAGAAAAAGGCTTATATAGTGTTCGGCAACAATCAAACAAAATTGTCAAACATATATATATATATAGTTTCAAAACGATTTTTGTATTTGTTCCTATGTCCACCTGAATCCACATAGATAAGTTTCCAATTATTCAGTTTATAGGTTCCAGTCTCTTCTTTATTTCTTCTTTTTGCTGCGGTATATAGGCTCAACAGATTGCGTGAGCTCTCAAGTTGACGGTTCAAGGAAATATTCAGAGCGGTTTACTGTAAAATCATTGAAGTAATATCCGACTATTTTCTATTTTAGAGTAGGCCATCCGTAAATCATATATTATAATTGAGGATGAATACATTCTTTAAAACATGCTAATAGGGTTGATTCGTTCCTCTTAGACATTGCATAGACGAAACATTATTTTGTTTCTCGGCATATCCCACCGAAAACCAACCCACTGTTGTCAATATAATCGACCTACATTATATTTTCGTCTTGTAAAACACGATTCTTCGATTTCAACAGTCATCCCATTTCCTCGTACCTTGATTGGGTATATGATGAGACAATTTGTGCAAATCTCCCTTAAATAATGTCTCCAATTAGTAGCATTTTCCGTAGAAATGTTTAATTCCTCTTGGCAATATAACGTGATTGTATACTTTTTTATCCAAGCATAAATGAACATTATTGTTTTATTTAAAGGAATTTTAGATTTCTTCCTGTAATTCTCTAATGCCATAATTCCATTGTCCAAACGGCAACTTGCATTGTGACACTCTCTCTATTATCTAATTTCATAATGTGACCATGTCCCTTTTAATTGAAGAAAATAAATTCTTTTGCCGATAAATTTAAAAAAACCTCACATAACTTAAATAAAGCCATACTTCAAAATGCAAATACCAAATATAATTTTAGTGAACCAAATATCATGTAATCGTGCACTTATATAACTAATATCATCGTTAATGTAATGTTATACATGTTTACATCTTGTACAATAAATTAGGGTTGAGGGTATTAAACAAAAAAAAAAAACCTTTTTCGGACTCACTTTAGCCATGAGAGTTACGTCGTAGGTCTTAATTCAGTCTCTAAACCTCATAGTCTTGGGTTCGATTTCCGCGAGGGCAATAGGAAGTTATTTAGTGACAAACTCACTAATTGAAATTCTCAGTCTGACTCTGACAAGACGGTAAATTGTAGATAACCGGTCCCGGCTAGCTATTGTAGTATAAAGCTAAGTACACACCAGTAGACCATGTTGCGCGATTTGTCTATAGACCGTCTAGAGACGGTTTCGAGACACGGCCTATAGACTGTCTAGAGACACCGTTCATTGTCTCGTCTAGTGTCCACACTACGATGTAAATTTCTCAGTCTCATGTTCACAGTCCGCCATGGAGGACATTGTTTTATGTGGAATGAGTTCCTGCTTAGTGGTAATTATAAGTAAAAAAACACGAAAACGTAAACATTGGTGGACGCGCGAAGTACTTACAGAAGGGCCTAGATTAGGTAAAGCCCTATTAAGTAAATTAAGATTGGAAGACGCCATGGGTTTTCGGAATTTTACCCGGCTGACGTCTACTGATTTTGAAGACTTACTTCTAAAGGTTGGAAGAATAATAATGAAGCAAGATACAAAGTTTAGGGAAACCATCCCAGCTTCTCTTCGACTGGCAGTCACACTGCGTTTCCTAGCAAGTGGAGAATCATTCACGAGCCTCATGTACACCTTCAGAATATCAAAGCAGGCAATATCGAAAATGGTTCCAGAGGTCTGTGAAGCAATTATCTCATCATTAAAACAATACGTAAAGGTATGCATAAAACAATTATTACTAGCATTAAAACTCAATTTTTATTAACTTAATTTTTATTAAATTAAATGATAAATAAGTCAACACAAAACATTTATAGATTTGTGTAGTTATTTACAAAATCACGAATGCCATTACCAATTTCATCCGTCGGCTCTGATTCCTCCTGAAGTTGAACATCTACAGATCCTTCTAAACCACCTGCAGTTGATGCAGAAGGATTTGAGCAAGCCCAGACTTGGGAAAGGTGTGATGATGTAGAAGGTGCATATGGGGTCTGAATGGACGGAATTTCAGCAGCAAGCAGACCCATGTCCAATCGAAATAAAATATCAACAGCTGAACCACACCACTCGGCAGCTGGAAACAAAGTGAAGATGCCTAATCCCTAGGTGCTGAGTACATCCACACTGTCAAAATGTTCCGCAATATGTCTAAGTTGCATGAAGTCTCCCATTCCAATCGGGAGACCATAGACCTGCGATTTTTGGTCTCGCAACAAGCCCGTAGACGAAAGTCGGTCTACGTAGACAACCCGAGACACGTCTCAGAGACCAAAATCGCGCAACATGTCTACTAGTGTGTACTAGGCTTTAAATAGACGGTAATCAATAATAATAATAATAATACCTTCAAGTTAGAAAGAACAGAAAGGCCAGACTTATAACTTGTAAATTCTTATAAAGGACATCTGTTACATTTTATATATTTTAAATTTACTCGTGTTGGAGGAAAGATGCTATAAAATAAATTTCATTAAGAAACATTTCAAGATTAAAATGCAGATAGGTTCTTATTAAGTTATTTCTTATTTAGTTAATGCCAATAAATAATTCTCTTTCTTTTGACAGAAATATAGTAAGTATTTCAATGTATTAATATTTAATAGCTTTCACGTCAGTAATGAATTATTGTACTTGTTATAGAGTTAAAATAGGTTAGAAAAACTAAATCAACTCATTTACATTTCTTGTTTGTTTGTTAAGATTTTTTTCATCATTCCCTTGGAAACACTCACAGAAGGATGCGGAGACCAGAGTTCGTACTATATCATTTCAAAGAATTCAGAAGAATATTTTTTTAAATCTTCTCATGTACCTTTAAGCACTTAAATATGACAATATTTAACAAATATCCTTATTAACTATAAACATTATGATTCTACTCTTGCTGGATTTTAGTAGGCAAGCCAATGTGCCATATAGTGAAGTTGAACCAGAAAAAGATGACGGCCCATTTCAGCTTTTATAGATACTACAGTCTGACACTACCTGCTTCAGAATATAACAAAATAGTAATTTCATGAAAACATTTAGTAACTTTTTATATTCTGCTTCCTCTATTAACTTTTTTCCCCTTCCGTTTACTACTTTTTATTTTATCTTCTTTTTTATTTCTCCGATGGACTACATTATGGGTGGAGTTAGTGAGGGTGTTGGTAGTGGAGAAACATTAGCTGGCTGGGGGCCAAAATCTGCCCAAGCTAGTAGGGCTATGCACAGCTTTTGGCTCCCACTACACTCCGCTTGGCCACTTTTGGCCTCCTCACCTCCTTCTACTACCACGAGGGTATTAAAGGATCTGTCTGAAACGAGTTCTAAGCCCTAACAAAAATTCCACGTTAGTCGTAAATCACAAATACGAGCTTAGATACATTTAAGTTGGTCCAATGAGCAAGGCCTTACAAAAGCGCCCTATAATCAAGGACTGTGGTGGTTGTGACCTAGGCCAACGCTGAACACTAGTCCACAGCGGCTTATAAGTGGCAATAAGTTGATATCGCTTTAAGAAATAATCTTATGGTTTAGCGATTGGTCGATTAAAAATGAAAAAATAAATTTGGGATGAATCCCTGATTTAATCTACTTTCATGAAACTCAGCAAGCAAATTATTTTGTAACTGAGAATTAAATTATTGTATAATTTATAATGCAATATTATAATATAATGCATTAAGGCGTCGTCTTAATCTCACATGGTAAACCGAGAGTCGTGAGTTCGACTCCCACATGGGCAATAGGAATTTATTTAGTGGCGATTTATTTACTTAGTCCAACCCTGGCTAGAAAAGGGTGGTAATCTGTAGATAACCTGTTCCAATTAGTCATAGTAGCAAAAAGTGGACGTTAATAAATAATAACAATATAATTCAATATGGATTATATGGAATACGAGTATGGGTTATGATAACTGAAATGTTGACAAGTAGAAGAAATGTAAATACTTCATTACATTATCAAAACCGACATTTTGATTAAAAAAACAACTACTAACTAAACTATTAAGAATCATTTCCGTTACACGCTCTAGTCTAGAGTAACACTGACAGAGTGTTCAGGGAAACTAATATAGTCTGGATTACATTTTTTTTTGTGTCTCAAAAATGAAAAAGAGGGAAATATTTTTGCAAGTGTCTTCCACTTTTCTATGAGTTGATAATAATATTTTGGCATTTTCTATCAAAACTACTAATAGACATCAATTGATGAAACGCTGATAACTTGAAAAACTCTGAGTTGCTAGTTTGGATAAAGCTGAAACTAATAAAGGGTAAGAACATGTTTCAAGGTGAAAATGAACTTTGTAATTTTTGGTCCGATTGACCAATAAGTCAAACTATTTATTTGGACCGCCACCAGTGCATAATTATCCAGATACTGACGTTGTAGTAAGATGAGGAAATAATACATTGAAGCCATGCTTGTCCGTCTGTTCTGATAAATACTTTGTATTTCTGATTGGACTAGGACTGGAATGTTTTCAGGTTGGTTCAATAATATATGATCACTTATGACTAATCAATATTAAAGAATAATCAGATTTAAAAAATTGTCGAAACTGTTCTTTCGATTTCTTCATTTAAAAAGTATCAAAATGACCTTCTCACTAAACAATTAATTGCTCACAAGTTTTGTAGCCCTAATCTTGTATAATTAGTTGATTGAGCAAACATTATTTATAATTTAATTCTGCGGTTGAATTGGGCGTTTTAGGTCACGGAACTTTTGTTGCGGAACTCAAACATTACGCTCACTTATCACCTTCAGTAGAGGTTGATCGGCTATATTTTCTTGATAATATATTTCACGTTAAACGTTGCGGATTAAACATTTAAAATATATATAAGCAATTAAATATATTAGGCATTTCACTTGTTTCTCACCAATTCAAGTGAACTTGTTTTAGCAGATTTCCATTAATAGAAATCAGCTATTGAGGTCGTACTCATGATTTTCGAAAATATTCTTATATGTCCATCGATCCTACCCAGGAGATGAAGAAAATGAGGTCCGGTCAAAATTATATATATATATATATATATATATATATATATATATATTTGTCTGTTAACGCTCTAGTGGTCGCAATTTTTGTTTGATCGCTACCAAACTCGGTATTTAAACGTTTTATGTAAAAATACAGATCAAGTTCGTTAATGGCTGAATTCGGGCCTGTGGGAGGGGGGTTTTAAGGGGGATTTTCGAAAATTCAAAATACTGCCTTATCATACGTCGGATGTAAAAATTATATAGAACCAATCTTATTGAAAATTGAATTATTGTTGAATTGTTACGTACATTTATTCTCTCTCTTGAATATTAACCGAGATATTTGCATTTTTCAGTTTTCAGCCTTGAGCATACACACACTTCTACTCATTTTACGATACTCTGTTACGTAATAAACCACATTATTCAAAGCTTAAATACCATAATTTGTTTTCAAGAGTCCTTTATTATACCAGATATATGCAAATATGTTATCGTAACCACCCCCCCCCCCTTCTTAAGGATTACTAAAATTTGATATATTGAGATAAAAATTATTCTGATCCAATATAAATTACAGTACTATATGTAGTAAATGGTTTTCAATAAAATTAATATGTTATATTCTGATATATTTTCGTAATTGTTTTTCTTTCCTGTGAGAAGTTGGCACACCTGTTTGCTTACGTTTCAGGTGCTTCCCGTCTGGAGGTTTCTTATTACCGTTTGTATTTGTCACTTGATATTGAAGGTGCTGCAATATGTATATTTATCTATTGTTAAACATCACGAGGCAAAACTGCTTAGTTTACGCAGCCCCTGCAAGACAGACTTTTAGCAGATTTTCCTTAAGGGAAAACAGCTATTGAGGTAGTACTCATGACGGATTTTTCGAAATTTTTCTTCAAATGTCCATCGATCCTACCTAGTAGATGACGAAAATGAGGTCCGTTCAAAACTGTATATATATATATATATATATATATATATATATATATATATATATATATAGTCTGTCACCGCTCTAGCGGTCGCAATTTTTGTTTGATCGTTACTAAACTCGATATTTAGTCGTTTTATGTAAAAGGAAAGATCAAGTTCGTTAACGGCTAAAATCGGTGGGAGGGGGGGGTTTAGAGGGGAGGATTTTCGAAAATTCGAAATATCTCCGTTATTATACGTCCGATCGAAAAATTGTATAAAATTAATCTTATTGCAAATTAAATTTACTATAAATATTGTTATATACATTTATTCCCTATCTTGAATATTAACCGAGATATTTGCATTTTTATTACATTTGGGCCGATAACGGATTTTTTAATTTCCCGCCAAAAGCTAGTTCGGCCCTTTGCCGTAACTATTCGGCTCTCGTATGGAGATTTCTCTATAGTATAACTTCACGTGGGAAATCTGCTTAGTTTTCGCAGCCCCTGCGTGACAGACTTTTTTAATTTTGAAAGAGTACTTTAATTATATAGAACTTTCATTAAAAAGCAGTTCTTTGTTTTCATCCTGTATAAAATACTTGGATGGATGTAGGATACACACGATTTCATCGTTAACGAAAAGGACATAAATAGTAGATAGTTAGGGGGTACATATGCTGAAGTGTGATGTGCGATAACCTACTTACGTCGGTCAGAAAGACGTACTCAACGGAGCTAGGCAACGTATAAGATTAATCTAAGAATTTCTTTATACCGCAGAGATCACAGCCATTATGCGGCAACAATCAGCTCAATTTCTTTCACACTAATCCCATGGATCATGGCGGAAAACTGAAAAACAAATAACAACATGAATGCAGGTAATAAGAAGAATTCAAATGAATAATTGTACAATACAATAATACAAATGGGGGTTTTCCCTCTCCATTTTAGCTTAGGACAGACCAGATTAGTTATAGTAGATCAGTAGAGGTCTATCGTTAACATCTCTATAGGCAGATCCGACATTTCTAGGTAAATTTTAAAATATTTATTAATAACATTAACTGTGTTATGAATTTAAATGATTTAGTTGTTAAAAATAAAGAATTATATCTGTGTATTCGTATAATCAATTTTATATATATATATATATATATATATATATACATACATATGAAATATGTTATGCTAAAAAAGTGCTTTTAAACGATCCAATATTAAAAATTCTAAACTAATTTTAATAATGCTACAATTGATAAATAAGTTTAATCAAAGAGCTAAGTCCGATTGTTTCCTTGTGTATTTCAGTTATCGATGCATGAAGCTATGATGGTGAAATCGCACATTAATGCCATTTTTAAATGCTTATGAATACGTTCTAAACCCATCGAATTTGAATCCCTGTAACTTTTTTGCACATAACATTATATTAGTCTTTTTATCTGGCTAATGCATTTCAGTGCTGTATCTCATTACATTGCAGAATGTATGACAGAGGAATAATATTTACCTTAGGGAAATGGACATTTTCTTATGTTACTAGAAATCACCATTTGAAGAATTATACCCATAGTCATTGATTTAAATATTGTGCTATCTGTTTCTCACAAAAGCTTTGAAAATCAGGTACAATTTCACAAGAATAACCTCGTTTCATAACGATGTCAAAGTAAACTTAGAAAATTTTCTCTGTATATTATTAAGGGGGATATAGCCTTCTTCTTCTCCTAAATGAAATTCCACCTTACATAATCCAGCTGAGAAATAGCATGACAGGCTGGGTAAATTCTATTTCAAGGCGAGATTTCTCCCTCTCCTTGAGGGTTGCTTTCATTCAATTCCCGATAAATCGTATCCGTTGGTTGTCTCTTTCCCCCTCTCTCTCTCATCCTCTCCACTTTCTCTCTCCTAACATTCTTTTTATACCAACACACATCGATAATAATTTGAACACACAGGATGTAATCTAAAATTGACATGTATACAATAAAATTTCCATTAGGCGATGTTTAAGGAAAATAACTCAGTATCCACAGCACACACTCACTCTCCCACACACGCACTATTTCTTGGTGTGCCAAAAGAATATTTTGAAGTGATGTAGCGTGGCATTATTTTTACATACCTTTAGGAATTCATATATATGAGTTTAATCAAATGGAATATTTCACGGTGCGAAATAAAATTCTCTCTCCTTCGAAAACCCGATTGTAATGAATGTGACGGCATATATTGTTGAATCATTAAGGATAGCCAGCTGTTCCATTTTGACCTCCAATAAGGATCAATGCCCATAGATTTTCAATATGTTTCCAACGCCAGACTACTGAACTACACGCATTTATACATAATCACTTTAAATACCCAAGTCACTCCAAATAAATTAAGTACATAATTTAGCACGTAAAAAGAAAATGTGTATATTAATAATTAGTATTGATTAAAATAAAATAGACATTTGACTCCATGTAACAAATCTTACAGCTTACATCAATACTACAATAGCTTATATCAATACCAAATAAAGCTCACAAGAACTACAACACAATTAAGAGTCACCATCACAAATGCACACAATTTCTAACGGAACATGGACAGACAGGACATTATTTTACAAGATTTAAAATTCAAGACAATGACAAATGCACTTGCGACTAACAGACAACACAAACGTTTTTACATATACTTTTTCAAAATTTAATCAAAAGTGATCAAATTTAATAATGAACATAATTTTAAAAGGGGTTAATTGGCCAGAATCACTTCATATTATATTTAACAAATATAATAAAGAACTTATAAAGTTTATCAATATGGATGTAGCAAAAATACATTAGAATGTAAAGTTTATTGTGAGGAATGGGAATTATATTTCAATATATTTACCTTACATAGACTCGCAAATTAAACATCGTTTGAGTTTAACTTTAAATGATTTGTTTTTTGTTGTTTTTTGTTCTCATTTTATTTATTTATTTATTTTTCATTTCATTTATTAATTTTATTTCTAATTATCATACTTATTTTAATATTTTATTTTATTATTATTATTTTTTATATTATACTTGAGTAGATAGTTGATTAACGTGTATATATTATAAAATAAAAATGTATTTAAACATAATCATACATGAAATATGCCATGTGACAATGGATCATGTATTCAAATAAATAACTCCTCATAGGGTTACTATGAGGGAAAAAAAAGTCCGTTACGCAGCCCCTGCGTAAACTAAGCAGATTTCCCATGTGAAGTTTTACAATAGAGAAATCTGCATACTGGTAACACAATACCACCATGATTAAATACAAACAGTAATGAGAAATCTTTCAGTTAATTAAAATATATTCCCAACTGAAACGGCTTCTCATTTGTAAGAATAATTTATATTTTAATATCTCAAATTTTAGTAGTCCAAGAACTAAAGAAGGGGGGGGGCGGATGAACAGAACGTATTTGCATAAATCTCACAAAGTAATGAAGGTAAGGTAAGGTTAGAAACGACAGGTAAGGTAAGAAGACGCTTCCACCTGAGCCGAGCAATGACGGAAATGGTCGACCTAATCCGAACTATACCCGACCACAGACTTCATAAAAAAGCAAATATCTCGGTTAATATTTAAGATAGAGAATAAATGTATATAACAATATTTATAGTAAATTTAATTTGCAATAAGATTGGTTCTATACAATTTTTCGATCCGATGCATAATAACGGAGATATTTTGAGTTTTCGAAAATTCGAATTCGAATATGTTACATATTATAACTTAATAGATGTAATACATCAAGAAGTTGGTTCTAATAAAAATATAACTACAAACAACATTAATAACTGTAACATAATAGAATAATAATACTGTAGATACATAATAGAATAATAATACTGTAGAAACATAATAGAATAATAATACTGTAGATACATAATAGAATAATAATACTGTAGATACATAATAGAATAATAATAATAATAATGCAACATAAGAATAGCTTTAATATAGGCATATCAATGATTTTAGTAACACTCAGGAATGGTTGTTATAACATAATAAATATAAGAATAAAAATAGCAACATAAATACAACATAGGAATAACTTTAACATAACACAACAATAATTATAATTTAAAATAACATGACAATGATTGTAATAGTGCATAGCAATAATTATTGTAAAATAATATAAGTTGCAATAACATAGTGGTAAGTGGCAATAACATAGATTTAACAAAACATATCAATAATTAAAATAGTGCATAGCAATAACCATTGTAAAATAATATAAGAACCACAGTACAACAATTATAATATAGTTTAACAAACAAATACACCATACTATAAATATATAAAACATACAAAAGGCTGTGACCCTGCTATGTAAACAAAACAAGGAAGGTTACTATAACCCTAGTAATAGTGCAATAAGAATGTATAATAGTCTATAAATATATTTAGTCTTGGTAAGTAATAATAAGGAAAAAACACCCTTTTATAACAATGTATAACAACAATGTGCAATATTATAATGTAGTACATGTAATTTTTACAGCCCTGAGGAAGAGAAAATAAAGATTCTCGAAATATCGGCATAAACTAAGATTCATTTCACCAACATTGACCAAAACTCCGAAAAGAACAACACACCACATATAAATACAACCTTGTCGAAATATCAGCACAATTATATATATATATATATATATATATATATATATATATATATATATATATATATAATTTTGAACGGACCTCATTTTAGCCATCTCCTGGGGCGTCATGAGTACGACCTCAATAGCTGATTTCCCTTTAGGGAAATCTTCTAAAAAAAGAGTTTCGACTCTTCTTTAAACACTATAATCAATTTAAAAATGCTTCCCATAACAACATTTTGGTTTGTTAAATAATATTGTGGTTGTTTTACTCTTTCATAGCATAGATTCGCTATAGAATTGCAATTTAAGAAAAACACCGAACTTGGGTAGTCGGTGAATTTCCTTAAAATTTACAAATATCATTATCTATTTTCGGAAGAAAATTCGCTAATGGCTAGGTAATGCTTACAATGTTAAACTCATTCGAGTTATATTCAGTATTTAGACTTTGTAAAGCAGTAATCAAATGTAGGAAGCTTACCTTACATGCCTCATGGGACCGTCCTTAGTCCGCCCTCTCGTAATGGGAGAAGGGGATTTAAGAGAATCCAAATGTAATGTGTTTTTATAAATTAAATCGTAAGATCGTAGATTTTTGATTAACAGGTCTCATACATATATTTTAGTTCTTTAATAATATATCAGAAATTATGTTTTGGCAGCTTTTCCTTCCTGGAGAAATTTGATACAATTTAGTATGCTTCCGAATCTGCTTCAGCTAGGAAATGTATAAATACACTAATCGATAGAACCGTTTCAAAAGTTTAAAAAAAAGGCTATTTTTATACCTATAACCTTCATTTCGCAATAATTCAATAAAAGGAATACACACGGTATTATACTCGAAAAACTTCAAAAACCCCAGAGGTACAGTCTATGAATGAATTGAATCATGATAGAGGAAGAAATGAGATTCAAAGGAGGCAAAAGGTTTACATTTAGGTTGTTTATTTATTTTTTGGAGCTTCGCAGATGTGACGATGTTGCTCAAAACAAAATCTTTAGGTTGTTTGATACAATTCCTACCATGTTTGAATCCTAAGATTTGAGAGCAATGTTCAACAGCGTTACAACAATGTTACAGACATGGTTCTCTTTCTACCTATGTTGTCATTATTAGCCAAGCACCAGCATGGCATTTATTGCATATATTATACTCAAGATCCTCTTCTATCTTTAGTTCCCGCCCTTTTCTAAGCAGAATGGTAATAAGTACTTAGTAATTGTGATAGATCATCATGAAATAAATGCCCAAGTTAATTGAACTCTATAGCTTTATTAAGGTTGTTCTTAATAAGCGTGATTATCTACAGAACATCGATTTACTTAAATTGTATTTTGCTCCATTTAAAAAAAAAAAAAGTCTTTAAAGGAAATCAGCTATAGAGGTTGGAATCACGGTGAGGTTTTCTAAAACTTTCTTTCAATGTCCATCGATACTAAGAGATGACGAAAATGAAGACAGTTTAATATTTTAAATATATATATATATATATATACTAGCTCAGATTCATTTGAGGCTGAATGGTGATGGTATTTTTTAGCAGGCTTTACATTGCACAATATTTTGACATTTACCCGTCCCAGTGTTTAGGATTGATACCCGTCGTTGCCGGTGATTTGCTAATAATAGAATTATTTGTTCGATAATTCTTCACAGTCTTCGATATTTTTATATTTCCCGTTTCTTATTAATGTAAATATGGTGAATTTTTATTTCAGGCCTCCCGTATAACTCCCCTCCCGTTCGAACCTAAAAATGTTAATATAACTTATAATCATGGAAGAATTAATGCTAATTGACATACCGAGTTTTGTTAAGTTCGGTTCAGCCGTTAGTGCCCGCTAAAGTTTTAACGTATAACTCATTTATACTTAGGTATACGACAAAAGTGTATATAGCAAAAGTTACTCCAAATAACAAAATAAACAACTTTTGTTATGTTTTTATTTGCGGAAAAACCAATAGGAAACGAAATATCGCTATTTTTAATTTCAGGCTTCCCTTATAACCCCCACTCCTGCCCGTACATAGAAATAATGGTATGGCTTATTATAATAAAGGCTTCACTGCTAATACACATACCGAGTTTTATTTAGTTCGGTTGAGTCTTTTTTGGCAAATAATATTGTTGACTCCCGCTATAATTTTTAGCGTATAACGCATTTAAACTTCGGTATACAACAAAAGTGTATATAACAAAAGTTACTCTAAATAACAAAATAAACAACTTTTGTTATGTGCATATTTGCTGAAAAAGCAATAGGAAACGAAATATCGCTATTTTTAATTTCAGGCCTCCCTTATAACCCCCACTCCTGCCCGTCCCTAGAAATATTAGTATGGCTTATTATAAGGAAATCGTTAGTATTAATTCACATAGCGAGTTTGGTTTAGTTCGGTTGAGTCTTTTGTGCCAAATAAAATTATGGACTCCCGCTATAGTTTTTAGCGTATAACTCATTTATACTTCTGTATACGTCAAAAGTGCATATAACAAAAGTTACTCTAAATTACAACATAAACAACTTTTGTTATTGCATATTTGCTGAAAAAACAATAGGAAACGAAATGTCGCTATTTTTAATTTCAGGCCTCCCTTATTACCCCCACTCCTGCCCATCCCTAGAAATGTTAGTATGGCTTATTATAAGGAAGGCGTTAGTACTAATTCACATACCGAGATTTACTTAGTTCGGGTGAGTCTTTTGTGCCTAATAAATTGTTGACTCCCGCTATAGTTTTCAGCGTATAACTCATTTATACTTCCGTATACGGCAAATGTGCATATAACAAAAGTTACTCTAAATTACAAAATAAACAACTTTTGTTATGTTCATATTTGCTGAAAAACAATATGAAACGAAATATCGCTATTTTTAATTTCAGGCCTCCCTTATAACCCCCACTCCTCTTTGTCTTAGAGAATATTAATATAGCCTAAAGTCTAAGTTGGGCTAGTAGTAATATACATACCAAGTTTCATAAAATTCGGTTCAGCCGTTTATGCGTGAAAAGGTAACAAACAAACAAACAAATAAACAAACAAACAGACACCAAAGAAACAAAATGCAGTTATGGTGTCTATGACATGTGAAACGAAAAGTTATCGTGAAATTTCGCGAAAAAAATCAATGTACAGACAGAGGTTACAATTTTATATATATATATATATATATATATATATATATACTAGCAAAGGTACCCGGCTTCGCCCGGGAATTCATTTGAGGCTGAATGAAGATGGTATGTTTTTGGCAAGGCTTTACTTTTCACAATATTTTTTTTATTTCCCTGTCCCAGTGTTTAGAATTTATACCCATCGTTACTGTGGATTTGTTAATAATAAAATATTTTTTTATGAAAGACTTCACTGTCCTCCATATTGTCATATTTCCAATTTCCTGTGCATTATGGACAGATTTTAATTAGTAGTTTTTAACGTATAACTCATTTATACTTAGGTATACGACAAAAGTGTATATAACAAAAGTTACTCCAAATAACAAAATAAACAACTTTTGTTATGTGCATATTTGCCGAAACCCCAATAGGAAATCATTATTATTAATTTCAGGCCTCCCTTATAACCCCAACTCTTGCCCGTCCCTAGAAATGTTAGTATGGCTTATTATAAGGAAGGCGTCAGTGCTAATACACATACTGAGTGTTTTATTTAGTTCGGTTGAGTCTTTTGTGCCAAATAAAATTGTTGTCTCCCGCTATAATTTTTAGCGTATAACGCCTTTATACTTCGGTATACGATGATAGTGTATATAAAAAAAAAAGTTTCTCTAAATAACAAAATAAACAACTTTTGTTATGTGCATATTTGCCGAAAATGCAATAGGAAACGAAATATCACTATTATTAATTTCAGGCCTTCCTTATAACCCCCACTCCTGCCCGTCCCTAGAAATGTTAGTATAGCTTATTATAATGAAGGCGTTAGTACTAATTCACATACCGAGTTTGGTTTAATTCGGTTGAGTCTTTAGTGCCAAATAAAATTGTGGACTACCTGTTTAGTTGATAGCGTATAACTCATTTATGCTTCCGTATACGGCATAAGTGGATATAACAAAAGTTACTCTAAATAACAAAATAAACAACTTTTGTTATGTGCATATTTGCTGAAAAAGCAATAGGAAACGAAATATCACTATTTTTAATTTCAGGCCTCCCTTATAACCCCCACTCCTGCCCGTCCCTAGAAATGTTAGTATAGCTTATTATAATAAAGGCGTTAGTATTAATTCACATAGCGAGTTTGGTTTAGTTCGGTTGAGTTTTTTGTGCCAAATAAAATTGTGAACTCCCGCTATAGTTTTTTGCGTATAACTTATTTATACTTCCGTATACGGCAAAAGTGCATATGACAAAAGTTACTTTAAATTACAAAATAAACAACTTTTGTTATGTGCATATTTGCTGAAAAAGCAATAGGAAACGAAATATCGCTATTTTTAATTTCAGGCCTCCCTTATAACCCCCACTCCTGTTCGTCTCAGAGAAAATTAATATAGCCTAAAGTCTAAGTTGGGTTAGTAGTAATATACATACCAAGTTTCATAAAATTCGGTTCAGCCGTTTATGCGTGAAAAGGTAACAAACAAACAAACAAACAAACAAACAAACAAACAAACAAACAAACAAACAAACAAACAAACAAACATACACGAAAGAAACAAAATGCAGATATGGTGTCTATGACATGTGAAACGAAAAGTTATCGTGAAATTTCGCGAAAAAAATCAATGTACAGACAGAGGTTACAATTTTATATATATATAGATATAGATATTTATCGAAAATTCGAAAATCCTCCCCTCTAACCCCCCCCCTCCCACTGGTCCAATTTCAGCCGTTAACGAACTTGATCTTTCTTTTTACATAAAACGACTAAATATCGAGTTTGGTAACGATCAAACCAAAATTGCGACCGCTAGAGCGGTAACAGACAAATATACAGGGTGTCCCCAAACCAAACGGCCAAACTTTAGGGATCGATAGAGGATCGAAAAACTAAAACAAAAAGTTCTCTGGCATATGCCTCGTTTTCACTTCGTTTTTGAGAAAATCACAAAAAACTAAAAATAGTTGTGCAAAAACTAGTTAAGGCCAATGGAAGAGCGGATTTTATTCCTTGAATGAATTTTAACAATAAATGTTATTCCAATACAATTATTGTATTCTAATCTTATACTAACAGAAAGGTAATTGAAAAAAAAAATATTTTTTATTAAGTAAAAATAATAAATACTTTTTTATTCAAATATTCATAGTATAAAAAAAATTACCTATTTAAAGTAGATAACATTATGAACAATAACTGAAGATTAAAACATAAAAAAAGATTAAAAATTTAGAAAATTAATAAAATAA
Source organism: Riptortus pedestris (assembly GCA_019009955.1). Classification (NCBI taxonomy): domain Eukaryota; kingdom Metazoa; phylum Arthropoda; class Insecta; order Hemiptera; family Alydidae; genus Riptortus; species Riptortus pedestris. The sequence continues at coordinate 94,738,500 of CM032229.1, forward strand.
TTAAATATTCTTACTTGGAAAACATAAATGTTTCAGTTTTTATATGGGTCTACCTTAGTGAGAAAAAAAACCCTGAAAATTTTGAAGGTTTTAAATTACATCGTTAATTTCTAAAGCGTCAACGTAAATGTTCGAAGTGCTGGCCTCTCGCTGCAATACACGCATCACATCGCGTACTCACAGATCGCACTGCATCTAAACATTGTTCTGCGGTGAGCTGGTTGCAAACCATTCTGATGCGCTCGATGAGGTCATCCCTTGTGCGGACGGGCTCTCGGTAGACATTTTCTTTCACGTATCCCCACACGAAGAAATCTAGTGGCGTGAGGTCCGGAGACCGGGGAGGCCAAGGCACCGGCCCACCTCGTCCTATCCAGCGACCTGGGTAGTTGATGTCCAACCAGCCTCGTACGGCCCTTCCGTAATGTGCAGGACAACCATCGAGTTGAAACCAGCTTTCAAGCCTCGTTTTCAAAGGGATATCTTCCAAAAGTGCCCGTAAGTCATGCTCCAGGAATAGATGATAACTTTCAGCGTGAAGTCGAGCAGGTAAAAATACGGGACCTATTATGCGATTATAACAAAGACCGACCCACACGTTTACAGAAAACTCATGCTGGTAGTGAAATTCTCTAACAGTGCGGGGATTTTCATGTGCCCAAAGGTGGTAGTTTCTTTGATTGAATATGCCCGCACGTGTAAAAGTCGCTTCGTCCGTCCAGATTACTTTCGAACTTAAGTTTACATCGTTTTGCAATTGTTCTTTGTACCAATTACAAAAATTTAATCGGGGGGGATAATCAGCGGGTATTAAATTTTGTACCTTTTGTACGAGTACATAGTAAGCATGCCTGCGGTCAGCCCTTAATGTGCGCCAAATGGTTGTCTTTGGTATGCTTAGAACTGAAGCAGCTCTCCGGACGCTTGTGCCAAGGTTGGTATTGAAGTGCCTCAGTATCCTCTCCCTCCGCCTCAGGTCGGCTTCCATCGGAGCCTGCATACGGTTTCCACGACGATTACATGAGAAGGACCCAGTCTCTCGAAGCCTTCTGAAAGTGCTGGTAAAAACACCTCTGTGTGGGGTTTCTCGGTCAGGAAACCGTCTGCGATATTCCCGAACTGCCTGACGTGCATTGCCATCACAGAATCCGTAGACGTAGACTATGTCCGCGTATTCAGCGTTGGTAAATCTAGCCATATTTGTTGACTTCACTGAACAGTACTAGCAACACCACTAATGTGAGAATGAGAGGCTAGATTCCTCCCAAAAAGGATTAAAATGATAGTAAACATTTTAATCCTTCCTTTTTAAGTTTAAATAATCAACCTGGACGTTTTATTGATAAGGAAAACGTGAGAATATTCATGTTTTCTAAATTTACTCCTCGTAAATTAAAAAACTAAGCTTACTCAAAAAGCCAATAGGTTTTTGTAATTTAAATACATTATTTAAAAAAAAAATACACTTTTTGCACAACTATTTTCAGTTTTTTGTGATTTTCTCAAAAACGAAGCGAAAACGAGGCATATGCCAGAGGACTTTTTTTCTTAGTTTTTCGATCCTCTATCCATCCCTGAAGTTTGGCCGTTTGGTTTGGGGACACCCTGTATTTATATATATATATATATATATATATATATATATATATATATATATATATATATATATATATATATACATACATACAGTTTTGAACGGACCTCATTTTTGTCATCTACTAGGTAGGATCGATGGACATTTGAAGAAAAATTTCAAAAATTCCGTCATGAGTACAACCTCAATAGCTCAATTTCCCTTAAGGGAAATCTGCTAATAAAAAACTCGGTATATGTATTAGCACCAACGCCATCCTCATAATAAGCCATACTAACATTTCTAGGGACGGGCTGGAGTGGGGGTTATAAGGGAGGCCTGAAATTAAAAAATAGTGATATTTCATTTCCTATGGGGTTTCGGGTTGTATATTATTAACAAATCCACAGAAATGACGGGTATTAACCCTAAACACTGGGACGGGTAAATGTCAAAATATTGTGCAAAGTAAAGCCTTGCCAAAAAATACCATCACCAGCCTCAAATGCATTCCCGGGCGAAGACGGGTATCTGAGCTAGTATATATATATATATATATATATATATATATATATATATATATATATATATATATGGTGGCACCAGTGCGCGTGTGGGTTAAGGAGCGGGAACATCTTCCTCTACCATCTCCAACCTGGAGGTAAAGGGAGGTGTAGGTTCGATCCCCCCCAAGTGAGAACATTAGTTCAAGAGGTCGCTAACAGAGCACACTAGAGTCACAGTACTTATGGATCAGCGGGAGTACAAAGAGCATATACGCTTAACAGCCCCTCGGGAGTACTGGCGATTATGATCGTCTTAGCTCCCGTTCACAGGCTTGCTGATAGCGTGAACTGACCACAGACACTCTAGATATACAACTCATCCTCTCCCCCCCCACCCCATGGATAACGGGGGTTGTTCGGCGAATAGATCACTCACTACGTAAAAACTCTGATTACGAATTCCTCGAGTCACGCTCGAGGGCGGCTAAGGTTCTTAAAGGCCAGTTACCGGTCTAGTGGTCGTAATTTTTGTTTAATTGTTACATTACTCAATATTTATACAAATCTGTAAATTAAGCGCGTTAACGGCTCAAATCGGACCAGTCGGAGGGGAGGGGGGTGTTTAGAATAGGAAATTTCGAAAAATAATTCCGTTATTATAGTTCGGATTGAAAAAAAAAATATTTAGTCAATCCTATTGCAAATTTAATGCGATATAAATGTTGTTATACACATTATTTCGCTGTCTTGAACATTGACCGAGATATTTTCATTTTTAATATTCACCCCTCAGTAAACTCCCACTTTTTGTCATCGAACTATAATAAAAAGCGAATACATCAAGAAGCGTCTTATTCTAAGCCTAAATACCAAAAGATTTATTTAATAGCCTTATGTTTTCCTATATCAGTTATGTGTATCTCTAAGAAGACAACAATAGACAAATAAGAGTTAGCCCTCTGTTATTTTGAGACAGTGCTCATTTTGGTCTCAAAAACTTAATTGTTCAATCACAGCATCCAAATAAAATATTTAAAATTTCAACTAAACCAACCGATCATTGCATAAATATGATGATTATGCCTGACCGAGAAGGTTACTCTTCCCGCTAAAATTCTATTAAAAAACAGTAAAATTTCGTGCATTAAATACGTACGATTTTCAATTAGTCGACTTAGATTTAAAATTATGAATCACATTTAAGTAATGCTCGGTCAATATTTATCACTAGTGAATATTTATTTTGTGAAAATTTATAGTAATTTATTTGCATACCCTCAATAAAGAATGAAACTTATTAGTCCAAAACTTTCTCCTTTGTCATAACTTCAGACTAAAGATGCTTCTTTCTGGCTAAAGAAAGTTGCTCGATTCTGCTAAGTTAAGTTTTTAGGTGAATATAATTCTCCCAAGAACTGGTAAAAGTAATCAATATTCAAGCATCCTAAATTAAGAGAACATTGAGCTCGCTCAAGACACTTTTTGAGAAAGAACAAGATATTTTCTAATGTTTCCCTACATTTAGAAACGATTATAGACCAATTTTTTTGTACAAACCACCAATCAAGATAAATAATGATATATTACAATGTTCTAGAAAGCATATATATTCTTTTGTTTACTGTGAAAGTATTCAGTACAATATATAACGCACGTTTAATATACAAGGACCAACTGAAACGAATTTGGCATATTTTCTGCTGGTGTGGTCTTTAAATTAGATTTATGTTAAGCGAACGAAACATTCCTTTTTGATTTATATAGCTGTGTTTTTTTTTGTTTTTTATGATTATTATTAGTGTCTCAGGTTAGCCACAGTATCAAAAACTGGGCGTTAATGAATAAAAATAATAATGATTATTTTTATTTTTTTTTAAATGCCGATGTATACCATAGTGCCATATCTTCAGAAAAATGCTGTTAGGTGGAGCCTTGTCAGATTATGAAAATAAAATGGGAAAGTAGGTATGAGCTTCTTGTAAAAAACTGTTTTATTTCATGGAACCAAAGGCATTAAATTTCCCATTTACAAAAATAATGAAGTGATCAAAACTATTTAATTGATTTTGATTGTGAGTTTATTAAATTTTGGGGGCTCAGGTTAGCATGTGAGTTAAAGCGTTGACCTTAATCTCACATGGTAAACCTAGAGGGACGAGTTCGTTTCTCGCCTGGGCAAAAACAAAGTGACGGAATTCATTAAATAACATCCTAAGACCCACCCTGGCTAGAAGAGGGTGGTAACCTGTAGATAACCCGTCCCAATTAGCCTTAGTTGCAAAAGGTAGACGTTAATAAATAATAATTACATTTTGAAATAAGTTACATAAAAATGGCAAGACCATGAGTTGTGATCCCCCCCCTTTCCTTTTATTAACCATAACCAGCTCCACAATTACCGGAGACAATAAATAATTCAGTGTGTACAGATGGAAGTCCGATAATGTTTCCGTTTAATTTCACATCTAAAGATTTATTTTCCAGTACCACAATGCTCAGCTTCGCCCGTAAAGCAATTTATATCTATATATAATTTATAATATTTAATGGAGTTAATGAGAAAACAACTTGTAAAATATCTATATTGGCACGTAAATGGTACGTTGGGCTCTGCCATGATGTTTTATGATATAAATTGCTCGCAGTTGAAAAGTAGGCATTGGCGAGAAACTGAACAGAATGTTAAAGACGTAAGTAAATACTCTTTAAACATTCTATATTACACTATATTACATTATATATTTTATATTTCATATTATAAATGAATAGCCTGAAAGGCCACTTATAATCATTTGTGTAGTGTAAAATAAAACACCATTGTGAGGAACGTTTTCATATTTTTCTAAAAATTATTTAATATAAAATAGATATACAGAAGTAGTTACAAAGGCCATTAACACCTCGTGTGTATAATCAGCTAAGCTTTCGGAGTCGAGAAAATGTCGTTCGAAAAAATTAGCCTATACTTAAAAAGCATAAGACACTGCATCTAACATGTATACAAAATCTTCAATGCATTATTTTTTATTTGAAAATTGACCAAATATTTTCTAAAATTTAACTTTTTTCAATAGAAGGCAATCTTACTGACTCATTATTATTTTTTTTTAGGAGGAGCCATATATTATGAAAAGAAAAGCAGAACGTGGAGAAACACTGACAGGTAATGATCGCTTCGAAGGGTACTGCAAAGATTTGGCGGACCTAATTGCAAAGAAACTTAATATCAGCTGTAAGTAATTCTGATGTAATATATGATTATTGTAAGCTGTATGCATTTTAACAAATGATAACGTATGTGTAAGCCAGACCAAATCCTGGGTATGTGTGAATTTCATGAAACATTGTTTACATGGTTGAAAAATAATTAATTTCATTGTTCTCAAAATATTAATTCAACAGATATTTAACTTGCTTATATATTTTGGTGTTTATGTGTGTGCGTGTTTGCTTATGTATATCAAAATAAAGGTATATACACACACACAAACACACACACACACACACATGTACACACAACATATAAGGTATGTATATTTGTTTTTATTATATTTTGCTTTACTTTTTATTTTATTATTGTATTCATAATTTTCCTGTTTCTAATTGTAATTGGTGGCTCAGGTTAGCAATGTGAGTTAAAGCGTTGACCTGAAGCTCACAGAGTAAATCTAGAGTGGCGAGTTCGATTCTCGCCTGGGCAAAGGAAATTATTTAGTGACGAAATTCATTAAATAAAATCCTAAAATCCCACCCTGGCTAGAAAAGGGTGGTAACCTGTAGATATCCCGTCCCAATTAGCCTGAGCTGCAAAAAGTGGACGTTAAGAAATAATAATAATACTAATTGTAATTGTTACCCACTTTGTTGTTCTCCACTTTGTGCAACTGAGGCTAATCGGAACGGGTTATCTACAGGTTCCCCACCCTTCTCTTGCCAGTATGGAACAAGGGATTTTATTTAGTGCGGTCTTCACTAAATAAATTCGTATCTCCCACACCGGAAACGAACCATTGCCTCAAGGTTTATATATATATATATTTTAACTTCGATTATAAAGTTTTCCTTTTTCTGCCAGTTCAGTAAAAATATATTCTGCTTTCTCTCTTTCTACTCCTCTTTAAATTCATTAGAAAACAATATGGGAAAACAGAAGGGTGCTGCTGCGAATGTAAAAAGAAGGCGTCACACATGGGCTGCGTTAAGTAAGCAGATTTCCCACGCGCGTCACGCATAGCCATTTATCTCAAAATGTAAATGTTCATTGAGAACAGTATTTGGTATTTAAGGTTTAAATAATGGGCTTGACAATGCAACCGATTATTGCATGAGTAGGAGTGGTGGTTTACAGAATGCTGAAAACTAAAAAATACAATTTTCACGGTTAATTATAAAGATAATGCATATATTTACTTAATAATACTTAGAGTACTATTAATTTTCAATACGATTGGTTTTATACAACATTTTCAATCCGATGTATAATAACCGAGTTATTTTGAATTTTTGAAATGTCTCCCCTCTACCCCCCCCCCCCCACCTTCCGCTGGTTCGATTTCAGCCGTTACCAAACATGAGTTTTCTTTTTATATTAAACGTTTAAATGTGAAGTTTGGTAACGGTCAGACAAAAATTGCGACCACCAGAGCAGTAACATACACCTCATTTTCGTCATCTCCTATGTACATTTGTGGAAGTTTTTCAAAAACCGCGTCATTTGTATGACCTCAATAGCTGATTTCATTTAGGGAAAATCTGCTAATAAAACTTAATCTCCTACTGAAACCCTTAGAAAAGTAAGGATGATAAGGAACCTAACTTGCAGTAAAATATAAACTAATAAAACACAAGCTAAGAAAGAAGTAAAACAACGTAAATCTTTAACGAAATTAAAATGAAAACTAATAGATAGAGATTAGTTATATAAAAATATCCGGTTGCCAGGTCAGAAGAATGGTGGAAATTTCTAAGTTATTGATTCGCTATGTACAACAATCGCTTTCGAAATATGGTTGACAACCTCTAAAAAAGTAAAATAAAAGGAGAGCGAGTTAACAAAAATTCAAACTTTAATTAGTACAAAATTACCTATGCCTCGGATGCAATAAACCCCCTAAAAAGTGAATTAAAATTCCATGAAACAATAAACAATTTTAATTTTGTTGAAACCGATTTCAGAGGGGAACGAGGGAGGCAGGGAATGTGGAAGACAGTTCCAATAGCAGCCATGTGGAAAATAATTTCCTATCCAATTTTTTCACTTGATTTATCCCTCTAGCTTGTTTTCCTTCTACAAAGCCTCTCTCCATTCCATTTCAGAACTAGCTCTGGGTTTTCACCTTCATTTCACAAACCGAGGAGTACTTCACGCTACTGAAGGACTCATCTTAATTACAGCTATGCATCTACTATTTATTTTTTTTTCATTATGAATGATTTTACAGAGCTTATAGTGTTTTTAAACTAGTTAGAAGCTGACATTCACTTCTTTGAGTATATACTGAATTACTGTTAAATATTTTGCATTAAAAAGTACGAGATTCGTGAACATCCGTGATCTTATTATAAAAAAAAAGGGTATATGAAAACTTCAAAGTATTAAACTTTAAATATAATAAATATTGTAAGTCCCATTGAGCAATGTTATCAACAATTTGGAAAATTTGTTATGCCTTCGTTGTTCCCATTAGAAAATTACACTTGAGCTCTACTTTCTTGGAGAAACTATTTTTCACCTCTTCCTCAATTTCATGCCAACACACTGACGAAAACAAACAAGACACATGAAATGCAGAACAACAAAATATATGCTAATCAAAAATATTTTAAATGTTTTAATATTTAATCTTTTCAAAAATCTTATACTTGCAATTTTAGTACATGTACCTTAGAAGCGAGCACAAAATATACTTGCATAATAGTCAGCAGGGTTGTAAAATGAATGCCAATTCTGTTAAATTTGTTTTTCACGCAAAAATTATGAATATATTTTTAATTACTTGAACAATAATAAAGAATAAATAAGCTGTGGAAGTATGTAATGTTTGTTATTCTTCGCAAGTTAATTAAAATACAAATTATCAGGAAACAATATACAATAATAAAATCTAAGTAGCTATTAAGAACGAATTTAAACGGAAATTTAAAGAAACCTGTCAGCATAGGGGCTCCTGTCACCATTCATTAAACTTGAGTTTTCATGAATATATATATAAATATATATATATATATATATATATATATATATATATATATTATTTTCAGCCTTTGATGTTGTATTATTAGTTAGTTATTCTAATACTGCAAAATGTCAACCCATGAACCATGGATTTCCAAGTTAATGAGGCAAACAGAAGGTGGAATGTTGAAAAAGGCCCCTCCATCCATGTTTACAAGATGATGAAAGGTACTAAACACAATTATTAGGCTGAATGTGCGAACTCATGTACTTATTAGAATGGGCCTCGGCTACCCAGCAAGTATGGGGTTCTAGCAGGATACCTTGATTGTCGCAAGTATTTAACAGTTCACGCACGTTTTACAGACATTTGAACATACCGGTTATTTTATGCTCACTTGTGGCTGATTTTCTTTACCATTTTCTTTAGGTTTTGGTTTCAAAACTATATATACATGTCTGCTAACGCTCTTGGTGTTATTATTATTATTATTATTTATTAACGTCCACTTTTTCCAACTCAGGCGAATTGGGACGGGTTATCTACAGGTTACCACCCTTTTCTAGCCAGGGTGGGATTTTAGGATGTTATTTAATGAACTTCGACAATAAATAATTTCTTTTGACTAAGCGAGAATCGAACTCGCCACTCTAGGTTTACCATGTGAGATAAAGGTCAACGCTTTAACTCGCATGGCTTACCTGATGGATCTTTATTATGCAAGGCAAATACATTGTATGATGCCGTCGTTTCACGTTCTTGACTCAAAAGGTTTACTCGATATACACCGTATTTGATATTTAGCGTTTCATTGTACACGAAAGATTATAGTTTATTGCTGAAATCGGAAAAGGAATAGAAGAAGGGCAACTCGAAAATTCCAAATATCTCCTTTATTATTACTGGTTTCAAAAAATGTTACAGAACCAATCTCCTTAAACTGTTGATGCACTACAATTGCTGTTCTATTACCGCTTCGTAACTGAAATCTTAAGCCAGCTGTTTTTATTTTATCTTTAATCAGACTTCAGTTAATCCCTATCGGTTTAATAAATTGTATAAATATATGTAATAATAATAAATCCTCTGGGTCTTAAAATGAAAATACTAAACGGTCTAGTATAAAAAATACTAAAAAGCAAGTAAGCAAGAGATGAGAAAGAAATGACATGAGGGTAAGGAGACGAATTCAAATAGGAATTTGGAATCTCACCATTCTCCTACAGTGGATAATTCCAGCCCGTATCCTCAGGTGGACGAGTTCCCAAAGAACAGAACAACAAGCTTCGGCCAACAACAGTACACAATGTACAGGAAGCACAGAGACAGAAATTTTTCACTAGGGTTCTGGATTAGGATACATTTCCAACTTATGGAACGAGAGATGGTCACTGCGAACAGCCAAAACAAGCATCGGGACATACCTGTAAAAATCGAAGTTTTATTTAGAAATGAAGAATATATGGGATCACCAGTGCGTAGGATATCTTCTTAGTTTGTTGTTGCGGCAACAATAGCATTAAGTAATGTAACCGTAATAAGTGTAGCTGCCACATGATGGCAGCACTTGACAGAGCTGCCCAAGCGGGAGAGAGAGAGAGAGCGTGAGGGAGAGAGAGAGAGATAGAGCCAGACACCAGGATAATCCCCAAACTCTCTTATCGCCTAGTTTTCTCAAGCTCTTCCCAGGCTGCAGGGATTAACCAAACAACCAGTTCGGCATAGACCTTCATCAAGGCTACATCGTTCACACCGGCCCAGCTGCCCATCACCTATCAGTTCGGCCTAGACCTTCAATAAGGCATCACCGTTCACACCGGCCCAGCTGCCACATCATTTCATACGGGTACATCCACCTATATGACTTCGCCTCAAGCGGACACCAAGTGTTCCCGGCCATCTCTCTTTCTCTCTCTCTGTCTACAGTTAAGATTATCATTATCATTATTATTATGTTATTAAGAGCTCAGTAGTTGACTAATTAGTTTGTAATATAATATTAATTTTAGTATCATTACCTTTAAAGGAAGCATCTTTCTTGTTATTTTTTTTATTATTATAGGAGAAGACCATTATTAATTTTATAATTAAATATCTATACCATACGTTTTATTCATTTTTTTATGAACTAACCCCCCTTTTCTCTGCTGCGACCAGCTGCATTAGCCTATATTGGCCTTAACATAATAGCAGTCGGTGTTAGGAGCTTCAAGCGAATCTCCTAGCCGCTGCAACATTTTGGTCCTCCGGCGGCCGGATTAAAGGCTTTACCAACATTTTGGTACTCCCAGCGTGGATCGCAGCAGAAAAGGATTAAAATATTATTATTCAATTATTGTGACCTTTTGTTTATATAATGTCATTATATTTATGTATTCAATAGGTTCGCCTCACATGACGCCCACTGGTTTTAAGTATTAATGTATTAATTATTTAATTTAATTTTTCGTTTTTAAAATATAAACAACATGGAGAAGCTGGATTCGCAAACTGCGGCCCACATTAACGGCCTGAAGTAAAAAATTCGGGACACCACATCAGAAATAAAAGGAATACTGGACCAAGGACGTCTAATAGCCAAAGATGCCACTCAACTCTTCTTATTTAAGGGTATGTTCCGCGAGCTGAAGCCATACTTTGAAAGCTTCAAAGATACATGGCAGAAGCTGCTGGAAGCCCACTCGGCAGCAAACATTTCTGCCTCATTTCCAAGTGAGAATGAGGAGAAATTGCACACAGCGGCGAAGCGTTATTATTATGAGGCCTGTGCAATTTATGAATCGCACATGAATCCAACGCCTGTTTCTGCTCCCTTAACCCAGAATTCAGAGGTTAACGCAGGTACATTAGCGGGTAGCTCTCTAAATGAGTCCCGATCTGTCCGAGCACGCCTCCCACAGATCAACCTCCCTGATTTCTCAGGAAATCAGAGCGAATGGCCGCTTTTCAGGGACACATTTGTCTCCTTGATACATGACGAGCCTACCTTATCTAACATTGAGAAATTTCATTTTTTAGTTTCATGTTTGAGAGGTCCCGCTCTTTCTCTGATCCGAAGTGTTCCTCTGATGGACTCCAATTACGAGCAGGCTTGGAAAATCTTGAAGGAGAATTACGATGACAAGAGACGCCTCGCCGGAAGCTATTTGAGGACAATTTTGAACTATGTTCCGTTCAGGAGCAGGCCAACTGCCAGTAGCCTTAAGGATTTTATTACAGTCGTTCTGGAGAGCGTCTCCGCTTTTAAGCAGCTAGGAATCAAAGACGCGGATGACTTTATCTTATCCTATCTGGTACTTAGATGCCTGGATCCAGCAACACGGAAGGATTTTGAAAAGGAAATAGCTCACGTTGAGTTTCCTCCATTTGAGCGGTTAGTGACCTTCATAAAGGTGGAGTGGAAAACTTTGGACCTGACGACCGACGATTACAAGAGTCCTTCGGTCCCGCAGTCTTCTTTATACCATTCTAAGGATTCCACGACCTCTAACCGTACGTTCAAACAAGGTTGCATGAACAAGAAGGTCAATACTCCGCTTTTCGTCAATGAAGAAGACGGAATTTCGGGCAATCGCTCATCTTCTAAGAAACCGACGACTAAAGGCTCAGGATTTCTTCGACTCAGCTGTCCGGTTTGCAAGGCTCAGCACAACCTCTACCAGTGCTCTACGTTCCGCAGTTCTTCCCCAGGGGAAAGAAGAACGTTGTTGAAAGCATGGTCTGGCTGCCTAAACTGCTTATCTCAAAAACATAAAATTAATGCCTGTCAATCGGAGAGGAGATGTCAGAATTGTGGAGAGCAACACCACACATGGCTCCATCAACCCCACGTACCTGTTTCCGTTACTCCGACTTCGGATTCAGTGCCAAAGGACTCAGAAGGGATCACCCTTGGCAAGGCACATCATGTCTCAGGTGAAGGTGAGGTCCTCTTGGGAACTGCTCTAATCCAAGTAAAGGACGCTTCTGGAAATTTCAGAACAATCAGAGTTGTCACCGACAGCGGGAGTCAATTCTCCTTCATGACTCATGACTGTGCACAGAGGCTAGGCTTTCCTATCCAGCCTAGTGGACACAGCATTTCAGGAATTGGCCTTGTAAGCTTGTCCAACACTCTTGGCAAGGTGCAATGCTGCATAAGGCCAGTTATAAAACCATCCTCTTATCCTCTGAGCACTGATGTCATAGTCGTCTCCCAAATCACTACTGATCTACCTCGCACCCAGTTGCCAATGACGATTCAAGAATACTACAAAGGCTACGCTCTCGCGGATCCTGATTTCTGGAAACCTGGATCCATCGACTTCCTCCTTGGAGGTGACTTATTCTTTGACATTATCACTGACAAGCCAATAACTGTCAACCCAGCCATTCCGAAGTTGTTGCCAACCACCTTCGGCTTCATTGTAGCAGGCCCTGTCAAGGCCCATCCCAAGTCAAACACCAGCGTCAACCTTTTCATCCAACCTCAGGACGAGCTAAAGGATATCATGTCCAAGTTTTGGGAAATGGAAGAGGTGACTCCAGTTAACCTTTCCTCAAAGGAAGATGTATACTGTGAACATCACTACCAGTCTACACACTATCGATTAGAGTCAGGCCGATACGCATCTCCCTTCCGGTCAAAGAGTCCATACACACCCTTCAGAATACTCAAGCGCAAGCCTTCAAACGCCTGTTGAATATAGAAGCAAAGTTTTTGAAGAACGCAGAGCTGAGGCAAAAATATCACGAGTTCATGAAAGACTACATCGACCTAGAACATATGAGAGAGGTTCCCAATGGTGCAGGAGCATTCACTCTCCCTCATCACGCCGTTTTAAAGTTTCATGAGGGGCAAATAAAGCTACATACAGTGTTTGACGCTTCGTGCAAGTCCCCGACTGGTTCTCTCAATGACCATTTATTTGTCGGACCCAAACTACAGCTGGACATAAGGGATATTCTGACCAACTTTCGGACCCATCAGATCGCTTTCACTGCGGACATAGTAAAAATGTACCGCCAAATCCTGATCCATCCTGCGGATCGCAAATATCAGCACATTCTTTGGCGTTTCAATCCTTCTGAGGCAGTTAAGGAATATGAATTATGCACGGTCACCTATGGCGAGAGCTCGGCGCCGTTCGATGCACAACGTACAATCATCCAGCTGGTAAGGGACGAAGGATCTTCGTATCCCCTAGCTTCAAGAGCACTCCTGGAAGACATTTATGTTGACGACGTCGTGACTGGTGCACCATCTTTTGAAGAGGCTCAAGAACTTAAGACACAACTCATTGCACTTCTAGGTAAAGGTTGCTTCCAATTGAACAAATGGGTATGCAATAGTCATGAATTGCTATCCGAGCTTGAAGAGAATCAATGTCAAGCTTCAGCCGTTACATTAAACTCAGAAGATGAACCGAAAGTTAAGCTTCTGTGTATGCAATGGATACCATCCAGTGATATCTTTACCTATCAACACACCAACCCTAACTGGCATTTCTCCAAGAGGTCAATACTGCCCGCTATTGCCCGTATCTAGGACCCTTTGGGCTTTCTTTTGCCCGTGGTCTTCTACGCAAAGATCATTCTCCAAGATATGTGGATTTCAAATTGCGGTTGGGATGAGTTAGGTCCTCCAGAAGTATGCAAGCGATGGCATCAATTCCTTTCCCAGTTTAACAAAATTTTTGAAGTTCGAATTCAGCGTTGCATCATTCCCAAATCCAGGAAAACCTCCACCATTGTTGGGTTTTGTGACGCATCAGAAAGAGGTTACTCAGCCGTCTTGTACCTCTTAAACAGGACTGATGACAGCTCGAATGTTCACCTTCTTAGAGCGAAAACCAAACTTGCTCCCATCAAGACTATGACGATGCCTCGGCTTGAACTATCTGGTGCCTTGTTGCTAAGCAAACTATTTAGATCCTATGACAAGTTTGTCGAAAGATTAAACATACATGATGTAAAACTCTTTACAGATTCTCAGGTGGTTCTAGGATGGCTGTCTACTCCTTCTAAGATGCTCAACGCATTTGTTGCTCATCGGGTAGTACAGATTTTAGAGCTTACTCACAGTAGCCAATGGAATTACGTCAGGACCACGGATAATCCTGCTGACTGCAGTTCTAGAGGACTCCTGCCAGCTGCAATTGTCAACCATTCTCTATGGTGGGCGGGGCCAACATGGTTACTACTTCCACCTGACCAATGGCCATCTCCAAATATAAAGAGCGTTGACTTGCCGGAGTTGAAGACGGTCTTGTCGTCGGAAGATGATCCTACACCCTACATCATATCCTGTTTCCAACGGTGTTCATCTTATTTGAAACTCCTTAGAACATTCTCCTATGTTCTCCGGTTCTTGAGTATCAAGAGAAACCAGAGAGCTAGAACAGGGCCTATTACAGTTCCAGAGTTGAGAGAAACTCTGAAAATATGCGTGCGAGTCACCAATGACCATCACAAGTTGGACCCCAAGTATTTGAAATCCTTGAATGCGTTTCTCGACGAAGACGGAGTCTTCAGGGTGGGCGGCAGACTACAGCATTCCAACTTGAGGTATGATGCCAAGCATCCAATCATTCTTTCAGGTAAAAGCCACTTAGCCAGACTAATTGTCGACCACCACCATAAGTCCTACCTACATTTAGGCCCCACGGGACTTAGAGCCATGCTCCACACTAAGTTCTGGATAACCTCAGTAAGAAATCTTGTTCGTGATCGTATATTTAAGTGCATCAAATGCTATAAAACAAGTCACCTTTCCGAAACCCCTCAAATGGGAAACCTACCAGATTATCGCCTGAAGGATGGCCAAGTCTTTCATCATGTTGGCATTGACCTTGGCGGGCCATTCGCCGTCCGCGAGTCATCAAGAAGAAAGGCATCCCTCGGAAAGGCATAACTTTGCCTCTTCAAATGCATGGTCACAAAAGCTGTACACCTTGAGCGAGTTTCTCGCTGCTCCACCGAGTCATTTCTCGCAGCGTTAGATAGATTCGTGACTCGCAGAGAAAGACCCATCCGTATCTACGCGGACTGTGGCACGAACTTCATTGGTGCTGCCAACAAGTTGAAGGACATCCTCATGCTCTTCAAGTCTTCTTCGACCCAAGAGGCAATCATACACCATGCTGCAAACAAGTCTAGAGTGGTCATTCAACCCACCTTCTGCACCACATTTTGGGGGAATCTGGGAGGCAGGAATCAGGGCTGCCAAGTCCATCCTCAACAGAGTAATTGGTGACACACCCATGACATTTGTGGAATTGACGACAGTCCTTTGCAACATCAAAGGCATCTTAAACTCTAGGCCCTTAACTCCTGTAGGAAGTGACGAGGCCATCGAGTATCTCACTCCAGGACACTTCTTGGCGGGCTGTCCTCTTACGTCAATACCAGAAGACAACTATATAGGAGAGAAGATCAGCCGGTTAAAGAAATGGGACATGGTCCGTCAGACCTCTCAACACTTCTGGAACCGTTGGCGGCTCGAATATTTAAATATATTAAAACAACGTCGCAAATGGACAAAGACCAAGGACAATCTCAAAGAAGGCGACCTAGTCATCGTTATGGAGCCCAACTGTTCTCAACGGACATGGCCAATGGCAAGGGTAATTTCCACACACCCAGGAAATGACGGCATAAATCGTATAGTCACCATTCGTACCACCAATGGAGTGTACAAAAGGCCAGTTGCCAAATTGGTTCCTCTGAAGGCAATCAATTCTGATGGTAATATTTAAAATTTTTTATTAACATTTTGGTGGGCGGAATGTTGCGGCAACAATAGCATTAAGTAATGTAACCGTAATAAATGTAATACGTGTAGCTGCCACATGATGGCAGCACTTAACAGAGCTGCCCAAGCGGGAGAGAGAGAGAGAGAGCGTGAGGGAGAGAGAGAGAGATAGAGCCAGACGCCAGGATAATCCCCAAACTCTCTTATCGCCTAGTTTTCTCAAGCTCTTCCCAGGCTGCAGGGATTAACCAAACAACCAGTTCGGCATAGACCTTCATCAAGGCTACATCGTTCACACCGGCCCAGCTGCCCATCACCTATCAGTTCGGCCTAGACCTTCAATAAGGCATCATCGTTCACACCGGCCCAGCTGCCACATCATTTCATACGGGTACATCCACCTATATGACTTCGCCTCAAGCGGACACCAAGTGTTCCCGGCCATCTCTCTTTCTCTCTCTCTGTCTACAGTTAAGATTATCATTATCATTATTATTGTGTTATTAAGAGCTCAGTAGTTGACTAATTAGTTTGTAATATAATATTAATTTTAGTATCATTACCTTTAAAGGAAGCATCTTTCTTGTTATTTTTTTTATTATTATAGGAGAAGACCATTATTAATTTTATAATTAAATATCTATACCATACATTTTATTCATTTTTTATGAACTAACCCCCCTTTTCTCTGCTGCGACCAGCTGCATTAGCCTATATTGGCCATAACATAATAGCAGTCGGTGTTAGGAGCTTCAAGCGAATCTCCTAGCCGCTGCAACATTTGTTCAGCCCCTTCGTGACGAACTTTTATTATTTTTTTATCCTCTCACATCCCTCTGATTGTCTGGAGTATTCCCCAAAACCTAAATATTATATGAATTAATGTGATGAGAATAATTTTTGATGTATTTTGAATGACATGGGAATACTGAGAACAATGTGACAATTATAAAATACACTAAGAAAACGAGTAGATACTCGATAGACACTCAAGGGAATAAAAGAGAGGCAGCAGTAGGTAATTAATATGGTTGGGAGTCGAATAGTAAACTCATATTCTCTGGTTGTGCAATGACAGCAATTGAATAACCGATAAAATATTCTAGGAATATGTGAGATTAAATGCGGTTTCCTATGGGAATCAAGCGAGAAATGCAAAGAGAGATAGAAAAAGCAAAATGCAAGCTGTAGTCGTTATGCAAAATCCGCCAACCAAAAAGTCAATTGTTAAGATTTTACAGCTCTCAGTTACGTAGATAGTGAATATATTTCCATTGTTGATATGATAAACCAATTAATTTATTATGTTAATTGTTAGCCATCTATATAAAACTATTTAACACTATCTATTATATCTATCATTAGTGATGTATTAGCAGATTTCCCTTAAGGGAAATCAGCTATTGAGGTTGTACTCATGACGGAATTTTCGAAATTTTTCTACAAATGTCCATCAATCCTACCTAGTAGATGACGAAAATGAGGTCCGTTCAAAACTCTATATATATATATATATATATATATTTGTCTATTACCGCTCTAGCGGTCGCAATTTTTTTTTGATCGTTACCAAACTCGATATTTAGTAGTATTATGTAAAAAGAAAGATCAAGTTCGTTAACGGCTGAAATCGGACGAGTGGAAGGGGGGGGGGTTTAGAGGGGAGGATTTTTGAAAATTCGAAATATCTCCCTTACTGTACGTCGGATCGAAAACTAGTACAGAATCAATCTTATTGCAAATTAAATTTACTATAAATATTGTTCTATACATTTATTCTCTATCTTGAATATTAACCGAGATATTTTCATTTTTATTAAAACTGGGCGGCTAACTGGGCTTCCCCACCAAAAGCTAGTTTGGTCGTTTCCTTAACTCTCGGCTCTCGTGAAATTTCTCTATTGTAAAACTTCACGTTGGTAATCTGCTTAGTTTACGCAGCCCCTGCATGACGGACTTTTTTTAAGTTCCTGACAGTTTTGTGTATGTCTATGCCACTTTTGTATAGCACATAGAAAATTTGAGTTACTTTAAATATTGAATTTTATTATAACCAACCATTCCATTGTATGAACCTACAGTGTGGTTCCACAAAGTAGTGAGTGATAATGGAGCTTGAACTCTAATAAGCATAGTGTAGAAAGATGATATTCTTTACTCCGTGAACTGACACTAAAATATTATAAATACTATATAATTCAATTCTATATGAAATTCGACATTAAATGTACAACCTGAGAAGAAGTAACGGTCCTTACTTATGGCTTAAAATATGAAAATTAATCCATTATAAGCAGTATAAGTGCTCGTATTAATTTACATCGTGCCAATTCCAATATAAATGTGAAAATCCTGAAAATATGTCATCAGTATAAATAAATATTAAAGGAGCATATTATATTTGAATGGAAAAATATTCATTTCACTGTTGGACGTGGAACAAAAAGATAACGTGATGAACATTTACAATATATTGAGGAGTAATGGAGAGAGAACCAGTAAATAGAATGGTGCATTGGATATGGGATTTGTAATACCCAATTCAAATATACAGGCCGGATGAAGTTTACAATATTTGTTTATTTGTGATCAAACAGCGAATATAGTTCATCTGTAGGAGAGGTCCATATGTATAATCATCTTTTTTCTTGTGACAGCCTTTTCCAGCAAAACGAACTAAACTAACTTTATGTATACCTACATCAGGAGTATCCATGTATGAATTGAAATATTCACTCGTCTGTTAAATATATATATACATCAGTTAACAGTAATCTAGAAAGTATAAAATAAAATTCCTAAATGCCTGAACATGTTTTATAACTACAAAAATTTAAAGTTAATATACAAAGAAACCATAAAAAAAAATTCAAACAGCTAGTATAATGCAGACATCGTCACAAGAGGTTTTTATAAATCAAAGAGACAGTATATGAACAAAGTCCGTCATTCAGAAGTTAGGGAAACTAAATAGGGTTCCATTTTTTGGCCCTTAGTAAGAGTCATGTGTAAAAAAGACAAAATTTAAAAGAATTTTCGAAATAAAATCGCTTTAATGTGATTGGGGTTATAGAGAAGTTAGAATACTAAACGATGCAATGAATACATTAATATTTTACTTAACAAAAATGTATAGAACTAACATAGTACTATAACATTTATAATAAAGTATAAATAGATTTGTCCCATATAATAATGAAGTTTACGGTTGATATTTTCTCTAAATTTCGCATTGTTGATTTTTGGCGTTAAAGATAACCTTTGCTCAAATTTATTTTTCCAACTTTTGCCTTCTAAATCAAGAACAGACAGTCACAAAAACACACGCGTGCACACACACACACACACACATATATAGATGTATATATATATATATATATATATATATATATATATATATATATATGTATATATATATATATATATATATATATATATATATATATATATATAAAATTGTAGCCTCTGTCTGTACATTGATTTTTTTCGCGAAATTTCACGATAACTTTTCGTTTCTCATGTCATAGACACCATAACTACATTTTGTTTCTTTCGTGTATGTTTGTTTGTTTGTTTATTACCTTTTCATGCATAAACGGCTGAACCGAATTTTATGAAACTTAGTATGTATATTACTACTAACCCAACTTAGACTTTAGGCTATATTAAAATTCTCTGAGGCCAACAGGAGTGGGGGTGATAAGGGAGCCCTGAAATTAAAAATAGTGATATTTCGTTTTCTATAGGGTTTTCGGCAAATTTACATATAAAAAAAGTTGTTTATTTTGTTATTTAGAGTAATTTTTGTTATATGCACTTTTGCTGAATACGGAAGTATAAATAAGTTATACGCTAATAACTATAGCGGGAGTCCACAATTTTATTTGGCACAAAAGACTCAACCGAACTAAACCAAACTCGGTATGTGTAATAAAACAAACGCCTTCTTTAGAATAAGCCATACCAACATTTCTAGCGACGGGCAGGAGTGGGGGTTGTAAGGGAGGCCTGAAATTAAAAATAGCGGGATTTCGTTTTCTATTGGTTTTTCTGGAAATATTCACATGACAAAAGTTGTTTAGTTTGTTATTTAAAGTAACTTTAGTTGTATTCACTTTTGTTGTATAACAATTTATAAACGAGAAATACACTAAAAGCTAAAGCGGGAGTTGGACACCAACGGTTGAATCGATTCCAACAAAACTCAGAATATATAAATTAAAATTGATGTTTACATGGTTATAAGCTATTTTAAAATGTTTAGGTTAGAACGGGAGTGGGGGTTATAAGGGAGGCCTGAAATAGAAATTCGTGATATTTCATTTTCTATTCCAAACGGGTACTAACCCTAAACACTGAAACGGGGGAATGTCAAAATATTGTGCAAAGTAAAGTCGCCGAAAAAATACCATCATCATTCCGGCTCAAATGAATTCCCGGGCAAAGCCGGGTACCTTAGCTAGTATATATATGAAATTGTAACCTCTGTCTGTACATTAATTTTTTTCGCGAAATTTCACGATAACTTTTCGTTTCACATGTAATAGACACCATAACTGCATTTTGTTTCATTCGTGTGTTTGTTTGTTTGTTACCTTTTCACGCATTAACGGCTGAACCGAATTTTATGAAACTTGGTATGTATATTACTACTAACCCAACTTAGACTTTAGGTTATATTAATATTCTCTGAGAAGAACATGAGTGGGGGTTATAAAGGAAGCCTGAAATTAAAAATAGCGATATGTCGTTTCCTATTGGTTTTTCGGCAAATATGAACAGAACAAAAGTTGTTTATTTTGTTATTTAAAGTAACCTTTGTTATATACACTTTTTTCGTATACCGAATTATAAACGAGATATACGCTAAAACCTATAGCGGAAGTGAACCATTTTATTTGGGACAAAAGAGCCAACCGAAATAAATAAAACTCGGTATGTGTATTAGCACTAACGCTTTCATTATAACAAGCCACACCAACACTTCTAGGGACGGGCAGGAGTGGGGGTTGTAGAGGAGGCCTGAATTTAAAAATAGCGGTATTTCGTTTTCTATTCGTTTTTCGGCAAATATGAACATAATAAAAGTTGTTTAGTTTGTTATTTAATGTAACTTTTGTTGTATACACTTTTTTCGTTTACCGAATTATAAACGAGATATACGCTAAAACCTATAGCGGAAGTGAACAATTTTATTTGGGACAAAAGAGCCAACCGAAATAAATAAAACTCGGTATGTGTATTAGCACTAACGCTTTCATTATAACAAGCCACACCAACACTTTAGGGACGGGCAGGAGTGGGGGTTGTAGAGGAGGCCTGAATTTAATAATAGCGGTATTTCGTTTCCTATTGGTTTTTCGGCAAATATGAACATAACAAAAGTTGTTTATTTTGTTATTTAAAGTAACCTTTGTTATATACACTTTTTTCGTATACCGAATTATAAACGAGATATACGCTAAAACCTATAGCGGAAGTGAAAAATTTTATTTGGGACGATAGACCCAACCGAAATAAATAAAACTCGGTATATGTATTAGAACTAATGCTTTTATTATAACAAGCCATACCAACATTTCTAGGGACGGGCAAGAGTGGAGGTTGTAAGGGAAGCCAGAAATTAAAAATAGCGATAACTCGTTTCCTATTGGTTTTTCAGCAAATATGAATATAACAAAAGTTGTTTATTTTGTTATTTAGAGAAATTTGCTCAACAATTCTTTTCAATATGAACTACCAGGTACTTCATCTGGAAAAATAAATTCAAATTATAATATATTATTATAATATTTTCTCCTTAATAATTTAAATCTATGCATAATGCACAGGAAACGGGAAATATGACAATATGGAGGATAGTGAAGTCTTACATAAAAAAATAATTTTATTATTAACAAATCCACAGCAACGACGGGTATAATCCCTAAACATTGGGAAGGGTAAATGTCAAAATATTGTGCTAAGTAAAGCCTTGCCAAAAAAATGCAATCGCCATCCAGCCTCAAATGAATTCCCGGGCGAAGCCGTGTATCTGAGCTAGTATATCTATCTATATATATATATATATATATATATATATATATATATATATATATATATATATGAGTGTATTAAAACGCATCTAGCTGTCCCCAGTCCGTGGTCCTTTTTATTTTAAATTTAATATCATATTTTAATGGCTGTTCGCGTGAGGCTCTAAGTGGATTTATAATACTTTACCAATAACTGGTTCAGCAACTTAAAGAAGAAAGATCTAGTGAATTACATAATATTTATTTCCCACTGATTAAATTGAAACCAGGAATACATAAATACATTTAAACAGCAAGAGACGTAATCAGTGTTGTACATTATTTAAAAATATTATTAATTATAATTTATAAATGTAAGTGGTTATTAATTGGAGCAGTGGAATAGTTTAAGTTATCTCACTTGCCCCAAATTTCTCCTGAAACTTACAAATTGTAATAAAATCACAAATAACCATTTTTCCAAACTCAATATCAGATTTTACTGAATCTAAAAATCTCATTTTTAGATATTATATATATATATATATATATATATATAATTTGAATTAGCGCACTCGTATACGCTTACAGTTTCTTTTTGTAAGAGACAATCTACTTATACATTGAACATATATACATTGAAATGCTTTATAAAAAGCTCTACCACTCAATATTCATTTTTGCAGATTTCCCTTTAGGGCCAATCCATTTGAAGACATCCAGCAGTGGTTCCTTCACTACTTTCAAAAAAATGGATTTTTTTTTTACAATACCCTTACATGTCGGAAGTTGAAAATCAACATTTTAAAAATTTTAAACATGTTAAAAAATAATATCACTGTAAATTATATAAAGAAAAACCTCGGAAGAAGAATTTTATATTTTTCCCCATCAGAGATCCGTACCTGAGCTCTAAGGTTTATTTTAAAACTTTACTAACAGTTGATAACAGTAAATTTCATATTTTATGTGCTTTTTGTAATTCACGTAAGGTTTTATGTGTTAAGAGAGACGTGTGTTATCATAGAGCATTATGGCCATGCAGACCAAACATGTTTTTAAAAAAACTGGAATACTGTAAATAATAGAGTAAAATAATAACCTTAAACAAGGATGCCCCCTGAAAAACACAAATATGTAATCTTTTGTATATGTTCCCCTTCTCGTTGAGTATCGTCCTTTTCTCTAATCCTACCCAAAGCGAGTATAAAAAAAAAAACCATTACACCGGCCTGGTTGCGGGCGATACGGCGCCTGATTGTCTGCTCCAATGGACTTTTTTTTCTGAAACAAAAGGTCCACAGCATTTGCATATAATCCTTACTCGGCCATAACGTTCTAATTCAAAGCTGATAGAGGCTGCTCCGAACAAATCCCCTAAAGAAGAATTCATTTCACCCAAATTCAATAGGCAGAGAATTGGATGTTTGGAGGTTTTGTGTAAAGATAGCCTTCCACATTACTACACGGGACAAGGGTAGTAGATACAGTTTGAAACTCAGTTAAAGATTCCATTTTTATTTATAATATATAAAGGTGGTACATAGTGTTGATAAGGGTCACTCCCTCCCTTTTATAAATGTGAACCTACATTGGTTTTTCTGTCCCTGATTTTATTGTTAGCCATTAAGAGATCCACTCAACGTACAACCCCCGCTATTCCACCAGTATCTTGAATGCGTTGCCTACATAGAATGGCCACGTCAAATCTGGGATGCATTACCCCTTTCTATCAGGCTCAATGCCATCAGACAGTTACATAGTGGGCAGAGTCCAATAGAGCTGTTGTTCAAAGTCATCTGACAGAACTTCATAAACTGATTCACACCTTGAAACGTGGAGTCCGCCACTTATACCTGATTTCCATGGGATCGAACAAAGGATGAAGTGGGTCCCAAAAACGTGCAATAGTTTTCCGTTGACATCTGTATCATACCATATGGCTATAAAGGCGTCGAAAGGAAACTTCCATTTAAACCTACAAAAGCAAGAGTGTAGAAATTTCACTAGAAGCCAGAGCTGTAAGAGAGCTGTCCGTCCGTTGCCAACAGCCTAGATGACTAATGGTAGAGGTATTACCCAGTATAAGTATGCGAACCACAGGTTCAATATGGCCACCAGTCTTGCCTCATTTACAAGTTGTAAGTAAGAACTGGAAGCACCTTACAAAATGTTCCTGCGTTCCTCTGGACTCACTATAACCCACCCAATCTCCTATTAATTTCAGCAAAAAATGACCAGGCTCCCCTTAAATAAACTTCTATCTGATAGATTTAGCAAAAAAAATTAGTTGTAAGCAACTGAATCAATCAATTTTGCAGGCAGTCGTCAAAACCTGAATTATAGGAAAACCTTCCTTCCCACCCCCCAACAAAATGTCTTGAATTTTACTGAATACACTAATTCCAAATAAAAAAGAATAAGAGCACAAATCTCGAAACTAATTATTACAAAAGAGAAACATATTTTATAAGAAAAATATCATTCAAACTACATCCTTGCGAGGAATAATTTCCAAAGCTTTTATGGAAAAATATTTAACAATTAATTCATACTTTATTAACGATCAACTCAGAATCAAAAAGACAAATTTATTTTCATAATTTGCGAGATCATGAAATGTCTTCTACAAACTGGTGGCAAAGAACTAATTGAAAATTACTGGTTGGCAAAGAAGGGCAAATCCCGTTGAAAGAATTATATTGTGGAAAAAGGCCACGCATGTAGGATTAGACTGGGGACTATAATAAAGAGGCAGTATATTTATTGTGGTCATAGGACAAACAAACATAGCCACCCGCACCGCATAAATACAGGATCCAAACTGGCTCAGCCCCGACACTCTCATTAATTATAATTTCAATTAATGATCAACGAAGCTTCATGCTCCAGCTGTAATTTAAACCCATTTCTGGAATGGAAAAAACTTTCCCTGTTACTTAATTTTATTTCTTTTACATATTTTTATTTAACTTTTACTCTTTCTATTTTTCTCATCTTCCGCTCTTTTTTTTTCTTTTAAATGGCAAGCCATCAATCTCACACTGGCCTCAGAGAGCGGTTGTTTCACCTTCAGAGCAGAAAGTAAATTTTCCCGTTTATTCAGACTTGGTTTATTGTCTTACATAATGAAATTTTATTTCACCGCCATGGCGTTGGAAGGAATGTGGAGTGTAAAAAGAACCGAACTTCCCTCGCTCTCACCCTGATGAAATTTTATCGCTGCTTTTATCTCAGAGAACTTTCATGAAAAGCTGTTGAGAAGCTAAAACACCATTTATCTATGTTTTTCTTCAATAATCATTACTCCTTGGAATATTCTTGGGAAAACATACAATATTTACTACATCATATTGTATACGTATTATTTGGAATCTGATGAAAAGTATCACAATGGCTCAAAAAATATTATTTACTTTAATAGAAAGATCTTTCGGACATAGCCGTATTTTTTCGATGTCCATAATTATAAACATTCACTAGGACATATAGCAGAAATATATAACTCCAAAAAATTTACAGTATCCAAAATTAATTATAGTACCATCCACTCTCGAAAGGTATTTTTGAGCTACAATTGTGTGAGTTTCTTCTTATAGCGCTTTAAGAAAATATTTATCAGTAGTATGGTCTATGAAGTACATCGAAAGTAAAATGTAATTATTTTAATTCATCCAATGTGGCACAAACTATATTGTAGTTAAGTGTGTTGTCCACATTTAATTAACCGATGTTCTCGAACGCACGCATTATAATATTGAAGATTGCACTTTGATTTGACACTTGCCTCTAAAAAGGTTTTTCTACTTGACTTGATAGCATTTCGAAGACTGAATCCATGCCTTTGATTATCCAAGCTCTTCGAGAACTATCAACATTCTTGTGGCTGAAAATGCTGTTGGGCCTCTTCCAGTTTCCTTCCTTTTACTAATTGCCTGTTGAACTCATCACATTCTACCTCAATCTCCCGTCTGCACACAGTGTGCATTGTTGGTGGCAGTATAAAGACGATATAGAATTAATTAAGGAAATACTAGAGAAAGAATATATCAGCACATTTCTCCAGTGACTACTGGCAGTCGAACGGTTCAGTGACCAGCAGGGATCTCTTTTTTACAACCCTCTAAATGACGTTTAATAGCGTCAAAACCAGAATTACGATCACTGAAGCTTTTGAAATTGCCTTCATTTCATGACTATGGCACAAAGATAAGCAAACAGGCCTGTACTGGCTTCCCAAGCGTTGGACAATATATGTAGCATCGCTACAATGGCTGCTTCGGGCAGCCGCCCTGTAGTCGTGGTGGACGCTACTGCTCTCCAACGCATTTCAAAGTTATTTAAGATACAGCTGTTGCTCTGAAAGTACACTTTGCCTCAATAAAACACATTGTAGGGGAAAATAGGCCTACTGTGTACACCCAGATTGATCCGTTCCTCTACCACTCATATTCCCTAGGAGAGTTTACCTATTCTGGTATCTCACATTTCTTGACAGTCCTAATCACTAGTAATTCGCTACTACTCGCCTTGTGGCGAGTCCTTTCTTTAAACGCTTTTACAAAAAAGAACTAATAATTTCTAAGTGTGGCACCGGGTGTTTGATGTGAAGGACAGCATACCGGTGATGAAAACGTCCATAGTTTTCAAAACCATTAATGTAGCACTAGAGCTTTCGAATTGTTAAGCTCTCTTCCTCTGAGCTACTTTACTTATGACAGAATGATAGTCTCAGAGTAATCCGAGGTGACACACGAAACATCTAGTAACTGAGATACAGTTATGTCCCAAATGGGACATGAAAACTCTATGAGGTATAAAATGAAAAGGAAATGAGAAGAATGAAGACTTACTCCTGCTGTACGACTGGCACAGGGAATCCTTGGCTCCAGTAACGTCCTTGTGTAGAGGGCACTGATGACGGAGCGTATGCTCTGAAAGTGCTCTGTTGCACAGAATGTGCAGAACTTTTGCATAGAACAAGAACTTTGCTTTCTTACCTGAGATATTACTTCATAAATAAAAATTTTGCACTAATACCTCTTTTTATATCAAATACAGTTTTTTTAAGACGTAAAAGCAGAGATTGTGTACTCCCAACTATAAAAAGAAAGTGTATTGTTATCTGCACATTACAGACGTTTGGGTTCCCTGGAGTATATTCAGAATACTGTACGAAGCCACTTTTCACATAAAGGTCTCACATAGTTACACCTTGCTCGATGTAATAAAATTAATCTAAACAAGCACTAACCGCTTCCGAGTAATTATTCCTTCTCTTACACATTATGTCCAACTTAGGCAACGTATTCTCACTCCTGCCTCTGAGTGGTAAGGACCTAGTCTAAAAGCAGTACGTTATATTTATGGAACATTATATTTTGATGGTAAATGCGGTAGGAAATTGCTGAGTACGTCGGTTTGCTGTTTTGGGGGCTTTTATAACTTGCAAATAATTATTTGCATAACTGCTCTTAGTTTTCTTTTACTTAACAAAATGGAGAATCTGACATTTTATGAAAAACAAGGGTTATGTTGAATTTTACAGTTATAGTTTATTTTAGAGTTGGTGTTGAGTAGGAGAACACTTAGAGGCATAATGTGATACACGAGAAAGCTGCTAAGTTATAGGCCCTTGCTCTTCCACTAAAGTCCTCCCCCTTTATCTATAGCCACGTTCACTGAGAAACTCAGCACTTCCTAATGGCTTACAAACAACTCATATATTTTAACATTCCTTTTGAATTAAATGGAAGTTCAGGAAAGGAACATACTTCTATCTAAAGGAGTAGACTCTGGTACATGGTCAACACAACAAAACTCACTTTAGACTTTTCGTTCCATTCATTAACCACTTAGAGTGTTTTTCCTTTTGACAAAGGTTTTTTTTCTCTGCTGCTTTAAGCCTGTAGGCATAAGGACGCGTTTTGAAAAGCAAAATGTATCGATCTACCTTAATTTTACTGAATAAGGAAATATAGTCCGTTAAATTTGGAGTAAGTGGAAGAAGAGATTTATTAAGAGCTGTCAATTTGTATTTACATTATTATTTTTATTTACCATAAACTTCGGTATATACTGGAATCATGACAAAATAACATAGTGTATATTCTGTTTATGGTTACTGGTATGGTGCCGGAATTCAACAATTTGAAATCACATACTCAAATAATAAAAATAATCTCTTCGATATCCTCAGTAAAAGTAATAAATGATGTTGTAATATTTTTTGACCCCGCAAAAGGACGGAAAAAGTGTTATAGAAGAAAGGATTATTCATGGAAGTACAAGAATGTAGTAAGTACTACACCACGAAAAATAATGTGAAGGAAGGAATAAGAAAAAAACATTTAACAAAACTTCCACTGGAGGTGGCTTAGGAGGAAGCCTTTATTCTGTGAAGTACTTAAATGGTTCCGGTACCAGGAGTGGGGAGGAGGAAGGGGAGAAGAGAAGAATTATTCTAAGACTAGGATAAAGGAAGAAATGGGAGGGTGTGAGATCCTTTTGTAAAAATCACTTACACGCTTCATTGGTAGTAAGTGTTTCTCCGAGAAGTCACTATCGGGATAGGAGCACGCCTCTCCGTAATGTCTTGTAAGTAAATCACTCGGATAAGTCTTCATTCTTCTCTACGGCTCGTTTCCTTTTCGCGTTATACCTTATAGAGTTTTCATGTCCCATTTGGGACATAACTGTTTCTCCGTCATCAGATGTTTCGTGTATCACCTAAGATTACTCTCAGACGATTCTCATTCCGTCAGAATTGCAGTAGCTTTGACGGTTTAGAAATTCGAAAGCATTATAGGTTTGTGGAAAAGATTGACGTTTTCATCATTTGCTGTAGTATGCTGTCCTTCACACCACACGGCCTTGCATTACCTGGTGCCGAACTAAGACATTATTGGTAATTCAAATAAGTGTTTAGAACCGCCAGTCTAAATGATACTGCTGCCATACCTGCCGGTGGATATAGTCGTCACTGGCCGATGATCGATTACTTGAGTACAACTCGGGGGGACGGGCTTGAAGATGGTGCCATCGCATCGAAAGCGCTTGACAGCTGCACTCCATCAGCAGCCAGTGACGACGGTATCCACCGACAGGTATGACAACAAGACTATTAGTTGTTTTTTCTAAAAACGCTTAAAGAAAACACTAGTCACAAGGAGAGAAGTAGCAAATTACTAGTGTTTACGAATATGAAGAAATATGAGAACTCAGGACGGGTAAACTCTTCCAGGGAAGCAGGTCGTAGGTGAACGAATCAATCTGGGTGTACACCGTAGCCCAGTTTTCCTCTACAATGAGTTATATTTAGACAAAGTGCACTTTCAGAGTAACAGCTCCATCTTCAGTGCCTTTGAAGAGTGTTAGAGAGCAGTAGCTTACACCACGGCTGACGGTCGTAACAGGCCTACACTGTTCACCCAGGTTAACAGTAAACTATTCTATGTGGCGTAACGAATTTGTACATGGACGACCTTCAAGATTAGCCATTGGTGCGATACTACCCGATTGCACATTCTTTAGAAACCGTACAGGCCTGTTTCGTTTCTCCGAGGAATCACTATCGGGATAAGACTACGCCTCTCCTTAAGTTCTTGTAAGTTAAGCACTCGGATAAGTCTTCATTCTTCTCTACGGCTCGTTTACTTTTCGCGTTATACCTTATAGAGTTTTCATGTCCCATTTAGAAAATATTGGCTACTCTCAGATGAGCTCCGATTCTCATTCTGCTAGAATAAAAATACCTCTGAAGGAGAGTGCTTTAGAATTCAAATGTATTAAAGGTTTTGTGAGAGAGGCTAGACAATTTCCAACGTTTTCAATTAGAAAATTCATAATATCTCAGTTCGTTGGATTGAAACATCGTAGAGAACCAATCTTATTGCTAATTTAATGCCCTATGAATGTTTTTATATACATTATGTCTGAATATAACCTAAATATTTGCACTTCATTAGTTTTCAGTCTCCAGTACACCCTGCCTATTAGTCATTGCACTTTAACAGCATATCATGATATCGTTTTATTCCAGTCTTAAATACCAAATAGTGTGCTCAAAAGAACTTGACTAGTTGAGATACATGCAAATACGGTGTGCGATGACGTCATCAATCAAGGTTTTAGTCTTTGACTCGAAAACGTTTAATCGATTAATACTCGATATTTAACTGTTTTAGTCAAAACAAAAGGTCATATTCATTAAGGGCTGACTTTGGAGACGGAGGGAGGGGAGGGGCGTGGTTTGGAGAGAAGGAAATTCGGATTGATAAATATTATTTTAACTCAAGTGCTAATACATAGCTTTATATTTGAGTTACCAATGGTCTGTCAATGGTATTATTGTCTAATTGAATTTTGCTGTTAATATCTCGTTTTTGGCAAAGTAATTTAGTTGAGGAATGTTCAATAAGGAAACTGTATGTTTTCCTGCCAAAACAAACTTAAATTCTACAGCTCTAAATAAATTATTTTACCAGGAATGGTCTCTGGGTTTTCCTTATTTCAGGCGTGTACAATCGAATTATGTTTCTATGGCGTATAAGAGGAATTGTGTATGTACACACTCTAGACTCAATATAATATGTTCAATGTTTTTTATTAAATTCTAATGAAAAACATTACCATCATTTTCTTGACTTTGTCACTAAATAAATATCATGAATTAAGAACACATTCTTTTGATGTGATATTTTTACCGGAAAGAAGTATATTCTTTACCAAATCTCACTTCTTTTCATCTTTAGTAACAGACTATCTTATTACTAGATTATTAAATATTATAGCAGCATACAATACATTAACTAAACACAACATTTTTTAAATGTGACAGCAGAAACATGAGAGACAGAGACAGAGACAGAGACAGAGACAGAGACAGAGACAGAGACAGAGACAGAGACAGAGACAGAGAGAGAGAGAGAGAGAGAGAGAGAGAGAGAGAGAGAGAGAGAGAGAGAGAGAGAGAGAGAGAGAGAGAGATGCGTTGGATGATCTCCGTACAATAAAACTAGGACTTAAAAAATCATTTCATGAGCAACCTACAGATGTCCCATATCTAGAAGATCCTTACACATAGTGATCAATTTGTACCCTCCACTTAGAGAAGAGAGAGGCCTGGAAAAAAATGTTGTTAGACACAACTTTTGGTTTGTGCAGTGACATGAAAACTGCAGATTCGAAAGAACAAAATGGTTGCAACAAGGCTTAGCAATTAGACCCCCCCCCCACCACCAATGGAAAAAATATACAATTTACGCCCCAGTCGTGCTATGAACTACACTTCAAAGAAATGAAATGTATTTAATTCCATTAAATTTTAACATAACGTAATAGGGTACGTCAAGCAGTTTTGTTTCATATAAACAATTTTCTCATATGTACAATTACGATTATGTACTTTAATACCTACTTCATAATTCATTGGTTACTGACATAATTTATTTCGGATTCAATTTCTTTGACTTACCCAATCAAATATTATTCTAGAAACATGCCAAATTTTCAGGAATAGAATAGAATAATTTTAACATACGTGGGAAAATAAGGGACAATTAACCGAAAATGAAACAGCTCTGAAAGTTCACTTTCCCTGTATAAAACGCGATGTAGATTAAAACAGGCCGACTGAGTACATCCCAAAAAAAAACTACAACTGAAGGTAGTGATGATAAGAAAATGAAAAAGGACGTCTAAGGGCGGGAATCGTGCTGAACGTCACAGAACAGGAACAAATGATGTTGGGAGGAGATGAAAGGCTTTGTTTCAAAACTAGAGAAACCTGTAAACAGCCTAGGATTGAAGGAATATGGTTGCAACAGGGGGAGATTGAGAAGGGAAATAGAAGGGAGGTAAAGAGATGGTAAGAGGTGGGACGGGTGTGAGGGAATATGGCGATTGGAAGTGAGCGAATGAGTAAAAGGAGGAATTAAATAAACGAAATGCCAAGAATGGAATTGAGGGAGAGAGAAATTGGTGGAATGAATGTCCGGGAATACGGAGAATAGAAGTACGGGAGAGAGTAAGAGGAAGAAAATAGGTACAGAAATTAGTGGGAGATAGAAAAAGTTCGTCACGCAGGGGCTGCTTAAACTAAGCAGATTTCCCTCGTGATGTTTAACAATAGATAAATCTACATACTGGTAACACAATAGCACCGTCGACATCAGGTGAATAAATACAAACGATAATAAAAAAACCTTCAGACGGAAAGCATATTTGCATATACCATGTATAATAAATTAGGTTTCTTGAAATCAGTACCTGTATTTTATAGCCCTGAAGAAGAGAAAATAAATATTCTCGAAATATTGGTATAAACTAAGATTTATTCACCAACATTGACCAAAACTCCAAGAACCAACAACACCATATATAAGTATAATCTGGTCGAAAGTATCAACACAATTATATATATATATATATATGTGTGTGTGTGTGTGTTACTGTAAAACCCCGGAGTGTGGTAAATCCTAAGATTTACCAGAAGCGTTGGTAAATATCCGATTTCATCTTTCAAATCGGACTTTAGCCAGTAAATCTTAGGATTTCTCAAGAGGCTCGGTAAAAGTTAGAATTATCTCAATCAGGATGCGTCTTTCGGACTTTAACCAACAGATTTTGGTAAATCCTAACATTTCCCAGCGTCTGCCGGTAAAAGTTGGAATAAAGGTAATTTGAAATGAAAATTTTAGAATAAGTTTTATTATTATTTGTTACAGCATGGGAGGGAATTGTGGCACTTTGAATTGCACTTGCTAACTTGCACAAACATTTCTTATTTGAACATCTTTTTAAGCAGTTGCATTTTTTGAAACCCTGGCCACCAACCAATGACTGTTGACGAACTGCAGTGCGAAGGCTTATCTCTTCGTCGGGCACTTCATCAGGAGACCTGAAATTCTCGGTGCAAATTGTAAACTGATTATGCGAATATAATGTATTCAATTTTCCTGAAGAAGTTCCGAATTCGTAGAAACCATCTTTTTTTTTTTTTTTGACGATCACTCCATCATGCTTTTGGGGTCAATTTTAGATTGATGACACCAGAAATTGTGATGCTCACGTTCTGGCGAACTTCGGGGATCTGGGAATTTTCCTTTCTTCGTTTTTTCCATTTTCTTGGCCTGTGTTTCAAGGCCTTCCCTTGCTCCTTGGTGAATGTCTTTGACAGAGCACATCTTCTGTTCGGTGGCAGATAACTTATTATTGGCACTGTCTTGC
The DNA here is from genome assembly GCA_019009955.1 of Riptortus pedestris. Classification (NCBI taxonomy): domain Eukaryota; kingdom Metazoa; phylum Arthropoda; class Insecta; order Hemiptera; family Alydidae; genus Riptortus; species Riptortus pedestris. The sequence continues at coordinate 94,771,730 of CM032229.1, forward strand.
TGAAGTTTGCCGCCCACAGGATGTTTTACTTCCAACGTTTTTGTCATATCTTCCTCAAGAGCCAACGTTTGAACCCCATCTTGTTGGGAAGTAGATGGAAAAGATTCAGTAGTATCATCAAGAATTTGCTCAAGCTGTTCCTCAGAAGCGAGATTGGTTATCAAATCACGAGGGAGTTTCGAGGTAGCCAAACCCATCTTCACTGGACATTTACCAATGAGCCTTGGGAAATTTGCACATTTACCAAACAGCATTGGTAAAAGTACGAAATCTCACATTTATTTAATGTTTTTCGGGCATTTACCAAGCCAGACGGTAAATCCGGGGATAGACCATCTGCCAAGCGGTAAAAGCTCGAATTTCATCTAGATTTCGGACTTTAACCAGTGCTCTTGGTAAATCCTTGGATTTACCAGTAAATCCTGACATTTACCACACTTCGGAGTTTTACAGCACCATATATATCTATATATATATATATATATATATATATATATATATATATACAGTTTCGAACGGACCTCATTTTCGTCATCTCCTAGGTAGGATCGATGGACATTACGTACGACCTCAATAGCTCATTTCCCTTAGGGGAAATCTGCTAAAACGGAGAGAGAGAGAGAGAGAGAGAGAGAGAGAGAGAGAGAGAGAGAGAGAGAGAGAGGAGGAAAGAAAGTGGGGGAATGCGAGCGATGGACGTGAGGGAGAGTGATGAAGGAAGCAAGGAACGAAGGTAGAATGAGGACAGTGGCTGGAGACTAGAATAGCCACCCCTTGATATACTGCCTCCAGGGAGGGGGGCTGCTTCGGTCACCTTCCCCGCCACAATCTCAACAGCCACTTTTCACTTTTAAGCTCTCTTCAGTTCCCCCACAATATAGGGATAGCAAATTTAATAGTCCTCTCATAAATTAAGTAATTTAGTCTTAATATTTTCCTCAAGCAATACGGGCTCTGTTCTGGGGAAAATTAATTATTGTAAGTAATATGAGAGGGTTTTCCTTTAGATGAGAAAGACCTTTGGAAAACTGGAAAAATTGATTGGGCTCTTACAAGAACAGGCATTCACATTTTATAAAAAAATTATAAATCGAGTAACTTGCTAGTGCTCATTTTAAGGTGTCGTTTTTGCTCATTCGATCAAATTAAAAATTGTAGAATAAAATTCAGCTCTCAATTCGTGAACGTTTTTATCTTATTACAATTCATCATTTATTTCTGCTCATTATTATATAACAATTTTCATTTGGCAGGGGGAGGGATATCTTTCTTTTTTTTCCGTGAGTTAATAAAGTAATTTAAACTTAATATTAGTTGTGTTTCCTCTCACAACTCTTTGTACCTATTTGTTTTGTTTTTTAAATATACATGTTCTATTATACATAATTATATTTCTTAACTTAATTCGTTGCAATTTTAGAATATGTACTGCTGGAGAGAGTACGTACCTGGGTTATTTACTAACGGAAGCAAAACAACAATACACCTGGAGCTGCATTAATTGTTCAGACTACAAGTGGACACATTCTAAAATACAAATACCGACTTGATGCTAGATGCTCCAATAATCAAGCTGCGAAATATGCTGTTTTAAAAGCTACCGAATATATTATAAAATCATCATATAACCTACACAAATATACGACCATACACACAGACCACATGACTCTCATTTACTTAATACGCAACCCTACTATACACGTCCCGCTCACAGAAAACATTAGAAAAAATATTCTAAAAATTATACGTCCAAACCTACACATACACATATACTGGGTAAACGCCCATTCATGAAATATTAGAAACAAACAAGCTGAAACGTTAGCAAAGGAAGCAGCTCAAGATACAAAAATAATTCCAGAATTCTCTCTCGTACCACTCTCATACATAAAAAACGATTTACGTACCAACAGAATACATAAGTGGAACAAAGAATGGACAGGTAGCAAATCTTACAGCTTACATCAATACATACCAAATATAACTCACAACTATAACACAATTAACAGTCACCATCACAAATGCACACAATTTCTAACGGAGCATGGACAGACAGGACATTGTTTAAAAAACTTTAAAATTCAAGACAATGACAAATGTACTTGCGACTCACAGACAACACAAACGTTTTTACATATACTTTATGACTGTTCAAAATGTATTTAAACATAATCATACATGCAATATGCCATGTGGCAATGGAACATGTATTCAAATAAATAACTCTTCATAGGGTTACTAAGAGGTGAAAAAAAAATAAATACCTGGGCTATGGCGGCATAGCATATTTATTTGCCTGTTGTAGCATTAGATGTTTTTTGTTATTTTTATATGATTATGTTTTTATTTGCTCCTGTATAAATAAACAAAAAATAAATGCTAAACTTAATTATCTGTTACCACCATGTATAGTCGTATCTCCATACTTCAAGTTATTTATGACCTGTTAAATTGAGAGACACTATTCAAAATATGTGTGATTTTACTTTGTGTGTGTATGTGTTGGTATTTCCTCATTGTCAAATCTACTCACTCAGGGTACGATTCGATTATTGTCGTGCATTCTAGTAAAGTTTTCATTAAAAAGTCCGATCTTCTAATTTAAAAGAACTGATTTAGAAAGGAAACTATAAAGAGTAAATACCTTTGGTACCATCTCCCTACTGTATGTTTTCAAAATTTTTAAAAGAGCTATCCCTAATCGAATATTAGAATACTTCATTCACGATCACCGCTTTTTGCCAAAGAATGCTGGTTTCCGCTATAAAATAATTACTGCATTGGCAACATAAGATTCCATGAAAAATATAACTCATTCAATAGGTATAGCCCTGAATTAGTCAGTCATAATAAATAACGAGATACGATGGAACAAACCAGGGGCTCTCATTGTGACTGTGAAGAACATTCCCATTCAATTTTTTACAAATGGAACATTACCTTAGATGTATGTGCCTTTTACGTTCAAGTACTAAGGTTTAACTGGTATATGCCAGTAAAAAAAAAAAAATTATTTGTAATGAGACGTCCCAAATTTTAGAATGTAACAAAAGATAGAAGCATTTATTTTTTCAAAAATTTTTATATTATTTTAATACAAAGGGATTGAAAATGAAAGAATGACACAGTACTGTTAAGGATTGTTTATCTGAGAACTCCAGTATCAATTTTACTCGTAAAATCTGACTTAGTAACAAGAATTGGACTTGAAGGTTTCATTTTTTCCTCTTCTCTTTATACCTGGTTATAGTTTTTATGGGAGATGGATTTATGGGTTGTTTTACGATGTAGTAGGAGATGGCACCTGGCCGTAAAGTCGCCCAGTTCCATTTTATTGCAATCCCCTCCCAGTGCTCAGACTTAAGTTTTCCCCCTTCGTCCCCCCTTGAGTATTTCTTACTGATGACCATCTAATCTCTCCTGCCTGTTTTTTTAAATTGGACGACAGTAAAATATACTTCATAATAGTAGTATTGGAGAAAGCTGCCTTACCAATACATAGCCGAAGAATTGACTTTTTCTTATTCGCCTTAATGTTTACACACGTCATTACATTTTTAAGACACATGAAATAATACATTAAGAATTTACGCAGGGAGCGTGGATAAAAACCCTGGCATTTCCCCCATGTGCTTTCCATGTTAAATGTCCTTTTTACATGTTATGAGGGGGGGGGGGTGGCCTTACGGGTTAATGCATGAGTACATCAACCACTACCCACTGTAAGCAGAAGTTAAAAAAAATGGGTTCAGGTTCGATCCCCAACAAGGGAAACATTAGCTCCCGAGTTCGCTGACAGAGCGCGCTAGTGTCGTTGTACTTGTTAATCAGCGGGAGAAAAATACGTATATACATACCTAAGTATATATTTGACAGCCTCTCAGAATAACTAATGGTTATGACTATCTTAGTGCTCGTCCCCGAGCAAGCTGACACAGAAGGAATTGACCACAGACCCCCGGACAAAATGGTCCTCAGTCTACTGGAGACAACTCATTCGAGAACCTCAAGTTAAGAATCCAGCGACAAGGAATCCCTGGTTCCTACTACTTATCTATGATGGTGGAGCGTATAAATCGAAAGTACTTTGTCTCTTCAAATAAATAATTGTGAAGGAAAGAGGCCTTTATTTGTAGGTTCTTACCTTTGAATAGTATGTTCCACAATATTTTGAAATGAACTCCTTCTCCGACTTATATAGCTGAAATAGGCAAATGAGAAACTATGATTACCAATATATAAACGATTAATAAGAATATAAAAATAAGAGGATACGAAAGGACAGATCTAGGAGAGCTTATAGCAAGATATTGTGGCAGTTAGATTGAGATCGTACAAAGTTTTATTTTTTCAGTAAATGCCCTAGAAAAAGAATCTTAGGACCAATTTTTTTTAAAGAGAGAAAATTGAAGAACTCTGAAAAATGTTTTTATTATTTATTAATTTTTGATATTTATATTAAAAATTTTGAAAACTACTTAAATTTGGGAAGATCTAATCGACAAAAACAATGTAAAGCACTTAGCAGAAAAATTTAATCATCGCTGCTATAAGAACGATTTTCATGAAAAAATGTTATCAATTTCTCTATAAAATAAAAAAAAAGTTTCATGTTTGCCAGGTGGAAGTGAATATTACAGATTAAATAAAAATGTCCACAATAAAAGTTTATTCAAATGACAGAGCGCTTTCGATGCAGTGCATCATCGTCAGTGCCCTTACGTCCTGGATACTGACCTGATCGTCAGCTTCAGCACTGTATCATAAGGACTCTGTCGCTTGAATAAACTATTACTGTGAAAGTTTGGCCGCTTTTAAGCAACCTACAAAAAAAAAACTAAATAAATAAAGTCCATCAAGTTATCTAAAACACGAGTAGTTACCCAACAACGTTATATTTTAAAAAATAACTATATTTTGCTTTTCAATAGCTGGTGACATTTTTGAACTATTTGGTTTTAATGAAATATTTGAGCTCATCTGGAAATTTAATGGAAATTCAAACGGATGTACAACCATTTCTCTACGTATAATTAATGAGAAGTTTCAAAAATGTTGAAACCAAAAAACCAAATTGGCTCTGTGAGTGGGAAAATAAACCAGTTTTTGCTATATCCTCAGAGCATTAGATATATGTGTGATTAGGTTCTAATCAACTAATATTTTCCTTTAAATCTGAAATAAATATCTACTATGATTTTTCTAGATGAACTGAGGATCGTAAAAGACGGACAGTATGGAGCAGAGAATCCTGACGTTAAAGGTGGCTGGGATGGTATGGTAGGAGAACTTATTCGAAAGGTAACATTTCCTTACTCACTTTATCATTTTATATTATCACACAGTTCAGGCTGGTTTTAAAGAGATTGTGGACAAATCCAAGGCAACTCTTATAATTTATTTTTAAAGAAGTGATAGGTTAACCTTAAGCATCTCAATAACTTAATGGATATCTGACTCCTCAGACTTTCCTTAGAACTACAATATTTTTCATTGTCTTACATAAATACCTTTTAATGAGGAGATCATGTAAATAATCCAGTAAATAGCTGTTGACCATACTATGCACCACAGCTGTTTTAGTTGTAACAATAACGAATACTTTGTTTGATTTAATTATACTAATTCTAGTCAACCCGTAGCACAATAATCCATATTACTTTACTTGATCACTGCCACACGCTGAATATAATAAGCACCTTGCATATGCCAATACATAGTTTATATACAGGAGAAATGAGAAAAGGACTTATAAAGGGGAGTGAAATAAAAACTCGTAAATAACTCGTTATGGGTTCCGAAAAATATTACATAAACAATCTTTTAAAGAAATAAAGCCGCACAATTTCTGGCGTGCCATAGCACAAGACAAATGTAGCCGATCAACCCCTCTATAGCTGATAATCATCTGTTTTTGAGGGGGTTTGTTGTATTAATCTTCAGTCCCTGCGGTTTACCATGAGATCTTACAGTGCATGTCCATTTTTAAATATTGTAACCTCTATTAACATTTTCTGTTATATTTTATGGCTCACTATATTTTTGGAATAATTTTCATAACAGAAAATATTGATTACTTTTAAGACAGTGGTTAATAAGCAGTAAAATTAAAATGTAAATGCAAAAACAAGAATCACTATCAACTAGTATAGTGGTTTTTAATTCATTTAAATAATTCTCAATAAGTGTATCAACATTACCTTTAGAGATCTCAAATGCACTGTTAATACCAGGAAAATATTTTTCTGAAATGATCAATTAATGACTACATTATTTTATGGTGCCAAATGATTACAATAACAATGATGCTATTTTTGAAAAAGCGTTTACCAGAAACTTTTGAGATCTTTAAATCACATGGTGTGTTCAGAGAAGAGAACTTCTTTATTTCAAATGTTTAAAAATAGTAATCAATGGAATCATAAGCTTTCAGCTGAGCTTTGTCTCGTAAATGGATTACTCATAAAAACAGCCCCCACAACATAGCATGCTGACATGCAACAAGATTGACATGTCTTGTGTATTGCGTTGTCGTTCGAACATTTCTTGGCTAATGTAATTTCTAATAATCCTGCTTTTGTGGGGCTATCTTCACTATTTGTGTTTAGTTCTTTGGATTTCTGCAAAGCTTAATGTACTGAAATAAGCATATACACATCAGAGTTACATTACTCGCTCTTTCTAACATACGATACAAATGTTCAGAAAAAAATCCTTCTCTGCACAGATTCAAGTTCATTACTCTACTAAGAACAGTTTAGAACGAATAATTATACAAATTTTCTCTCATCTTTACTGACTTAAGGAGGCCATTAAGCAAAATACTGTTACAAAATATAGCAGACAAGAATGCAAAACTAATAATAAGAAAAAACACCATTGATATGAACTTGCAATCTATACAATACTTATGCAACATAACAAAGACAGAAATACTTCACATATAGCAAGGTCATGAGGCTGGACACGATTAGTAAGCTTAGAGAAGCTTCGGTTATTCGGAGAAGCCATGGCCTAACGAACTATAAACAATAAGAGACGAAATCATACTTACAAGGTTACGAATTGGATATACTCTACTAACACACTCATACTTGATGAACAAACAAGACAAACCAATTTGTCAATGTTGTAATATATCACTAACCGTTAAATATATAATAAATCACTGCAAACGACACCATTTCTTACAGATACCACACGATTTACATGATCTTCTGACAGAGGGGAGTCCCTAAATAGAAACTATTCTCGAATATTTAAAGTCTTTACACTTCTCTTCAAAAATATAAACAATTTATAGCATATTTTTAATAAACCTTTCATATATTTACCTTTTAACGGTTTTTGGATGTATTATTTTTAGTTTAAACTTGTTTCTTGTGTTTCTTTAAATTTGTATTCGTTATTTTTCATCACATTTTTTAATACATTGTTGTAGTACATCTACTAAATGCACATTGTTAATATTTTTAATTCGTTCCCTAATGCTTTTAATTTGTAGCATTTTAAATTTATGTCAACTTATTACATAATTTATTAGCAAATAAGTTTCATAGATTGACTCGTTTCTGTTGTTATATACAATGTATTTTTGTATTTTGTTGTTTTATTTGTTGATGTTAATTTTAGTTTAAATATGTTTGATGTAAACTTGCAGCAGACGTGGTATTGTAAATCTTTCTCCTATATAACGCATGGTAACTTACACTCCAGATAATAAATTTTACAGTAAACAATTACTGTCATTTCAGTAAGTTTGGATTAAGGCTGGACAAGCTTTTTAATATTCAAACTACTTTTTATTGCTGGTTATTCCATTTTCTTTAATACAAAAAATCTTGAGAAAATTAAACTAATTAAATTCATCTAAGCGGAAGTATGGGTTTCGACTAGACCTGGTGGGGTAGCAGGGATTATTGTAGTTTTCTCTAATATAAAAGTAATTTAATAACAGCCTTTAATGGACCCATCCATAAAAAAAATAAAATAAAAAGGGAGTTTACAACTAAGACGAATAAACTCTTTCTATAATCCATGATAAATTTCATACAAATTGCCTTCTTCCAAATTACGTTACTTTGATGTCTTCAGACAATATTTTTAGTTAGTGGCTTTACAGTCAGATATCTATGATTTAGTCATCACATCTGGATAGTAAGGGAGTACGATGGTTCAGCATATATTTAACTTAAACAAATTTTAAGATATTGTTTTCATAGCAATTACTATATGAGTTAAACAAAAATGGACAAGGAATATTTCAATGAAATATTTCTGAAACTCTTACAGAACTGTCTCAAAAGAGGAAACTAAGAGATTGAAACTAAAGCATTGAAATTTCCCGTTTCAAACAAATATAAAGGAGAAACCTTCTCAAGAATACTGGGATCTCAGGTTGTAAATGTGACCAGAAGGCTTCGTCGTCCAATACCATTTTGATTGAATAAGACTTCTTTCTCCTAAGCTGTTCGTCGTATTTTATCTTTCATTCTGTCATTCCGGTAAAGTTCCAAGAATAATATTTGAGAACGAAAAGAATGCAATAAACAGTTTTCTTTTAAAAACCAATCCGAAAAAAATTATTCAGTCCATCTTCTATAAACAAATTTATTGGAGGTAGCATGCGCTTAGCTCAAAGAAGAAAATGACTTCAAGCAAGGGCTGTTATAGTGGAGCAGATTACTGAAAGCTGAAATCAATCAAATATGAATATCTCTCTTAGGTTTTTAGTTACTAAATATGTATATAATAACAATTGTAGGCATGGATAGTTTAACAAGTATGGTTCTATAACATTTTTCATTCGGCCTCATAGAACATAGATATTGTGAATTTTCGAATTCCTCTACCTTTAATTCCCCCCTCCCCCATATGATATTTAGCGCTGACTGGAACGGTTGAGTAGAGACTATCCTATAAATAAAATAAATATTTTCAAGATTAAGAATTAAAATCTTAATTGATAACGTCTTTCCATTACGTTTTTGCACTTATCTCACTGTTAAGGATCTGTTGGAAACAAGATTTGGTATTTAACCTTGGAATAAGACGTATCATGACAGTCGCTAATTGTTAAAGTGTGATGAATAATAGTGATGGATTTCTGAAGCTGGAATTAAAAAATCTCCGTTAATTTCAAGATAGAGTGTAAGTGTGTAGAGCAACATGTTTAGAACAATACATTTACAACAGGATTGGTTATAAACGATTTTCGATCCGACTCGAACGGAGGAGATATTTTGAATTTTCCCGCCCCCTTGTCTAACACCCCCTCTCCCACCCCTATGGCCCGATTTCACCAGTTAACAAACTTGTTTTTCATAATTCGTATGTTGCTTGATATTTAGTTTTACATGAAATGCTTATATATCATGTTTGGTATTGAACAACCGCATTACATATGTATGTATGAATGTGTTTATATGTGTATATATATATATATATATATATATATATATAACAAAACAAACAAAACAAGCTGCCCTCCTTCTGGAGGGGTCCCCTCAGGGACAGCCTCCTGATCTCCCAACTGGGTAATGTTAAAAAAAACATCACTTTTTTTTTTTTAATATTTCTTTTTAAAACAAGAAATTTGTTGTTAAATTTTGATGGGCCATGTGGAAAGGAGTGCAGCTTTGCATCGTGCCTTTATTTGTATAAATGATAATTTATAATTCTCGCCGAATGCTTAATAATGGTTGTAGACAGATTCTGGAGGTCGTTCGTGGATAATCCCAGTTCTTTTAGAGTTTCGGGTGTCCTTTGGGATATTGCACCTCTTGCACCGATATATATATATATATATATATATATATATATATATATATATATATATATATATATATATATATATATATTCATAATTTTGAACCATTTTCGATAATTATTATTTTTGTCCTCTCCTATGTAGGATCAACGGTTAATTTTCGGATATCGCTTCATGAGTACCTCAATATCTGATTTCCCTTAAGGGAAGTATGTTGTAGACTCCCCTTTCAATGCAGTAATGCCAGTATTAAGACTGTTCTAAAATCTAGTTGGTACATTCCCTTTTGATTGAATTTAAGGTGATAGGAGTGTTTAATTTAGGGTGAATAAAAAAATGGCAAATATTTCCGTCCCTCATAACTAAAAACAAATAAATGAAGAATTGTTATATCTATAATACATTTTTATAAGGTACAAGAAATCGCTTTTCTGCTGGTGCTCCTAAATAAATAATCAGAGAATGAAAATAAAATACGACTTTAAATCACATTTAAGGGCCTAGTAGTCTTAGTGATTGATTAGTCTAAACATCTGGGGAAATGTTAGCGAAAATTTCGTATCGAAAAATAATCAAAATGATTTTTTTTTTCTTGAGAAAAAAGTATATGAGCTCCATCGTATTAACTGTTTCCCCTAAACCCATTCAATGGAGCATATTTATTTTAAAAATATAAACGGAATGGAAAGTTGGTTGTGGTAGTTGTGTGGGGAGGGATTAAAGGAGGGAATGGTCCTGATTGGACCGGGGATTACAGACGGCCTTTCATGGTCGGCCATGGACGAATATTAAGGGACATAAATAGCGGTGCGGTTCATTTGGTAATGGTCTCGTACCTACCCGCTCTTTGTGCCCCGGCTAAATATCATATCTATACACAGAGTTTCTCTCTGTCACATACATGGTCATCAAAGTGGAAGATTTCTACCAGCGATTATACACGTAATAGCAATAATACAAACATATAAGACCAGAAATTCCCTCCGAAATATTTCGAGGGAAGGGGAGAAAGCTAACAACAACAAAAAATCAGACATTCACATTTTCAGAACATTTGGAAATGATTCGCATGTGTTGTGGCCCCTACATTATACTTCTCAAACATTCTCTGCTAACCATATAACGTTTATTACGTTATCCGGTATGCCGACTTGCGGTGTTGATACATTGATTTTTTTCTTCAAATTTCGTTTGTTAAACGCTCTTGTTCGTCAATGCAATGTCCAATGCTCAAGAAGGGTGAACTTCGAAGTTAGTTTAGATTGTTGACGTCTCCAACGGAGCAGCGCAACGTTTTATTTGGCAGACGATGGCAGCAGAGCCTGTAGGAAACGTGTTTGTGGGAAAATATAGGCATATCCGGCAAACACAGTTTTTTTTTTCCATTCTTAAAATTTAACTATTTTGGTCCACAGTTCACACAACAAACCAGTAAGTTTTGTTATTTTATTTTTTAGTACATTTTACATAAGAGAAATCTGCTGTTTTCTTCAGACAAACATATATATATATATATATATATATATATATATATATATATATATATATATATATATATTGAGGATAGTGTTTGTGTGTGTTTATGTGCGTGCATTTTCAAATATGGAACAAACTAAGGTAAAATACGGAGTGAAAAGTGTCTTGGATTTTGAGATTTTTTTTTTTAGTTTTCAAATGGAAAGTAAAGTAAGAATCTTTTATTTATTTTTTTAAGAAATACAAATATGAAAGCTCCCAAATCACATTTTGGTAATAATGCACTAAAATATATAACCTACTAATACAACAGGCCGTCAAAATGAAATCTGCCCTTCCTGTAGGCCGGTCCTCTTGTAACAACATATGAATATTGATTCTAGTGGGAGAGCCACCCACTAGAATCAATATGAATTAATTACACAGTCGAAATTACTCCAATTCCAGGAGTTCTCCATATGGCTTTGGTTCATATGATTAGTATAATTATTTTCTTGTATTTGCATTAGCTATACGTTTCCTGTGGCCCATCCTTTCGGCGTGGACAACTTTAACCAAGGCACGACAAGCATATTCTAACCACACGTTATAATTTGAATTATATGTCAGTCATTTCAATGGATATAATAAGTCTGCTATGAATAGTAGTTCAAATGGAACGGAATTAATTCACGTACTTTGACCCGAAATTAATCACACATACCGTTCGGAAGGAGCTACCGATTGATCCATATTCAACTTCTGTAAATTCAGATCTGAAGCCACCTGAAATATTTCCGATACATGTATGCCAAATGCGTTGATATCATCAATTAAATGATTATCTGCTTTTTGGAAAGGGATTTCACATTCTCAGTTACGAGATACATTTAACTGATAAAATAAGATATAGGCACATTAAATTGTAATACAATTCAATATGCCGATGTACTTTAAGTAATTTTGGTGTCTAAAAAATTAAAGTTAATTTTTGAAACCTCCTTCTATCATCCCCTCCAATAGCATAAAGAAATTAAATTATTCAATATATAATTAAATTTTTCTTTATCGTAATAAATATAATGGGGCTCAGGTTAGCCATGGGAGTCAAAGCGTTGGTCTTAATCTCACATGGTAAACCTAGAGTGGAGAGCTCGATTTTCGCCTGAATAAGAGTTCATTTATTACGAATTCATTAAATAAAATCCCTAGCCCCACCCTACCTAAAAAAGAGTGGTTACCTATATATAACCCATCCCAATTAGCCGTAGTAGTAAAAAGTAGATGGTAATAAATAGCTTATAAATATGGAAATAATTTTGATTTTTAGAAGAAAAAAACATTATTGTGTTTAATTTATGAAATTAAAATGAAAGACGGTCCACTATTTTTCTTTTACTATAACAGGTAAATATTATGCATACGTTTAAGTATAATATATTTCGCATTAATATTTTTGTGTTGTGATTAGTTCATAGAAAAATGATATTAATAATGCATTTCATTAATCAATAATTTTATAATATTTAATCTCTTAACAGGTAGGTTCCATAAACTTCATTTAGTGCTATGCCATTATTAACATTGCTCATACATATATAACAATCATAAAATCCTAGACTATATTAGGCAATTATAAATCCATAAAATTAAATATTAAAAGGTTAATAGTTATTTAAAATTATCACAGCCAAAACATTTAAATCACTTGAGAATAATAAATACAATGCCCCCCAAAATATCTTTAACTTTACTTGACAGAATTATTTTAATTTTTCTAATACTTCAGTATAAGTCCTAGTCGTGGGTTTCCGGCAAAACCTAGATAACTGTTTGGCTCTCATGAAATTTCTATATTGTTAAATTTCACGTGGGAAATTTGCTTAGTTTACGCAGCCCCTGTTTGACGAACTTTTGTTTCTCGGCCGTATCAACTGTTAGACTGCTTTAATCTAGCAAAAGCAGAAGGAATTCTGCTGACTGGCTAGTTCGCAACAATGAAGGTATTTATTTATTAGATCTCTCCTTACGATCAAGTGTGAGCTTTGACCTTGCATACGGTAGTTGGAGCTCTCTCTCTCTCTCTCTCTCTCTCTCTCTCTCTCTCTCTCTCTCTCTCTCTCTCTCTCTCTCTCTCTCTCTCTCTCTCTCTCCTCTCTCTCTCTCTCTCTCTCTCTCTCTCTCTCTCTCTCTCTCTCTCTCTCTCCCCGCTCTCTCTCTCTCTCTCTCTCTCTCTCTCTCTCTCTCTTTGAGCAGCTATTTAATAAAATAATAAAAATAATGTAGCTAGCTTAAGAAATATAATCACAAAGAGGAAGCATGAAACAGGAAGTATCATCAATCTTGAGTAACGGATGTTACTCATGAATATCTCTTAAGGGTTGAGTAGTTTGCGCTCTACGCATAAGTGATTAATTAATTTATTTTTGAGAGAGGTTGTGGGAAAGAATACACGGCATCATTCATTCTTGTCACGGGAGGTGGCTTAAATATGCCCCAGGGGTAGGACATAGGATTTTAATGAGTGAACGCAAAATGAAATATCACCCTTGCTAATCCACTGCCGAAGCTCAATCATGTTGTTTTCCTTTGTCTTGAGGGGATGTGAATGTAGAAATGGAATAGCATGTACTGACCAAATACACACAACGACTTATTTTACTGCAATACACTGGAAAATCGAACATAAATACATTTGATATAGATTTTGGCCGCATATAAGGCGCATATCGTAGACGTGACATTGGAATTGGTACTAACTGTGACACCAGAAAGCATAATGTAAGCAAGATACAATACAAATTTAAAACCGAAAATTTAACTTCGTGTTTTTAGCAGATTCCCCTCGTATATATACGTATATCTGTTAACGCTCTAGTGGTCGCAATTTTTGTTTGATCGTTACCAAACTCGATATTTAATCGTTTTATGTAAATAGAAAGATCAAGTTCGTTAATGGCGGAAACCCGATCAGTGGGAGGGGGGATTTTAGAAAATTCAAAAAATCTCTGTTATTTTTCGTCGGATCAAACAATTGTATAGAATCAATCTTATTGCAAATTAACTTTACTATATTGTTCTATACATTTATTCTCTATCTTGAATATTAATCGAGATATTTGCATTTGTATTAAGTTTGTGTGGTCGGCAGAAGTCTGCTATATTCGGGACTTTCCGCCGAAAGCTAGTTCGGCCGTTTCCGTAACTGTTCTTCCCTCGTGAATTGGTTTAGAGATTCGTTACTACTACTGTTATTAGTAGGCAGATTTTTCTATTGTAAAACTTAACGTGGGAAATCTGCTTAGTTTACGCAGGCCCTGCGTGACGGACTTTTATTATATCAATGACATATAAATATTCATCGGTAAATACTATCAAATGTGTTTTGATGATTAGATCAGGACCTACATCGAAATGCTTTTGAACACTATGAATACAAATCTGAATTTGGCTTGGCATCATCATCATCATGTACAATTATCAACTAATGTAAAACAACCGGTATTTTGGCACTCGTATCTGAATTCGGTTTAGGACCGAGCTCCCTGGTTTCTGAGGTAATTTTTCCAAATATAAAATGGAAATTGAATGTGCATGCTAGAACCACATAAGATATTTTAAAGTGACGACTTAACCCTCCAAAGCCTAGAATTTTTTTCTGTTGAAATTTTTGATTATTTTGGCATTTTTAAGTTTATTGGAATATAATATATACATTTATACCAAATACTGAAATTTAGTACTGATGGATTATGAGATAAGCCCTGTTGCCGTATGGCAACAGTAGGCTCCTGAAGACAAAAAACCTGTAAATATTGAAAATTGGAATTCCAAAATAAAACACTTTAATATATACATTTAAATTTATTTACATATAATACAGACTAATGTAAATGCATATTCTAAAAAAATTACATATTTTTATATTATTTTTTATGGTAGGCGGCAAAGTGAGGTATACAAAGTCCAACGTCACACTTTATGCATTTTGTTCTGATTATGGATTTGCATGAAGTAAACCCACATCGTCTTTTCTTCTCAATCGGTCCAACTAAGTGATCAAGCCTGTCATACTTTATTTCTTCGTTTTGACGACCTGGTTGAACAAGGGAAAATCTGGATGCTGTCGGACCTGGGGTTCGCCTCTCTGTCTTGTATTTTATTAGGTAGGTCTGTGCTAATTCCCGTCGAAATTGTAATTTTGTCATTTTTTTTCCTGATGCCTTACAAATGTTCCAAGCATTGTTGACGGCAGCGTCTAAAAGCCAAGTAAAAATAGGCCAATAATATTTTTTTCCCCTAATTGATACCCTGAATGTGTTGATATCTTGGTTCATTCGGTCACATCCTCCCATAAACGTGTTATATTGCTGTATTATATGCGGTTGGGGGACTTGAATAATTTTTTTATCCTGGTGGGAATATCTTCTTGCTGAACTTAGCGGTTCTATGCCATAACATGTTGACGCCATTGTCACGACACTGTTGTCCTTCCATCTTACAAGAAATATCCCATCATTTTTTTCTATTATGTAGTCCATAGTTCCCCTCCGCTCTTTTAGCATTTCCTTTTTTGTTTTAAGGGGACAGCTTTTGGGAATTCTGTTATCCCTAATTGTACCAGTGGCCCAATAACCCCTATCTTTGAGGTGTTTGAGCAAGTTGAATGCGGTGAACAAATTATCACAAAATATATGATTAGGTAAATTTTGTAATGCCTGTGGTATGTCATCCAACATTCGTAATAGTGGTGCTGAAGCCTTGCCAAACAGTATTTCATAATCTGAATTAGGCCTAAGACTTTTTCCTTGGTACAATTCAAAATTTGCTAAGTAACCATTCGTTGTACTTAGTGCCCACGTCTTATAGCCAAACCTAATCGGTTTGTTCCTCATGCATTGCTTACATGGGTGTTTGCCAAAATATTCAATCATACTCTCATCATAGCTTAACTGTTGAGTAGGTACGAAATGTTTTAAGAAATTTTTCTGAAGCAAATTCATGAGGGGTCGCAATTTGCAAAACTTATCTGTCATGTCCAAACATGTGTTATCTACAAAATGCAAAAATTTCATTATATTGATGAATCTATCTCGTCTCATTGCGTCAGAAACATTGCCATTATGCATATCATTTACAGAATCCCAATAAACCCGTTTTCCTGGCAATACGCAATAGCCTGACAAAATAAGGATGGCCAAAAAACATTTTATTTCTTCAATAGAAATTTGTGGGTCCAGAAATCCTCCATATTGTGCATATCGCCGTGATTCTATTGAAATTAGTTCCAATAGCTCAACATCAAAAAACAACTCAAATAATTGCATGGGAGTCATATCTTTATATGAATCATAATTGAAATTCCTATATAGAAAATCATTTTGTGAGGGCACTATGTCACCTCTAATCCATGAAGTTCTCCGGTTTTTCTTCAGTTCATCACAGCTATCAGTAATATATTTTTTGCACCTTACCTCTACTTGGGCTGAGAGCTGACGCCTGTTCAAATTGTTAACAAGGCCTCCATCATCTTCATCAGCTGAATCCTCATCCGTTAGAACCCCAGGATCAGGTGGTGCTATGAAGAGTTTCACTTCTTCATCTGTGTCTGAGAAACTCCCAGATTCTAAAATGTCTAATGCCTCCTTCACAGTACAGTCTGTTAAGATCACTTTGTTACTGAAAAATCAATAAAAAAAAAAATCAACAGAAGAAAAATAAATAAAACTCTTAAAAATTTTAAAAGTAAATAAAGACTGCTAAAAAAAAATATTGATGAAAGCCTACTGTTGCCATATGGCAACAGCAACATATACATGAATACTATACGTACATAGAAACTGATATAGATCTAAAACAAATTTATTCACTTTCTAAAAACATCTCACTAACAACTATTTATAAAACTGCACTTAGAAAATGATTAATTATATATATGATGTACTTACAAGATTGAAGAGTCGTTATCTGTCCTGATTTTCAATGAAGTGTTAAATAAACTTAAGTACCACCTCCAAATCAGCAGCTAATCTCTTCAGCTATGAACACTCTGAAGTAGAATGCTAGACTGAGGAACTGATGAGGGTTCGGGCCTTCCCAGACCTGTCCAAGCCTGTCAGGATGCCTGTCAAAACATGACTCCATGCGTTGCCAAGTGGCAACTGTAGGACTTGGAGGGTTAAATGGTGGTTAACACTTCTGTCTGATTCCTGCCTCACTCAAATTTAGTTTATAGTGCAGGTCTCGACACTTTAGAATTTCGTTTATTTGTAAAAATACTGGGGGTCCTAAACATTAATCCTATTTTTTACGAAGGGGGAGCTATAGTTCTAAAGAAATGGTATATAAACTTTTTTTCTATTTTATTTTGGTTGTTTGAATATATAAAACATTGTTTTAACTATCAATGGCAAATATTATATGTTTTTAAATTGTTGTATTCTTTGTATATATTTTTTTAAGTCAATTTCTTAATCTTTGTAACACAGAAATAATAAGAATTTTCCGTTTTTTATTAATTGTATTAAGGTTTGTGTTGACTAATGTGTTGCCCTTTATAGTTGCTCTTAATAGTTTTTTTTTTGTTTTTGTTTATTGAGCACCATACTACCTTGAAAGTTTTAAGTCTAAAAAACAGTAAAGAGATTATTATTACTATAAATGTAAAAAAAGAATCAGTTAAAAAAACTGGACTGTAACTTCACTGACCAGTCCTGCGTTTACCCGTTTCATGGGACATTGTGGCCAAGAATCTATATTACTTTTGATGTGCAGCGCATGATGTTCCTTCAAAAGGAAAACGTTTGAGTTTTGCTGGTACTGACTATTTACCTGGCAGTTGCACAACTCTCAGTCGCCAATCTACTTATTCAGGAGTTTCTGGTCAAGCACCTGTTGCAAAACGACTTCTGCGAACACCAGTGTGTGCTGCACACGAGTCCACTCACATCCTCCACTTGGCTTCTAGAAATTTCCCAACTAATTAGTTAGTTCTTATTGCGCATTTTTCAGAAAAACGTCTTCAAATGCCTATCGACTACACCTAAGAGAAACGACTATCACTATATCGATGTCGAAAATGCGGTCCGCTCAAAATCATCTACACATATATAAAGCAATATTTCCTTGATCGTACTAAACTCGATATGTAAGAGTTTAACGTAAAAATATAATCAAGTTCGTTAACTCTGGAATCGTAACGGGGAATGTTGGCAATTATACACCCCTGTCAATCTGGGTGAGGAAAATCTAAATTCAACATATTGTTTATGACCAATCCGGTTGCAAATTTAATTTTCTATGAGTATTTTTCTAAAAATGTTTTTGCTATCTGGTATATAAAATAAGTTATTTTTATTTGTTTGCTGGTAGCCATCAATAAACCCATACCTCTGCTCATCTCACGTTAAAAAGCTAATTTATCCCGATACCTCTTATTCCAAGCTGATATATTAGAATATTTTTTTTTTGAGCAAACCTTTCTTAGATGAGATTCATGCAGATATTTTATGTGTAGCGTAGTCAATTTAACTTTATGTTCGTAAAAGTTTATTTGATCAATACCATACCCGATATTTAACCGTTTAATAAAACGCTATTTGTTACCTTTCTGAAGTCTGACCCGGAAAAGCGGAAGGTTTCGAAAAATCTGTACATTTCAGTTATTATTATCCTGATTAAAAAATGTTATAGAGTCAATATTCTTATACATTTAATGTCCTACAATTGTAGTTCTATAAACATTTCTCTCGAATATTAAGCGAGTTATGTGTAATTTGTTTTTCAGGTTTCAATAAACCCCCACTTCTACCTAGACCTGTCGATTTTTTACTTTAAGTAAATGAAGATCTCGTGCCCAGCTAAAAGCTTAAATTCCTGTTTACATACTATTATTACTATGGGAGAAATAGAGAAAACATTGGGAGATGATCACCAGTGTGTCATTCCAACATGTTTGAAATTTCTTTAGTTTGCGCAGTTCTCTAATCCAACGGATGTTCTGTAAACTTCTGTTTCCAAAAAGCTGTTAATAGGAGTCTATGTTGGGGCCATGGAAGCGATGGTGGAGGAACAGTGATGAGATATCAGTGAATGACATATTTAATTGGTTAGAATGAAAAAGTGTTTTAGAGCAAGTTTATCTCTTTAATAATAATTTCTTTGCGGGTGTAGTTGAATTTCCGGAGTTGTATATTACATAGTTCCAACTATGTTATTTCCCAAAGAAAAATATTACACCGCATTACAATAACCTAATTTATATATTTGATAATCTCTGGATTTATGGAAGCTAATATCAGCCTAGGAAGGAGTCCTGCGAGGAATTCGTGAGAGGACTAGCTGAAATGGGAACTAGGATTTATTGTTGTAAGAAGTGGCCGCATAAGCCCATTTTGGTGAGCCAGGTTTGCCAGCGGCTAAAAAGCAACGAGATAACACAATATCTCCTTTCAGCTCTTCATCGGCTTCGCGATATATTTTATCAGGAATCTTTTATCTCTCAGAATGTAGCCTTCGCGAAAAACATCCCTCTAAAACAAAATACAACATCCCTGCTACTAGAACACACCAGCATAAACACTTACGATTCTTTACAAATATTAAATAGCATATTCTCATATAGTTA
Source organism: Riptortus pedestris (assembly GCA_019009955.1). Classification (NCBI taxonomy): domain Eukaryota; kingdom Metazoa; phylum Arthropoda; class Insecta; order Hemiptera; family Alydidae; genus Riptortus; species Riptortus pedestris. The sequence goes on from CM032229.1 coordinate 94,791,580, forward strand.
ATGATCAAGTAATAAATTATTTGCTGGTATAATTGGTGAAATCACATAGTTTTTTTTTTTTTTTAATTTGAAATAAAAAGTAAAATAATGAGACTGTTTATTCGTAAAAGAAACCTCAAACCATCCAATCGAAAACTAATACGCCTGTTTTATATATATATATATATATATATATATATATATATATATATAAATGTACTAAATTTTAAATTTTGTTAGAAATATCCTTGGATTGGATTTTTTTTATTATTTAATAATAATACTTCATTCAGTCATAGCCAATGGGTGATACAACTTTTACATTTTTTTCAATTACTCATTTAATGCATTTAATAAGTAACACTCTACTAACACACTCATACTTGATGAACAAACAAGACAAACCGATTTGTAGAAGTTGTAATGAAGCTCTGACAGTTAAACATATACTGACTGACTGCAGGCAACGCAATTACTTACAGATACCACATAATTTACACGAACTACTGACAAAGGGGAGTCCATACATAAATACAATTCTCAAACATTTAAAGACTATACACATCTATTCAAAAATCTGATACATTTTAAATTTGTTTCACATTTTTATTTTTACAACATTTTTGGATGCAAAAATAAACATTTTATCTAAACCTCAATTTTTTTGTTTTCAAGTTTTCACTCACTTGAGTGTGTATTAGGGAGTTACAGAGTTCTATGTAAATAGTCACCTGAACCAACTTATATTTTATCAAAACCTTAATAATTTTAAACTTCTTTTATTCATTTTATATACCAATTTAATTTTAACTATCGATTTACTTATTTATTTATTGAATATTTAAATATTTTATTAATGATTTCCCTATTGCCCAATATCATTAGTTTCGATTTTCAGTTTTGTACCTAGTTTTGAATTTTGTCTTTATTTGTTCCCTCATTCATTTATTTTGTTCTTTGTTGTGTGCCATTTTTATTTTTTGATTTCCAATCTTTTATGTTTTTTGATTCTCCAGGTTTTATGTTCCTTTTGCGTTCTATGTTCCTTTTATGTTTTGTGTTCCTTTTGTGTTCTATGTTCCTTTTATATTTTGTGTTCAATAAAAATAAAAATTCCAACAAAATTGTAGAAAATAAAAATTCCAACAAAATCGAAGAAAATAAAAGTTCCAACAAAATTGTAGAAATTAAAAGTTCCAATAAAATTATAGAAAATAAAAGTTTTCAACCAAATTGTAGAAAATAAAAGTTCCAACAAATTTATAGAAAATAAAAATTCCAACAAAATTGTAGAAAATAAAAATTCCTACAAAATAATAGAAAATTAAAAATCCAACAAAATTATAGAAAATAAAAATTCCAACAAAATTGTAGAAAATAAAAATTCCAACAAAATTGTAGAAAATAAAAATTCCAACAAAGTTGTAGAAAATAAAAATTACAACAAATTTGGTAATTTAAAACTTTTCTAAGTAACCATTTCAATTTTTCTACTATTTCATCCTGTAAACCCCTCCCTCTCGCTCAAGGCCGGTTTCAGCCTTTATCTAGTACACTCTTCTTTCAATGAGATGGTAAATGCTGAGTTTAATGATGAGGCAAATTGAGAGACCATATAAAAATCGTGTAGTTTAGAGGGTAAAATTTTAAATGATGACGTCACACCGAAAATATTTGCCTATAACTCATATAGTAAAATTTGATGAAAACAATAATTGGTACTTAAGCTTCGAATAAAGTGGTTCAGAGTGGAGCTTATTGTTATTGTGACATGAGTAGGAGTACGGGTTTACTAAAGGCTGAACACTAAAAAATTCAAATATATCGGCTAATATTCAAGATAGAGAAAAAATATGCACTTCACCATTCATAGAGCACTAAATTTACAATATGATTGGTTCTATAGAAGTTGATGATGCACAATATGATAACGAAAATAATCCGAATTTTCAATATTTCTGATCGCCCGCCCCTCCTACTTTTCCAATTTCAGTTATTAGTGAACTTTGAACTTCAGTTGTAGATAAAACAGTTCAATCTCAGATTGGTAATTTTCAAACCAAAATTGCTGCCTGTAGAACGTACAGAGAATACACACAGACACACAATTTCGAATGGGCCGAATTTTAGTCATCTACTGGGTAGGATCGATTAAAATTAATGATTTCTTTTTTTTTTGGAATATCTCGTCATGAGGACACCCAATTGTTTATTTACGTAATGGAAATCTAATAAACACACATTTGCAGACAGTTTTGAATTAATGCCTTTCCTTTATAAAAGACTACAATCAAAAATACAACAACCATTGAGCTTAATAATGGAAACCGCATTAAAGTTGGCCTTATTCTCGCATGGCAAACATAGAGTGGCGAGTTCGATTCTCGCCTGTGCAATAGGATTTTATTTAGTGACAAACCTAAATATAAAATACCAAAACCCACCAGGGGGGTAAAACAATAAAATAAATAAAATCCGTTGTCCCACCCTGACTAGAAAAGAGTGGTGGCCTGTAGATAACCAGTCCGTCCCAATTAGCCATAGAAGCAAAAAAGCGTATGTAACTAAAGAATAATAAGAAACCATAATATTTAAGTTATACTTGTTTGTTGTCTTTAATTTTGTTTTTGAATTTTAAGCCAATTGTTTGTAATTTTATTGTTAATAGGGTTTGATAAAAGTAATGCATTTTCCGAAATTGTTGGCAAATGTGTGATTTTAAATATTTTTACCTAAGTTGACCGATATCCAGATAAAAGATGTAATATTTTGCGAACATTTTAAAAATCCATTTTTGAGGTGCTGGATGGAGAAGGAATTATTATCTCAGGTAAAAAAAACGCCTCGTTCCTTCACTATTCTTTATTCGTTGTGACAGAGCGCTTTCAGAGCATACGCTCCATCATCAGTGCCCTGCTGGCAAACAAATACCATAAAAACGTCGTACAATATGTCATTTAATTGAGAATTTTATTTAATTATTTCCTTATGCCATTACGTAGATAGATATATATCAGATGGCTCCCCCCTCCCTTACTGTTTTTCAAGGAAAGCACTGTGCTCCTAAGGTCCTTTTCTGCTAGCCAAAAAACTCCGTACAAAATGGCTTTATGTTCCTTATAAAGTCAAGGTACTTTATAAGGAAAATAAAGCTCTGGCTCTTTTCTCTATATCCTAGTGACTCAACATCTCTATATCCAAAGTTCCTGAATCTTAGATTCTCCAGGATTCCGCATTCAAGAAGAATGTGCTTAGGAGTCTCCTCTTCTCCACTGCACCTACATATTGCTGTTTCTCTGAGTTTGGTGTTAAACAAATGTTTATTCATCTTCCAGTACCCGAGATCACTCTCACTACATCTCTTAAGTTCCAGCAGTTTAAGATAATTGTCTCTGATGTACTCAAACCCGATCAGAGCCTTCGTAAAGGTAACTTTGTGCTATTCCCATACTTTTTTGATTTATTTTTTTTTGGCCACATTCTTTATGGAGTTCTTTAGAGATGATGCAGATACTTCAATAAAGGGTACTGTTCCCATGCGTGTTATTCTTGACCCACTCCAAGCCAATTTATCTGCATTTTCATTTACTGGGATACTACCCCGTATATTGTTACAATTTTGTTGGCCCTTGGTAATTGTTATAGCCTCATAACAAATTTGTCCGCAATCCTGGACCTTACTACTGGTCTTCTCATTGCCCTACATGCTGCCTGACTTAATCAGAGTGTTAATGACTTTTCCCATCATTTTATGCTCGGCTAATTGATGGGCTGCTCCCAAATCTCTAAAATATCCGCTTGAAAGACTGTTGGAGTGGGCCCAAAGATAGTCCATTCGTTTAAGCTATTTCCACCCGTCTTGCATCACACTCCTGCCCTGGTCAGCTCTTCCGACATGGAGGTAACCGTATAAACATTCAGACTATTTGGCTTTTTAATTCCTCTAAGATTACTAGTCGAGTTCAGCCAATGATCTTGCCATATCAGCCTTTGTTACTTTGAATAAGTCTTGTGTAGTAAGTAAGTTCATGTCGATGGTGTTTTTCCGTAAGACAAGTTTTTCATGCTTATCTACTATAGTCAACAATCACCCCACGATGCTGATCAAAGCACAGGACTAACACCAAAGATTCATATCTGGTAGTCCAAGGGCATAGTCTACAACTTGTTTGTCTGCCCTCTATAAAGCGTAAAGAAAAAAAATTATTTTTGCGTGAAATTTACAGGAAAAAAATGGGGATAAGGGGAAAAAAACGTAAGGAGGTAGAATGATGGTGTTGAGATGATTGAGTGGCAGGACTGATAATTGGATGACAGCTAGGCGATGACGACAAGGCTGGAGTGAAAGGTATGGTGAGCGGTTATTACAAGAGGCAGACAGTAAAAGGAGGCGGTGGTCGCTCCATATAAGCCCATTAAGGGAACTAGGTTTGGGAGGCTAAAAGCCAGCCCAGATAACGCAATATCTCCTCTCGACGTCGGCTCTCTGTTATATTTTAATAGCGGTCCCTTTTATCTGCTGGGGGGTCACTCTCCCCCACCCTGGCTCGGGCATTCCTCTCCGCATACATCTCTTCCATTCTACTTTTCTCTTCCACACTTTTTAGCTAACTCTTTTTTGGCAAAATGATTGTGCCTCGCCTCACAGGGATCCCTAAGGATAGTCACACTCCTCTTGCCCAAATTATGTCACCACTGGGAGAAAAAAACAGGCTCTCCTAAAATTTAACGAAAAGAGAAATGGAGAGGAGTTTGTTTTTTTTCACCCCGTTGAAACTAAATCTCTAAAACAGTCATTGTTAAAAAGTTTCAGAAGCAAGAATTAGAGATGTGCCTTCCAGAAAAAAGAAGTGCAATCACATAAGATAACTATGATTCTTAAGACAAAAAATGTATTCTGACAGGGTCAGATAACCGTTTAATCCTCAGTACGGTTAGGTCCTGGTTTCATCATACCAAATGTATCATGTAAATTGTAAATTCTTACGGTATTTACTAATTCTTCCTTCTTCTCCACTATACGAATGCGTCTTATTAAAAGAAAAAATGAGTCCTTCCCTTTATATCAGCAAGTTTGCTTTAGAATTTTTTTTATTTTTAAGGGTTCAACCCTACTACTTCGAAAAGTGTTTCTGTAGAGAAAGTATTTGGCGCCCTCCAGGACCGGTAGGAATCATATATTTAAGACGTTGATAATTAGAATTTTGCAATCATTTCTCAGTCTCAGAACTTGGGCAGTGGTAGTTGAACTATTAATGGTCTACTGTGCTATCGGACATGAATAATATATAAACAATATCATTGCCGTCATTGTCATAGTATGTGTGTCTTGTGTAAATGTCAAACAATCCAAGATAGGATTTTCTGCCAGAGAATGCAAGAGAACCTGGAAACCTATGTAACGCACAGCAACCGGCATATGAAGGCAGCAGATTCAAATTCGAAAGAGAGTGATTTTTTTATAAACAGAGAAATTAATTTCACAACGGGAGGCTATCATTCTATGGACTAGTTTTCATTTTCCACGATCATCTAATATATATATTTTTCTTTAAATCATATTTTATTGACGCCGTACTCATGACGCGGTTTTCCAAATTTGTCTCCAAATGTCCATCAATCCTACCCAGGAGATGACGAAAATGAGGTCCGTTCAAAACTGTGTATATGTATATATATATATATATATATATATATATATATATATACACATATATATGACTGTTACCGCTCCAGCGGTCGCAATTTTTGTATTATCGTTACCAAATTTGATATACATTTGTTTTATACAAAAAGAAAGATCAAGTTCGTTAACGGCTACAATCGGACCAGGGGGGGGGTTGGTTTAGAGGTGGAGAATTTTGAAAATTCATAACCGTTATTATGCGTCGGGTTGAAAAATTGTATAGAACCAATCTTATTGTGAATTTAATGTTCTATAAATTTTGTTATGTACACTTTTTCACTATCTTGATTATTAACTGAGATATTTGCATTTTTTAGTTTTCGGTCTTCAGTAAAGCCCCTCTCCTACTCATCTTACATTAACAATATTATATTATGTTATGAAGCACTTTCTTACCAGAAAGCTAAAATACCAAATATTGTTCTCATTGAACTTTTAAGTTTAGAGAAAAATGCAAATACGTGGCGCACGTTGGAAATCAGCTTAGTTAACGAAGCCCCTGCGTGACGGACTTTATTTACCAATCTTTATCATTTTTACTACTGGCCTGTTTTCTGGTCATATAAAAGGATTTTGGATCTAGTTGAAGAACTATTAGAAAAAGTAGCAGCCAATAGTGGGTCATCACTTGACTATAAAGCCGTTGTCAAAATATACATAATACGAAATAATTAGAAGAAAACAAAGAGCCATATGAGTTAATAAATGATTAAATGGATGGGAATATCGATAAATGAGGTGGCTAAGTAAATCTGACTTAGAAATCTAAATAGGGAGAGGGATTTAGAATAAGAAGAGGATAAGTGGAGTGAGAGAGTCCTCAGTACTGTTTCCCCTACTCCCTATGTCAATACCACTGAGCATCTTCAAGTGGTGGGCCTTTAAATGAAATTTGTTTAACTTAGGGATAATGGCGCAAACAGACAACTACCCCCATCCCTCTAGCCCCCTTTTTAACCTAACCAGATTTTATTCCATTCTTCTCTTCACTTTTTTATTTATTCCATTATCTTTTTAAGTTAAACTATTTGTCACTTTCAGATGAAGTACGTAATACTAAAGCTAAGAGAGAATAGCTTCATAATTAAAAAAAAATACTAATTTCCAGTTTATATATTCTTTTATTTTAGCTCTCAGAAACGATTTAGCTTTAAATATACACTTATATTTAGTACTCACTCCTTTCCTTACCATGTCTTGTTGTTTCTAAACTTATTGAGTTTTCATAATAAAAAAACTAACTTATGTATATTAAAAATAATTGTGGTTTATTTTACACCCACTTTATTATACTACAGCTAATTGGGACTTATCTTCAAGTTACCACTGTCAACTGCTGAATTCAACAAATTCTTCTTTGACTCACTTACCTTAAGTCTATGGTTAACCTGCCACTTTATTTCACAAATAGCTGAACAGCCATTTCCATCTCCACTACCTGTTTTAAATTATTTTTCAGTGTAACGACGCATGAGGCACACGCATTAAGAGTAGTAAATATCGCCTGACATTGTCCGTAATAAAGTGATAATTCAGTTTGGTTTAAGACGATGTATAATGTAAATAAAAAAAAATAGCTCTAGTAACACTTAAAAGAATAAAGTGTCGCAGGATAATACTAGCAATAGTTTGATTTACATGCAAATGAGGTATGTGCGTTCTCTAAAAAATATTCATCATGATCTAAAGGCAAAGTTATACCATGTACTTGCAACGATTGTGTTCTTTGGCTAGCTTCTCTTTTTATTTTACTATATCCTCCAAAACCCATAATGTCTGAAGCATAGGATATTCTAGACCTCCCTCTTCCCCTATACTCAGGGTCCTTACCTTAAAATATATTTCTGATGAAATCGTTGTGCCATTGAAGTTTCACTCTCCTTTTATCCATGGTCGAAACAATGTTTTCTTAATTATAAGGTTTAAACGTAAAGTGCGTCTCTTTTGCAATTGATTTGAATGTTTTGCGTTACACTGAGCTAACTACGGTACTAGACGCAACAATTGTAGCCCGTATTGTTGCCTTTGTTGAGGAAGTTAGGAGGCACAGGAGTGTTAAGGTTATGCATCTAGGGCATTAGATCTGCCTGTTGGGCTGACCGTTCAGAGATACTGGGAGAAAGGGACAACTCTCTATGAGGTGGGGTTCAGGGCACACATAGGCAAAATACCATTTCAACGAACGATTTATTATAATGGAGACCCTGAGAAAGTACCAACAAACAGCTCAGAGGCTTGAGACGGCCCGCAATGTGGTAATAAGTGAAGACACTGTTTGTAGAAGATTAGCTGAACTGAGCCAGCACCCTAGGGTTCCAAGGTTTCCACCTCAGCTGACCACACGCCACCTTGTAGCTTGCATACAGTTTGCCCAGTCATACCAATATTGAACAAACAATGAATGGGTCAATGTTCTTTTTGCAGTCTAGCCCAGGTTCGCCTTATGTGACCAAGATAGGCGTATGAAAGCGCGGAGGCGACAAGGTGAGGGCTATGTGACCTGCAACATCGAGTGAAGAGAACAGTTTGGGGGTGGCTTCGTGATGGTCTGGGCTGGAATAAGTTTTTATTTAAATAACAAGCTTCATGTCTTCTCTAGACCATCTTTCGATACTCATACTCATATTACAGATATCTTTGAAAGGTATGCCATTCTATTTGCGTCCTCAGTTGGTGAAGAGTTCCTTTTGGTCAAGATAACACAAGGCCACACACTGCGAACATTGAAAACCAATATCTTGCATAAATCGGCATACGCTCATTGGATGGTCTTAATACTTGCAGACACTTAATGACGCTTTTATTGAATAATGGAATAGAATTCCACAACAAACGGTAAAAAATCGAATGCCAAGAAGTCTGTAGGCTGTCATTCAGGCAAGAGGAGTTAATACTCGTTATTAAGACTATTTGTTTTTATTTATGACTAAAACCGTATCTTTTTCAAAAAAGCAAAAAGCCAATTTTTAAATTTTGGAATATTGCTGGTTTATTACTATACAAATTTTTCTCCTACATTAAAAAATCCGACTTTTCTATATTACTCATTTGTTTCCCATTCATATACCAGCCCCTTATCCAAAAAAAAAAAATGGACCACGTACATTTTTGAATTGTAGTTTCAACAAAAATTAAAGTGCACCCTTTTTTTCTGTTGAGTTTAATTTATTTATTTGATCAAACTTTGTGCTTGTGTTGTTTTACAAACAAACATCGAAGATAAAAAAGAAGAAAAAAAAAAAAAGTGAAAACTTTAATATCACAAAAATGTAATTAGAATACATTGACGGAAAGGGTGGAAACCAAGAAGTCGTCTAGCCAAGATATTTCGTCCTTATATTTTTAACGTAATGTCTTCTTAATGAAATTGGAATACACCCTTCTTCTAAATTCTAAGATAACGAGTAATTAATCGCTTGATATTTAATTTACTATTAATTAGATCACATCCAATTAACCTAAAAAAATAATGGTACCGACAATCCTCTGGCACAACATACTTTCAAACATACATATTACTTTTAAATTTCCCCCAAAAAATAATTTTAATCCAGGGAAAGAAATGAGTGGGGGTCGATGGAGTACAGGAAAATCCCAACTTCAGTCACCCATGCGTAAGCGTATTAGTAATTATTTCTAAACTGTTGTAAAATATGTATTATAATATAGGAGGCGAAACATTCCCTGCTCCATCATACCACTGATATTGAAGTAAAAGGCAAATTTTGTAATCTTTAATAATATTATTGTCCAAAGGGATGCTGTAAATTACATTAAGTTGCTACAAGATCTATAGACTTAGACAGACAGAATGGCGAAAATATTTGGAAGAGACAGAGGATCTTAAAAATCAGTGTTTGATTGTTTATTTTCTTTGTTTAAGAATTTCATAGCCAGATAAAGTTACAACATGTATATTATGTACTTGATTAAAAAATAACAGCCGAAAGGAATGTCTTCCGAATAAAGAATTCAATGCTGCCTATTTGTTAGAAGATATTCCAAAAGAGCAGTAAAGTTTTATGGAGCCGCATATTTCAGGTTATGAGGAAGCCATCACTGATCCTCCCTCCCCTTTCTTGAAAAGAAAATATTTGCAGCTGACATTATTCGTCCAGTATACAAGTTAATATCTCTTCCATCGCTTAATTTTATTTTGCTTCAACGCAACAATGAACTCGCAGGTGCAACAATGACTCATGGTGTATCTGCATTTATTTTCCTCTCTCTCTCCCATGTATTGTATTCCATTGATTATTATATATTGTAAAATTTATGTTTTGAGAGTTTATGAAAATATGCAATTAATTATATTAAATAATTATAGTTAAAGTGAGTTCAATGTTGAATAAATATAAATTACTCACCAGACACATCAAATACGAAAGCATGCAAATATACAAAATGGAAATATTCTAGAGATTCCTCACAAATTATCTCTAGTAAGTATTCTAGTCTTCCTTGGATGTGTATACTTACTTATCAAAGTTTTAAAGCACATTAATGCATTTATAAAATTGAACTTATCAATCAATCTCTTCTATCCAGGGTGGAACTTAGTATTTTATTTAATGAGTTCATCACTAAATTAAGTCATATTCCCCAGGCAGGAATCGAATCCACCACTCATCACTAATTGAGATTAAATCGATCACCTTAGCAAGCATGGGTAACGTGAACTGCAGATTAGCCCTTCTCTTTTTCTATTTTAAGCTAATGTTGTTTCGTATTTTTCGAGTAATTTACTGGGTATTAAAGGGTTTTTGTGTCAGCAGGCACTGAAGATGGAGACGTTGCTCCGAATGTGCATTGTGCCGAAATAAACGCATTGGAGACAGAAACATGTCTAATTTGTACAACCAAACAAAAGTTCATAGTCGTTAATGGCTGAGTACGGACCAGGATGGTGAGAGTGAAATTCGAAATATTTAGTTCTTATGAGTCTGATAAACAAATTTATATAACCAATTCTGTTAAACTATTGTTGCTCTAAAATTGTTGATCTATACAATTTTTAGTAACTCAAAATTAAGATAGTTATTCTTACATTCTTGTATTCAGCCTTCGCCTCCACTTCTACTAATGGGATTTTTTCCTTTGAATAAAGAGTAATTATGAGATAAAATCACCAATGTGTGTGTGTGTTTGTCTGTCTGTGTGTGTACATCAGTGAATATATTATTTAATAAATTGAATTGAAGGGAATTTCTTTTTGTGGATTGTAATTATTTTACCGTTGAATTTTCATTAAATACTCCTACTTTTTGTATAGTTATTTTTGCTGAGGAATTTTATTAACTCGTCTCTGTACCTGCCAGAAATTTTGAATGTTTATGAATAGGTGCAACATTGCTACACACGAATTTCCACTAAATATTAAATTATAGGAGCGAACTTTTTTTGGTAAAAAACATTGAGTAAGAAGGTTTCCAAAAACTGGGATGTCTCTGAAGAAACATAAATTTAAAAAAAAAGAAAAAAAAAAAAGGAGATCCAGTTCATATGAGACACATTTTTATTGAAACGTATTATCGTACTTTGAATAGTGCGTCCAAGGTCGTGGAAATAATTACGTTATATTATAATCTTTAATATATCCTACCTGAATCGAAGATAAAACAGTACACATATCAGGAGCTGGGTTTGTTCCTGTTGGAGGCTATGTAGCTTGGATAACATGTGTATAGAATAACAGGTGCATGGAGAAATGCAAAGGTCAGCCTTTCTCCCTTTATTTTATCCACATATACAACGTGCATGATTAATTTGATTTTCTATTGAGAGCAGTGAGCATTGTGCTTTTGAAATTAAAAATAAAGGCATTCTCCATATTTTTTTTTTTTCAGTTCAACATCAGGTATGGAGAATTTGAAGGGGAAAGCATTCATCAAACGATGAACGGGTTGGAATAATTGGGTGGAGTTTTTTTTTTTTTTTTTTTTTTTAAATACCGATGATATTTCATTCTTCGATTTATTTCTGTAAAATGCCAACTAGGATTTACAGAATAGTTTCTAAACGAATTATCTAGTTAAATTATAAAATAACTAAGCGTGTTAATTTACGTTATGAGTAGACCATTAATAGAGGTTAAAAACCGACGAAAACTTTTAACAAACATTAAATTTAAGTGAGGAACCACGAAGCTTATTTTCACCTGAATAATTTATCCTTAATTACACCATCCGGAAATAACTAAGATATAAGTTGAGCCATTAGGGCAAATGCTTTATAGTTAGAGATTTTAGGTGTCCAACCTTAATGAAAATCAGCTATCAGCTATTCATGTTGTACCTATGACGCAATTTTCTTTAAAATCTGATGGGTACTCTATATATCCGTAACAATATTGACTTGATAAGTGTCATACTCTATAGATAAACGGTATATAGTTTTAACTAAAGATCGAGTTAGTTAATAGCTGGAATCGGACTTGCGAGGAGAAGGGGTTTAGGAATGTAGAAAATCAAAACTTTCAAAATATATCCGTTTTGTCCAGTATGATGAAATAATCGACCATTCTTGTAGAAAATTTAATTCACTAGAAATGTTGTCTCTATACATGTTTTTTTTTTGTTATTTCGAGTATGAAACAAGTTATTTGTATTTGTTTTGAGTCTTACTAACTCACGTTTATAATACGCCAATATATGAAACGCCTTTTTCGACGCTTAAATATTAAATGTTGTTTTCATGGGACCTTCACTATTTGACCTCTGTTATCTCTGAAGTCCTAGATTAAGATTTTACGTTCTCGATTCGAAAATGAATATTTGATATTTAACAGTTCCACTGATCAATAAATATTAATTATTTATTTATTAACGTCCACTCTCGCAACTAAGGCTAATTGGGATGGCTTATCTACAGGTTACCGCCCTTTCCTAGCCATGGAGGGACAAAGGATTTTATTTAATGAATTCCTTCAACAAATAAATTTCTTTTCCCAGGTGCGAATTGAACTCGCCACTCTAGGTTTACCATGTGCGATTAAGGCCAATGCTTTAACTCACATGGCTATCCTGAGCCCCGAAATAAATAATAATATTTTGTTCATTATTTTTTTCTAATGTTTCTTTGTTGCGCTTGTTTAATGTTTCCTTGCTCTGTTTAATGTTTCTTTGTTACGTATACTTAATAATACATATCCATATTTCTGTTGTTTTTTTTATTTAGTTTAAAGTTTGAGTGAAATTGCCTAGTCATGAGTGCTCCTAAATAAATAGCTAAATTTAATTTATGAGGAACTACTGGCAATATATTATGGTCCTAAATCAATCAAAGCACGCATTGGTTTCTACTCTGCACCTAGAGAGACCGGAGAGCGGACGGGATGTATATAGAATGGAACAACAGGTGCAGGGATGCAAGTGGGCAAAGACTGACCTCGCTGCCAATCAAACTACCACAGAGTAGGTCACAAATATTTGCTCTGGCCCGCCACCTCCCTTACAGCTCCTGTTCAATAACAGATGAGAGGGCAGCTTCACGTTCCAGGGGCGGCGGCCAGAGCTCAGCTCCTCTCTCTCTCTCCCACTAACGACATCTATCCCCGAAATACACCAACTAAATAAATCGATAAAGATACCCACTAGAACGTTTTCCCGCTTTCATTCGACTAAGGACCACTCAATTGGAGTGGTTGACTATGCCAACATGATCCCCCATGCTAATCAGAAGCAAAGGAATTTCTAAGATATTGTACAAGTTTATTTTTTTTTAATTTTTTTATTTTAATCACCAATTTATTTTATACAATACACATAAATGTAACCTCGTAGGCTTATTCTAATCCCACTCCCACAATTTTTCCTTACTGCACTACACAAGTACAAAACATTTGCAGATCACTCGCTATTATAGGGGTTCAGATTAGCCACACTTACTTTTTATTTACTTTTCCCAATAGTACTGGGGCTTATGAAAAGTTAAAAATGAATAACACAATTTAAGCATAATATCGTGTGTACCATAAATTTAATTTGTACTTGTAAATTATTGTAATTATATGTATATAACTTTAAAAAAATAACTTTACTTATTATTTACTTTTGATAATAAACTGAATATTGTTGCAAAAGATTAAGTTGAATGTACAATATCTGCGTGATTGTTGGAATTTGTTAGACGATGGGGTCAATATAATTCCAAGTCCAAGTTTGTTGTTATAATTCCACGTTTGGGGCTCAGGTTGGCCATGTGGGTTTAAGCGTTGGCTTTAATCTCACATGGTAAACCTAGAGTGGCGAGTTCGATTCCCTTCTGGGCAAAGGAAATTGTTTAGTGAGGGAATTCATTAAATAACATCCTAAGTCCCACCCTGGCTAGAAAGGGGTGGTAACCTGTAGATAACTCGTCCCAATTAGCCTTAGTTGCAAAAAGTGGACGTTAATAAATAATAATAATAATTCCAAGTCATACTGAACGTAAAAAAAAAAACATGTAGATAGCCCGTTCGAAGACAGCCTTAACAGATAAAAGTGGCCATTACTTTAATAAACGTCCGGCACACAGAGGCTGCGTCAACTATGCAGATTTCCACTCTGTGATAACCTACTTCCGCACCATCCATTTTCTGATAAGCCTTAGTACTAAGGCCATTCTTGAGTAATTTTTCATCTTTTTTTCTCCTCTTTGTACTGACAAATCTTCACCATCTCAGAATCGTTTGCTTTTTAGAACCTTTGTGATTGTATCTTCAAATCATTTGCTTCCAAAATTAAAACCACGATTCTGAAATGTAATCTTATCAAGCTTTACTTCTTCTTTACATTTTCTTCTTGATTCAAGAGATATTCTTTTCTAAACATTTTCATTCCTTTTTCTAGAATTTCAGAATAATTATTGTCATCATAATCTATGTTTTTCTAATCAAAAAATTAACGACTGGCTCTTTCTAGTGCGGAGATTGTTCTATTGTATATTATTTTTTTTTGTTTTTTTTTATATGCAAATATATGATGTAAAAATAATTCATCATTGTACCAGAAAATTTTGTATCCGATTTTTCATAACAAGTACCTATGTTCTAATATACATTTTTTTCTTCTAATTCCAATATTAACCAAACTACTTGTATCTTTTTAAGAGCTCAGTTAATTCCCACTCATACTCTTGCGATTTTACTTCAAGCGACTGTATAACTAAACATACCATATTTATGTTAAATTTCGACTCCTGTTTACTAAAGTTCGCATTACAAGAAAAATTAAGAATAAAATGTAAGACGATATCATCAGCGTGACATTCCTGTAGGTATGCAATTTAAATAGCGTTTGAAAATTGTTACTTCATTTTGTTTAATTCATTTCGTTGGATGTCGTTATTTAAAGGAAAAATAATATGCCTTTACATTGCTGCAAGTTCGTAAGATACTCTTCCATGATGAACTGCGTTTCGACTTTCTCGTTTTTGTTTATTTTATTATTTTATAGAGAAAACGAAGAAATATGTTTCGAATATATTTCACTTCAACGGGTTAAATTTAGTTATATTCCAATAACTATTGAATTAAAATTATAATTGTTGTTTGACAGTTAAAATTTGGTGTGGTTTGTTCAAAACATATTAATTGTTTGATGTTATGTAATCTGGGAATGACACCACCATCTTGAGAGCCCTTCACTGACGGAGAGGAATATACTAATTACCCTTGAGGCATTCCTTCAGCTATCTGACACCTTTAGGCAAGCTACAAACTTTAACAGGAAAGTGGATACTGTACTTTACCTTATCTGAAAAATGTTTTTTCAGAAGCTTTCAAACAACGTCTATGTTGTCCATTAAAAGAGTTTTCAGTTTCTGCTCCCCTCCTTTAGTTTTGAAGAGATTACAACTTTTTCCTCCGAGCCCTCCCCTCCGCACTTTTTTTTAGTCGTCAAAAGTCATCAGAGTTTGCAATATAAAGATATTTAAAGACAAGCTCTCTTAATAACTTGTATGAAAATCGCTAACTTAAAATAAATATTATTAATGAAGTTGTATAAAACCGCTTTAATGTTACATGATATAAAAGCAAACCTATCCCAGTCGTTATTACTTTTAAATAGAATACATACATTCCATTTATAAAATCCATGGTTACATGTAGTAACCTAATTTAAGCCACCTAAAACTAAGTATTGAATTGCTTCTGTTTAAACTAAATAGACCTCTAAAGTATCGCTCTTTAAAAAACATTCTTGATTCATTTGCAAAGGCCAATTTAAAATACATTTCCGTCACGGGAGTGACATATACCAAAGTTGACGTTCTATGCTTATCACAATTCAACTTCCATTTCAATTCCGAGTTTATCCATTAGTGAAGACAATGTGAAAAGAGAAGTGTTATTCATGCCTTACATAAAACCTTTCATTACATTTACTGATGTCTAGAAACGAATAAATACAAAGATGTTCTATACTATTTGAATTACTGCAAAATATATATAACATCAAATGAAGACAATTTGACAGTATCAACAAGCTCGGTTATATAACATTTATGATTTTAATCCCTCATGTTTTTTTAAAATATTTTGTAAGAATTTATCTTAATAGGACCTAAAACATCGATCTTTTGGGAAGAGGCTTATAAAACTGAGGCCCTACAAATCTTCCCTAGACACGTATCTGTTACAATTTCAGAGAAAGTAGGATAATTCAAAATCAGCTCCCAATAATTTACGTTATTAGAATTTAAACGATTAAATCCACGTAATTATTAAGAGTGTTCAAAGAAATTTACCCAACGATGTATTGTGTCATTAATGACGACAAAAACCAAATGGACATAAATAACTAACATATTTTAATAACATTTATATTATTGGTAAATTTATGTAACATACTAGAGCAGGTAGCGATAATTCAGATAATAAGGTTTAAGAATTGTTTATTCATTTATTACAAAATACCGGATCTACTATTGTCATTAGCGGAAGATGAATATTTCTTGGAACAACCCCAAAAATGATGGAAACACAAACCCAAAAATTGTTTGTTGGTAGTAGAGAAAAATTGACATTTCCATAAAATGAAATAAAATGTGTTTATTTTTATTAAATATTAACATAGCATAATAGGATATGTCAAATAGTAATGTTTTTTTTTATTTAAAAAAGCCTATTATGTCTATTAATTTCTTTACATATTATTGAATAACATTTATACTTATACAAAACATTTGTTATAAATTAGGACAAATTCTATCCATTTTATAAAATCCATCAATTTAAATAATTATTTATAATAAATTAATTTCGTTAACAATGCTAATACCATTCTAAATATATAACATAGATTTTACTAATTTATTCGCATACAAATTTATTAAAGGATGACAAGCTGATTTATTTGAAACTGAGATATAAAGAGAGAATTGCCTGATTACAAATCACACTTTTTGAGCGATTTTTAGGACAAGCATTTTGTAATTTTATTTTATAATTGAACATTATTTATAGTATTCATCGTGTGTATAAAACATCATTCAAACATGAAGCTTTTTAATTTATTTTTAAACAAAGAATATCTTTTAATAGGTTTAATACATTAGGGCAGAGCGTTAAAGAATTTTACTCGTGAAAATGACAAAGTTCTCTCGAAATATTCATGTTGTGGTAGGGGGTTTGAAGCATATTCTTGTTTTATATTTATCTGCTATACTATTTTTGTAAAACAAGTTTACTAGTTAAAGATAGCGCATTTTAGTTTCCTAGTTACTGAATTTACTCTGAACTTTTTAAACCTTGTATTTAATGCTTTTAAATGTAAATGTGTGTGTGTTGCACTGAGTTGTTTGGCTTTTTAAAACAATATTCTCAAGTCAATGATTTGAAGAATTATTCAAGTTCGGACCAGAAAACGGTTGGTTGATAGTTTCAAGACCATTGATATCACTGAAAAATAATAAGAATGACCGGTTTATATATATTATAATATATATTATTTGCATACATTCACTCACAAACACAAAAGTTTCTGGGAAGTCCTTTCATGATCTTGTCAACTTTTGTATTATATCTGAAGTTTTTATGCTAGTAATGGGGCAGTTTCCAAGAAACTTTCCCTACAAACTATAAAAGTGAGGTTTCTCATTATTCAGTAGGGACTTATTTTCTCCCCAAAATGGAAGCATATATTTCTTAATTGAACGTGGCAAATCCTACCCCTCTTTTAATTAATTTCCAAGAAAATGAAATTACGGAACAATTCAAGCTATTCCCGACTATTTTGTAACCATTTTAAAATAGAGATGATCCTTCTAGTAGACAACTATATATTCAAGAAATTCGCCCTGAATTGGATGTTGAGTACTGAATTAAATACATCTCTACAATTAGCAGCAGAAACATGCATGTGTGGCCTTTTAAAAATTCGGAGGTATTTTTTGTGGCTCACCAGTATTAAAGAGCAAAAAACGGACATAGAGATGTCATTAGTCTCACATCTCCCTTTTTTTGTAGGTTTCTTTTTCTTATTCAGGGCCCGATTCTTTATGCAAATTAATTTATTTTTCATTTAATTCAGCATTATAAGAGTTGAAAATAAAATATCATATCAGTAAGTGTTCTAAAATATCCAATTAGTTGAAAATGCAATCCGCTAAATTACTTCATAGAGCATATTTTAGTTGCACAACTGATTAAATGTTCTTAGATAATAATATAGAGGTATTATCTTACATCCAGATTACGGTCATCTCATTCGTTGCTACCATATGTTTTTTTTTTTTTTTTTTTATTGTGGCGTCTGTTGCAAGCTGCAATATTGCCATATTTGGGCAGGGATAGGATCGGATAGGGTGCTAGGTTTGTTTAAAAGCATATGTGTTGCCATTCGGGTTTTTTTTTGTCTGTCCTTCAGTCCCCCAGATAACTAGTTTCCTCATTCCAATTAATATGCATATCTCACCTTCCTGACGGTCTCATTCCATATAATTATCCTTTATTCTTATTCACTCCATGCTGCATTCTATTTACGAACTCCATTCTGTACGAACTTCCTTCAGAATTTTTTTATGCGTTAAATTTGACATCCGTTAAGTCACAAGTAGTGATATACAGCCTGGCATGATATCTAACCCGAAAGGACATACAACCGGCTGCTTGGTTCATACGTACATTTGTAAACATTTCATATAACTACTCTAATATCTTACGACTAATGTCTCAGCTACTTCTGGACATATATACAGGCTAGTAACAAATATTAGACATTGACACAAGTTGCAGAGGGTACGCATACAGCTGTGTGCCAAGGCAAACAGACTGCTCAAGTAACAAGAACATAGCACTCACTAACGTTCACTGTTCAAAGACTAGCTACTGAATGCTCACTCTTTTCCAGTAGAGCATTGTCAGCAGCCTGCGTGCCTGGTGCCACGCTTCTCTTATAACTATATTAAAATATAAACAATGATACGCACATCCCGACTACTACAGTACATATCCATTAAATATTCGACTGTTGCTGCAAGTTCTTGACCATTCTGGTCAATTTCATTTATTATATTACCTCAGAATTACAGAACACTCCACTAACCAAAACCTAGCTCTATCTTGACTAAAGAAGTTCAAATGTGTAGCATCAGAACAAACACACTCATTTAAAAATAGTCAATCTACAACTTTTAAGTTTGACGTAGAGCTAAGGTACACTCCTCTTCCGAAAAAAAAGTAATTGCACCTCATAAGACGATTGCCCCCCCCCCCTCTTTCTTACACAAGCCAATAAGTGTATTCAGTGTGCATCCATCAAATATATGGTTGATTTATAGAATAACATACTTCTACCGAATTTCACGGCCTAAAACAGGTCACAGTCTCAGAACCCCCTTCATTTATAATCTCAATGTTCCAATTTTAAGATATTCCTGGCTCCTGAAAATTCAATATGTTGAGGAAGAATTGTTTCAGGAAACAACCTTTGTGCAGGTGGGGGAGGGGGCATTCAAAAGCTTATCCAAACGTGTAACTAATGTAGAGCATGGTGGTATTTATTGGGAGGTTAATGAGAGCCGAAGACTATGGTTTCGAAATGGTTGCCGAGTTATTAGCAACTATATTAGATTAATGTTAACATTGCAGGAATGGCGTATAAGCAATAACGATGGTATCTAGCATAGTTTGCTGCTAATAGAGGCAGACTCCCTCATTTATCTTGTGAAATATGCACATTCCAATTTACCCATTCCCTTCCAATAAATGGATTCAACGCCAGCTTCAGTAAACATATTGATTCTTACCAAGAAAAAGGTATCAATGTTAACGTTTCCATTATGAGCTTATTTCCATTTAATGTGCCTTTCAGCAATTGCATTTTACAAAACACAAGATGAAACTTCCCTATTTGCATGATATAATGTCCTTATTAATAGCCGAAATATATATAAATAAAACTAGAAGCCTTGTTTCAGTTTCTATTTATATTTGGTGGAGAAAAATTATTTTGGCGTTTCAGAAATTGAACGATTTTTATCTTGTCTGCTCGTCCGCCAGTTTGTTACTCAATCATTCAAAATTGGATAGGAAGATGCCTGTGAACTTATATATTTTTGAGTCAACTATTTCAAGCTTCAAATTTTCAACTAGGGGTCGGTGTTTATTTCGTCAAATTACATATTCACCAATATATTTGTTATAATTGATTTTATCAGGAAAATGGAAAGCACAAATCAAATTGTTTTTACAACGATTGCAGTCCTAAAAAGTTATTTACATTTATCAATTTTGAAGTTTTAACTTCGACTTCAAAGACTTTTTCAGGTCAAAACGTATATTCGTGTCTTCGTATATCTTGATTTTCGGAATGTGTTTAGAATAATAAACATGTATCTTGAAACGTTATTTAGATTTGGAATTTTAAAATTTTGACTTCTAGCTTCCGGCCACTAAATCTTAGTTTCCCAAGACAAGATTGAATTGTGAATATTTTTGTATATTAGCAAGGATTTGAATATTGTCATCGTGTACTATTATGTACTTTACTACTACCGAAATGAGTGGGGGTTTGGTCTGATGTCAATACTTATGTTCGTCAATATCTTCGTTAACACTGGTTTTCTTGGAGAAAAAAAAAATCTTTAAAATGTAATTTCAGTCCTAAAATGTTGCTTCAATTTGTGGATTTTGTAATTTTGGCTAAGTGCTTTCCGTCACACAACGGTACGATAAGATAATTGTTAAATTTTATGTATATTTATTTAGGGAATGAATTTTGTTAACATGGGCTATATTATGGTCTCCTAAAATTAACAGGACTTACATGGAATAGGAGCTCAGGTTAGCCATGTGAGTTAAAGAGTTGGCCTTAACCTCACTTGGCAAAACTAGAGTGATGAGTTCGATTCCTGCCTGGACATAGGAATTTATTTAGTGACGAACTCATTAAATAAAATCCGTAGATAAACCGTCCAATTAGCCGAAGTAGCAAAAATTAGACGTTAACGAACAATAATAATAAATACTTGGAATAATTTTAAGTGTATATTTCCGCGACGACGGTTAAAGGAGTTAGTTAATTACTTCCGATTTCCGGTCGCTACTTGAGATATCTATGGTGTCTCAGTAGAATGGCAATGACATTAATCATATTTTCTTTCTCCGAATGTTAAGATGGTGCAATGGTTATAATTTACTGGCAAACAAGATTAATTTGATTCCATGAACAATAAGGTTTAATCAATAGCCATTCCCCACTTCCAGTTAAAAACAGTAATATGACAGATGGAAATTTCTTAACGTGCACGTTAAGCAACTGCTGCCCCAATTTATATACCTGTTTATGCTCAAATGACCATACTTTTTGTATGATCTTTACCAATCTGATTTTCAATCGTTTCATTGAAGAGGCTGAATTCGGATATGAAGGAAGGTAGAGGAAAAAGTCGAGTCGATGGAAAAGATGTTGCATTAACTAAGCAGATTTCCATGTTTAAATATTCTGTTTTGTAACGATCAAAGAAAAATAACGATAGATAAATATATATATATATATATATATATATATATATATATATATATATATATAAACGTAGGATCGATGGACATTTGAGGAAAGGTTTCGAAAATCGGTCTATGAATACGACCTCAAAAGCTCGTTTCCCTTCAGGGGAAATCTGCTAAAAATCGAATTGAAGGTGGGAACAGTGGATTGATTCAACGACTTCAGAATTTCCATAATTATTAATAAACGGAATTAGAAAAAATGTATACTCTTAGGTACAGGCCATTTCTCGAAGCATCAAATTTCATTTGGACGAATATTTTTATTTTGGTAATATTTCACATAACGTTGCATATTTTGTAAATAACTAGTAATTATTGGCCAAGTTACACCAAACAGTGAGTACACATATTTAAATGATTTAGATTATATTATTTGAACATGCTGGCTAATTACTAAATGGGGATTCAACACTACTCATTTTGAAATAGTTTATTACTTAAATTGACATTAAAATTGTTGAAGTGAAATATGTATAATGCTTATTATTTCTATCACAATTCTTAGGACCAATAAAAAAAAAGTTTTAACCTCTTATAATCTAAACTCGAATATCTTTACTCAATGATAAACATGCAAACCTAATTGCATAAGATCTGTAACTTACTACCAATTTCGGGGCACATATTCAACTGTATTGCCCCGTAATATACTCCAGTCATTAGCTGATGAACCATTCCCTTCTAATTCCATAATTGAAGTAATTCTTTAAAATGTTTTTATTTATTTAGTTAGTTAGTTTTGTGCCCCACAGCGATGGTGATTAAAATGTAATGAAACCAGTAAGTAATTAAACCATTAATAGAAGTGTATCAGTGAGTTCAACTAACAGCACAGAAGGTAAAATTAATTTATAGGTGAAAGGGAAATTCGAAGAACCTTTAATAAGCGTGCCCTTCCTGATGGGATTTTAATGGCATTGCTAATGACGACGGCCGGAGAATTTCATATTGACTTCTATGGATGAGCCTACAATTTAAATGATTCCCTCTCGATGGTGGTTATAATTTCCTGGTCGTTTCAAGAAAATGTCTAGGCTACAATGTTAGCTAACCAAGATTATTTAAATCATCCTTGTCAATGAATACTTTTTCCAATTTTATATATTTCACCAATTGGCGAACGGTGTTACTAAATGGTTTGTAAATAGGTAATTCCTCTTGTCATTCATGCAGTGAAGATACGTCGACTCTTCCTATAGAAAACAGAAGGTCCTACTTGGCGTTCAACAGAAGATCCCCAAGAAATTTATTTGAAGCTGAAAATTTGTAAGAGAATGGAAGAACAACAGAAAATGACGTCTGATTGATTCGTAGTCATCCATTTGAATGTAACGTGTGCCCAAAAATAATGTACGTTCAGGACTCTCAAGGGGAAAGGGACTGCCAGAAAACACATGGGCCTCGGAGTTTTATAATTTGAGAAGCCTGAAATTTCAAAATGTGTACCTATCGATTTCTACGGTGAATCAGAAGATAAAAATTTCGAGTTTATCAGACAGACCTTCTTTGGATCTGTTATTTCTTTTTTGCTTAAATTTTCCACATTCAAATATACTTCTTGGAAACCTTCTCTCACGATATAATAAGGATTCGCTATTTTCCCTGTTATTATAGGCATAACATTTACAAAAAACAACAAAATTATATTCAATCAAACTCTACTGACCAAACTTGGTTCTGACCACAAAGCAATGATCATTACTAGTGACGATCATACAAATAACTTCGAAACCCTTTCAAGCACAAATTAATGGTCTACTGACATGGAAATGTTCACACACGATTTAAATAAAATGGCAACCATTTGTTTATTCGTAATTTGCTCATTTCATATTACTATAGCCACCGAAATATACAGGATGTCTGATGTCTTTAAAAAATAGCACACTCTGTCCTCATGCTCAATACTGAAACATAGAAAACATCAAAGTCCCAGTACATCTTGGCTCGAAATCGTGAAAAGAACAGAGTAAAGAAGACAAGACAATGGTCAAGATACTTACAAAACTCCGTAAATCAACCCTCTATAATTCCAGCCATACGAAAAGAAGACGGGAAAATTCCATCAACGCACAAAGTAACTCCAATGGAATACTGGAATGTTGTCTATAAAATATGCATGTTCCTCCGAATAATTTCTACACCGTTTACTATAAAAACTCCTGTGAAGGGCCTCATTCTTAATATACACGAATTACTTACGAAGGGTAGTCCATACATTCATACACTTCTTAAGCATCTTAAGGTTGATTTTTCCTTCCTATTAAATTAATTCCTTAGTTTTTTTTTAAAAAATAATCAACTATTTATACATTTAAGGTCTTATTTATTAACTTCCTCATTATATAAGGCCAACTCCCTGCTATAAGGAAAATCCTTGTAAGCAATAAATAAAATAAAAATAATATTTATTAACTTAATATTTTCTATTAGTTATTCATTTCTATTTTTTGGCTCCAACTTTTTTGTTTCATATTCAATCACAGATTAGTAAATTTTTTTCTCTTAGATCTAATCTTTTCCCCTAAAGTTATAATTCAATTTTTTTCTTCTTACTGTTGTAAGAAAACTAAGTTATATATATGTATATATATATATATATATATATATATATATATATATATATGATATATATATATTTGTCTGTTACCGCTCTAACGGTCGCAACTTTTGTTTAATCGTTACCAAACTCGATATTTAGTCGTTTTATGGAAAAAAAAAGATCAAGTTCGTTAACGGCTGAAATCGGACCATTGGGAGGGGGGTTTAGAGGGGAGGATTTTTGAAAATTCGAAATATCTCCGTTACTTTACGTCGGGTCGAAAAATTGTATAGAATCAATCTTATTGCAAATTGAATTTACTATAAATATTGTTATATACATTTATTCTCTATCTTGAATATTAACCGACATATTTGCATTTTTCAGTTTTCAACCATCAGCAAACCGCCACTTCTACTCATGTTTCATAATCACATTATTCGAAGTTTAAATACCAAAAATTGTATTCAAGAGACTTTTATTAAACGAGATACATGCAAATATGTCCTGGTGACTCCCCCCCCCCGTCTTAAGGTTTTGGACTACAAAAATTTGATTGATTGAGATAACAATTATTCTGACTCATTATTAATTATAGTACTAGATATAGTGAATAGTTCTCAATAAAATTAATATGTTATATTCTAAAATATTTCAGTAATTGTTTTTCCTTCCGGTGTGAGGCAGGCAGAACCGTTTTTTTACATTTCTAACCTAACACATCCTGTCGGCAGGTTATTGAAATTACATGAAACATTTCTTATTTCCGTTTATATTTATTCCCGGTGTTGTTGTGTTACCATTATGTAGATTTATCTATTACTAAACTTCACGAGGGAAATCTGCTTAGTTTACGCAGCCCCTGCGTGACGGACTTTTTTCTCTCCTTTGTTATCTGAGTAATATCGCCATGTAGCGAATGCTCCAAAATAAAAAAAATTAAAATTTCTTAATATAATTTTGAAGCATTTTGGAAGTAAAAATACTTCTTTTTTTACAAGTATATTTAACCATCGTCTTCGTGTTAGATACTTTCCAAAAACATGGGATCTACGGAATTAATAAAACTGAAAAACTCATAAATGAACCGGAAATCTATCACATTACTCCGTTAAATAGGTAGTCTAAAGTTTTACCTCTCGGATTTCCGGTTATGGTTTTCCAAACTTTTAAAATTAATACCACAAAAAGAGAAGGTGATGAAATTTGGGATCCTACGGGACCCATTCTAAGCCCACTTATGTTCAGAGTTATAATCATGGCGTGCCTATCGCCAGGCTGGGTTCCTAGTTAAGTATGCCGACTAATCCCAGAATCATGATTTAAAATCTACAATGAAAGACTTACAAGAAGACATTATTGCCGAATTGATGAACTACTATCAGTGACACCCAAACCCTGGAGAATAAACTGGAGGAGTTTATGGGGCTGGTTCTTAAAGCAGCTGACCAAGCCATCCCCAAGTTTGTGAGGATACCACCAAGGCTCAAGACCCCTCCTCCTCACATACTAGCGATCATTCAGCAGAGGAACAACCTTAAAAACACCTGGTACCGAGTAAGAACCCGTCTCTCCGTCCCACCATTAACTCCCTCACCACACGAATCCGCTCCCTCGTGAGACAGTGGAAGACTGCGCAGTGGCACAAAACTGTCCGACAAACGCATGGAGACTTTCGCAAATTTTGGAAGCTGGTTAAGACCAAGGTCACCAAAAGGAGATCTGTTCTTCTCCAAGCCGACAAAGCTGTGATGAGTCCCAAAAACCAAGCTGAAGTGTTGGCGGCTCATATAGCCGCAACAGATCAGACTAGCTTGCGTAAAACCGTCGAGGCGCCCCGGGCGGAGGATGAAGGAAACTTCATGTTCTCCTCCCCGATGCAGCTTACTGCCATCCTGCGCCACACCAAAGGGAGTAAATCCCCTGGTGTGGACAGGGTGCAGTACATGCTGCTGCGTCAGCTCCCACGCCGGTCTCTCTCCTATCTCAACCATCTCCTTAATTCCTGCCTCCGCCTCCGACATTTCCCCTCCATGTGGAAGCACGCCATTATCGTGCCTCTCCGCAAACCTAACAAGTCCGGTACCGCTCCCGAACACTACCGCCCCATAATCCTTCTCCCTCATATCTCCAAGATACTGGAACGAATCATCCTCCAGTATTTTGTGGATTTCAGCGAGAAGGCCTCCCTTATCCCCAACGAGCAGTCTGGTTTCCGTCCCCAGCATTGTGCACTCCACCCCCTAGCCCGAATCCACACCAACACCTGCTCCAACATCCGCAGAAACGTCATCACGGCCATGATTTCTATTGACTGCACACTGGCTTTTGATTCTGTTGACCACGCCCAACTCCTTAACACCCTCAGTAAGCATGGTTGTCCCAGCCAACTCCTCGCCATGCTACGCTCCTTCCTACGCGGCCGAACCTTTCAAGTAAGGGTCGGCGAATCCTTATCCTCATCCTACCCTCTCCAAGTGGTAGTGTCTCAGGGTTCTCCCCTCTCTCCTTCCTTATTCACGGCATACACCGCCCAGGTGGTCAGTCAACGGTTCCACAACACTGAGGTGTGGCATAAGCAGACGACGTGGCGATCATTAGCACCTCCCTCAATCCTAACCTCGCCCTCCGTTTGGCAGAACTAGCCTGCCAAACGGTGTGCGACGAACTAAAGAAAATCAACATCCACGTGAATCCCAGCAAGACAGATGCCCTGGTTTTCTCGTACGAAAAGCAAAACGCCCCCATCCCAGAATCCTTCCGGCTCGACGACACCACCCTCCCCATCTCCTGCTCCATCTGCTATCTAGGAGTCCACCTAGATAGACACCTTACCTTCTCCACCCACATCTTTAACACCATAAAATCCACCAAGTACCGCTTCCGCTCCCTAAATTACCTCCTCACCTCTCCCGTCCTCAGCCTCCGGCTAAAACTCCTCATCCTTAAAGGCGTAATCCAACCCGCCCTCCTATATGGATCCCCTGTCCTCAGACACCTCACTAAAATCTCCCTCTCCAACCTCCAATCACAACCAAAAGGACCCCAACCGGATAATTCATCCTACCCTAGAACTCGAACCCATTTCCCAAACCATTTCCCGCCGTCACATAAAATTCTACGGTTCCCTCCAATATATGGATAATCCCTTATATTCCTCCCTCCAACCCCCTCCTCAGCCGGTATGTTGGCGGAAGGCGGTCGAAGATTTCGAGCCCCTAGTCGACTCAACAGCCGGTCCTTACGACACTCCTCGGGAACGGGAGCACTAACCACAAATGATAATATCTTCACAACCATCAATTATGACCGTCTAGCTTAGGTTAGGTTATGTTAGGTTATTTAGTTTTAGTTTTATTATTAGTTAGGATAGTTTACTTTAGCTAGTTTAGGCTTGCGGTGACTCTATTCTTAGGTTAGTTTTAATCTTTTATCTAAAAGTCTTTCTTCTTTTCTTTCTTACCTCCTCTCCTGCTATCCCTATCCTCTCTTCTTTCGTTTTCTCCTATCCTTACAACCCACCCGGCACCGCCAGACGCCGGGTAACCCACAACCATAGTTCTATTTTACCCCCATACCAGCTCACAACACCCCCTTAAAATGGAACATCAGAGTGTTCAGTAGAAGGGGAACTGTCGGGACAACCGTTGCAGGTCAAACTGTCTCCCAACCAACATTTGATTATCCCTGGATCTCTGGTAAAAAAAAAAAAAAAAAAAAAAAAGCCAGTCAGTTTTATGCTCAGCGATCTTGATGGTCACATCAGTGCTATAGTGCGACTTAGTGCAGTACGGTAAAGTGTTTTTAGAAGAAGAACAGTGTTGTACCGTGACTGTAAGTAACAGTTTAGTGCCGTGTTTAAGTCAGTGCAGTGCCGCGAAGTAAAGGACAGTGCAGTGCCGTCTTGTTGTGAATTTCAGTGACCGTGAGTGAATTGTTGGACTGTGTAATCTGAAGAACAGTGATTTTATCAGTGTATATTGTGAGTAGTAATTAAGGATAATTACCAAGTGTATTGTGCATTGTGAAATAAATTGTGCAGTGAAAAAAACTTTGAAACTTGCGAGTATTTAATTTTGCAATCCAAAAGAACTATTATTAAATCGTTTATTATTGGTTTTGGTAGAAAAAATGTATGATCCAGATGTTTCAAGTTAGCAATGTGAGGTAAGGCGTTGGTCTTAAAGTCACATTGTAAACAGACAGTGGCCAGTTCGATTTCTGCCTGGGGAATACGAATTTATTTAGTGACAAACTCGTTAAATAAACTCCTTAGTGCCCTGGCTAGTAAAAGGTGGTAATCTGTAGATAACCGGTTCCAATATGCCGTAGTAGCGCAAAGTGGACGTAAATAAATAACATATTAATATGAGCCACAAGTTTAGTGCCAGTAACAAACTTACATACAAACGCCAATAAAAGAATGTAATTTACTTTGAAGTTAAACCTTTCTGGTGGAAGAACCGATTCGACATCTTTTAACCAAGAGAAATTGTAAGACTGGTTTCTTCCAAATATTGAACATTTTCTGAAATTTTTATAATGACTGATATTTTATTCTTTAAACGAATCTTTTTGTACAAGAACCACGTCGGCACCTTTCATGCCATATTAAAAATGTTTCGTCAGCCCTTGTCTGGTTACACAAGAATGGGACACTCATAACGTTATCACACATTCTATTCAGTATTTATCCCTTAAGAACAATTCAAACTTTTAGTACAGTGGCATGACAAATTTAGAGAGAGGAACAAAAGAATAATAAAACACCGCTCGATTTTTTAATTTTTTATTTATTAAAGAAAGTTCTGTAGAATTGTCCAAAATTGTAAAATTGCATATAGTCATGTTAAAGAAGATGAAAATATGTGTTGTTTCAGCAATTATTTTTGAGTTTTTAATAATCTAGGGGAGAGGCGATTACTGAACAATTTTTGTCTAAAGGCTATTAGTTCTCAACACTGCAAAAATTGTATAGAAAAATACTTTTACATAACATAGTGACTTTAGTCAAATATTATATTGGTATTTGGAATTTCAAAAATTCGGGGAGGAGATTTATTTATACTTATTGACGCCAATATATGCTGGAATTTTCTTAAGAGACCATAGTCCTTTATGATATGGATTTTCCAGGAATTTTGTATCTCTCCGTTCCAGATATATTTTGTAGGTATCTTTTACGTGTTATGGCTATTTAACTAGTTGCTAAATTAGTCTAAGGGAAGAATTTCTCAGTTTAACTTCTAAGTTTTTTTTTTTTTTTTTTTTTTTTTTTTTTTTAAATTACATACATTTTTTTAACAGTTTGTTTTTTCCATTGCGTATTTGTTTCCAAGCCATATTTCAAGATCCTAGCGACAGTTGGCTAGGCTTATTTCGACCAGTGTTGATATCTTTTATAAAACAAAGTTTTCCCTTTATATAGATTTGTCAAGAAAACATACAAATGGAATGGGTTGTAATAACAAATTATGCCATTATCTTCTGGATGAAACTAACTAACAGTAAGTGGTTCATAGAGCCACCTAGCAATGTAGTGCATGACTAAGAACAATCCTCCGTAAT
Organism: Riptortus pedestris; assembly: GCA_019009955.1. Lineage (NCBI taxonomy): Eukaryota > Metazoa > Arthropoda > Insecta > Hemiptera > Alydidae > Riptortus > Riptortus pedestris. Next base: position 94,821,346 of record CM032229.1, read on the forward strand.
ATAATGGAATATATTCCATAAATTCCATGCATAAAGGCACACATGTGCTTGGAAGTATCAAAATGATGAGAATAGTAAATCTGCAAGTTGTTAGCAACTCAAGACTCGGCAATATTAGATGTCCTTTGATGAGAGCCATTTCCTTTGATCATAGGAATGAATGGTTCATAATGATGGCTGTTCTGTTTCAGGAAGCAGACATGGCAATAGCTTCAATGACTATAACTTCTGAAAGGGAGCGGGTTATAGACTTCAGCAAGCCGTTCATGTCACTCGGCATCAGCATTATGATCAAGAAACCAGTCAAGCAAAAGCCCGGAGTGTTCAGCTTCTTGAATCCCCTCTCAAAAGAAATCTGGGTCTGCGTCATATTCTCGTATATAGGCGTCTCTATTGTACTCTTCATTGTCTCAAGGTAAATACTAAATAGAACAATTATTTCTTTATTAATAAATTAACTGTCTGTACACAAACACATTCAGCTACAATTATTATTTATCACAGAAAAAATTAAAAGCAAGACATCTCTTAAAAAAATAAAAATGCTTTCACCAAATCCTAATGTTAAAAAAATAATTCATAAAGAATTTTAAGGCAAATTTAAAACTCATATGGAATGAAATAAACATAACATTTAACACCTCAATATTTTTAATAAAACAATAATTCATTCACTATTTCTATAAAACAATTGGTCCTTAAATAAATAGTTTAATCAAAAATAATAATAGGTGGAAATAATTATCCGTCCAACATTTGTATTAAATTAAACACAAACAACAAAACATTATAGAACCTTCCTCACATCTCACAATGCATGGTATAAGGTGGTGCAGAAGATCTGGTCCTGCAAGAATTGCAGCACCCAGGCGTACCACGTAGTAGTACGTTACAATGTGTGTTATTACAAAACAGTGTTGAACAATAAGATTTTCGTAGTTTATGCTCAACAAATGTAAACATGTTAAGTAAAGAGGATTTCTGTAAATTATTGATGACTATCCAGCTATTACTTTTTTTATTTTTCTAAGTTTAGTGTCTATTATAGTTTTTTACTTCGTGTATGTTTGTAAAAATTTGTTTGTTTGTTTCAAAAGGTTTTAGAACGAAAAACTAGTTGGTTATCATCGCCCTGTAATATCTAGAGCTCTCGTTTAAATAACTTGCTATGATACTAAATATTACTCAGACATAAATATGTAATCGAGCACTTGATTATTTGATTTACTAATGTACGAGTAGTGTTACAAATTAATTAATTTTGTCTACGTAAGATTTCGTTAATATCCTAAAAACGTTTGAAAAAATTATTTTTTTTTGCACTTTTTCGGAGGAATTTTAAGAGTTGCGCCTTTTGCCTAGAATACGTTCTAGGATTGTAATGTTGATGGTACAGTTTACAGTTTTGAATGTAATTGAATTATATTAACTTATTTTAAGCAATTTAAGTCATGAACATAAAATTTCCTTGGAGAACTTTAGCTCCGATTTTCGACCTCACTGTTATAATAGAGTCATAGAACAACGGATATGCTAATGCGGTATGTTAATATCAGAGAAATCGATGTAGATACTGATTGCTAAACAATATTAAACACAACCTTGACAATATTTCACGGAGTAAGTTCATGAGCATACACGACATATAAAAATATGCCTGCTGATTAGCCTTAGTATTATTTATTACAAAGTTAACGTTCATAGGAGAATTAATTTTTTGCAAATTTACTCTTAAGGGAATTTTGTTATTGAGAATTAACTAAAATTACACGAAATCTACATCAATTCTGACTAATAATTGCCGAAAATCATTTCGAATTCATATATATGTAATCCCTAAAATTTGTACATCAAGTTGAATTTAGATGACTAAATTTTTAATATTTAAATATATCAGCATATTTTTAGTAATGGTCCTATTCCTTCACACGACAATTAGCAAGTCTTCTTTTGAGCTACTAGTTTCACCGTGTATTAACACTCTAAAGGACTTATATAAGGGAAACTTCCATTTTCCCCCCTTAAAAATGGTATGAAAGTGAAATAAAGCAGGACTTTCTTCGCCATTTAAATAAAATATTTCTATTTTATAGGGCACACCGCAAATCCAAAAAGGCCGTTCTTCTATTTATAAGTTTCCAGTAGATTAAAAGTAAATAGAAAATCTAAATCCTAAACATATAACAAACACTGTTCTAGATTCTCACCTTACGAATGGCGATTGCTGTCCTATGATGATCCACATCATCACAGCCTGCATCCGACATCATCGACTTCATCAGTGCTTGCCAATGACTTCTCCATACTCAACAGCTTATGGTTTGCACTGGGAGCATTCATGCAACAAGGCTGCGATATATCTCCAAGGTAAGACCAATTACCTATTACAATTAGTAACTACTTTTCAGCTAATCAGAAGGGAAATCAGCTAATGAGGTCGTACTATTGACTGGAATTTCAAAAAATCTCTTCGAATGTCCGGCGACCCTACTCAGGAGATGACGAAAACGAGGTTCCGTTCAACATAAATAAAAGTATTTATGTATATATATATATATATATATATATATATATATATATATATATATATATATATATATATATTTGTCTGTTAAAGCTCTAGCCATCGCATTTTTTGTTTGATCGTTAGCATACTCCATATTTTAAACGTTTTATGTAACAAGAGAGATCAAGTTCGTTAAAGGCTGAAATCGGACCAGTGGTAGAGGGGTTTAGGAGGGGGGATTTCGAAAATTCGAACTATCTCCGTTACTCTATGTCAGATCGAAAAAGTCTGTGCAGGGCCGAGTTGAAGATCAGTGCAGTGTCGTGTTTTGTGGACTTCAGTGATTCGCGTGATCGTGAGTTACAGTACTGTGCAATAAGAAGTGAAGTTGTCAGTGTATATTTTGATTAGTACTGAAGAATAATTTACTAAGTGTGTAGTGAAACGTCAAAAAAATTGTGCAATGATAAAAACGCTGAAGTTTGTGTACTTAATTTTGTCGGTTTACTCTAGCAATTGTAATTTTTGATTGATTGTCATGTACAACGAAAGATCAAATTCCTTAATTTCGATCTGACGTACTTGGTGAGTGTGATGAAGTCATCAAGTTTCACGTCGAGTTGATCACTAACTAAGCTGTGGTCACGAATCCCTTGAGTACCGCTCTGGGACAGCTAAAGATCTTAAAAATATATGCGTGCGTGCGTGCCTGTGTGTGTTTGTAATATTTCACCATTTTTTTTAAAACATAAATGATGACAATAGGGATTATAAATTCTTTTGTGTAAGGTATAAAATAAAAAAGAATGTTTCTCGAATAGAGACATTAAAGTATCCATTCAGGAGGCATTTTGGCGGGTTTCCTGCTACAAGTGGGCACTACTAGCTGTGAAAAGGACACAATAGTCCACAAAAGGAAAAGGACGTGATAAGTATCTCATTTTTTTGAAAAAGGAAAAACGCTTCAATGGTTTCCCTTTCCTTTGGCAAATTGCTTAATTTTTTTTTTTTTAATAACTGAAATAAGAAATATTCCTGCATAATGGGGTGGAACAGTCAAAGCGTTTGCATGCCATTATCGAAACTTTTTTTTTTTTAGTAAACCGTTCCATGCAAGGCTGAGGATTCCTTCTTTCTATTTTACATTTCAATGTAAAAGCTGTTAAGTTCAAGATACGATCAGAATTACAAATGCTTTATTAAAATTAATTGGATTAGAATAAATTTATTTTATTTTTTGTTTCTTACACCACATTTTACTTTATAGTTACTCCGGCTGTGTTACCCTTCGTTATCAGATAAAAATCCGGTGAATTAACATGCCAATATTATCTCCTTCAAAAGCTGATTACATAATTGTATTAAAATACATAAATCTATGAAATTAGAAAAATATATTCGTTTTCTAGAAGAGAAACCTAAAACGTTAAACCAAAGGCATTTAATAGGATTATAATTCGATTTATAATTTCTTATTAGTAGTAATTAGCCTCCATTAATTAATGAGGTAAAATTTCTTCTTGATATTCAGGTTTGGGTTAAAAACTGTATGGCTACAACCCAGGTTAAACTGAGCACGGGGGAGTCATTTCACCGACGGTCAATTTGAACTAGCGGAATCAATATCCTTCAGGCTGTCAGAATTACTCACTAGTCTCCCGCCATTTCACTACCGCCTCGACACCAGCTCGCCCTGTTAGCGAACCGGTGTACTAACCACCGTGGCCGCTCATTCAAGTACTGACCTTGCTCGATGTTGCATGACTTAGGTGATCTGGAGTAGGACTCTCTACCACTGATCTATGGGCGCTCAGATGTATCCTAACCTCAGTCTGTACATTGATTTTTTTTCTCTAATTTTCACGATACATTTTTGTTTTATATGAAATTGAAACGATATCAACAATCTCAGGTAAGAAAAAACGCCTCGTTCCTTCACTATTCTTTATTCGTTGTGACAGAGCGCTTTCAGAGCATACGCTCCATCATCAGTGCCCTCTTCACAATGATGTGACAGGAACCAAGGATTCCCTGTGAACCCCTGACTGTGGGAGTCACAGGGAATCCTTGGTTCCTGTCACATCATTGTGAAGAGCAGGGCACTGATGATGGAGCGTATGCTCTGAAAGCGCTCTGTCACAACGAATAAAGAATAGTGAAGAAACGAGGCGTTTTTTCTTACCTGAGATAATAATTCCTTCACCATCCAGCACCTCAAAAATGGATATCAACAATTTTTTTGCTTTGGCGTCTGTTTCTTAGTTCTTTTCCTTTCACGCCTAAACTGCTGAACCAAATTTTGAATAACTCCCACGTGAATTCCGAAACTTGAAGTTCCAGAGAGAGAAATATTACCAGGTTCAGCTGTTTTGCCAATCCTTATATAATACGATCAACAGCCCATTCAGCATATTTCCTTGGAAGGGAGTACACAGCTGAATTTAATGTTAAATTTAGTAGAGAAGGTCCATTCAAATTTCCCTTTCCTTCAGCCTTACTGGGGATATAGTAAGCTACGAGAAGACCATACATACGTTTGAGACGACTGGAGTTAATAAATCCACTCAATCATCAGCCAGCTAAACTTGAGTTGTAAAGTAATTCATAACGACAACCCATCTATGGCTGATTCTACAGATTTTCCCATTCTGAGTTTGAAGTGTTATTCTGTCTAATCATAGTTCTGCAGCCTCTATCCAGGAGGACTATATTAAATTGCAAAATGTATGGCATGTATTTGCATTTTTACTATAGAGAGCTTTTAGTACAAGCATCATTGCTTACCATCATATTATCTTATTTCAAGTTTTTTAGTTTTTTTTTTTTAATTGGCCACCTGAACCAGCAAAACCAACATATCAGTGCTTTAGATCAGCATTACAACAACCAGACGGCATATGAAGGGCAGTGGAAATAATCTGAGGTATACTCTGGTGCCCCAAACATCTTTACTCGAAAACGTAACGCTACTTAGTTGCCTGAAGAAGATGAATCTATTGAATATTATCAGTTTTGGGAACGAAACTGCTAGAGCTGATATCGGACTAATTTCGAATATGACTCTTATCTGGCGGTAGTAAGATGCCCGTCCCGCAGGTACGAGTGCAATTCACTGTTCTGCAAATTAGAGAAGAAAGAGAGTGGAACAAAGAAATTTATTTTTGAGAAAAATGATAGCCATAGATAAACAAAGAAAGGCCTTTTTAATCCACATGGAAGAATCTCGTGAACTAAAGAAGGTTAAGCTTAACACGCTCCCAACTTTCCAGCTTAACAATCAAATTATAACTTCTATAGCCTCAAGAATAACTGCTTCTTTAACTCTAACATCGCTTACAGAAAGTTTTCTACTTATTATAACTTCCAGAATAAGTTTGTTGTAAATACAAAGGACACTAGCCAAGATTAAATACTTGCACGCCCATAGTTTTCATTTAATATGATTTATATATTTTGAGAGAGGTTTTATAAAACAAGTTAATATAACCCATCCAAGCACATTAAATACAATTAGAATATATCCCTTGGTAAATTTTTTACAAGACTGTAAGAAAAAAAATAAACCTCTTTGTTTAGTGACAATTTCTTTCTGAGTTCATATCTAAAAATTAGTGGGAGTCTTACCTTGAATTTTATTTCTTTATCTTCACCTCTTTTATTTTATTTATGGTATCATTTTTTAGAGTAAAAAGATTCATTAATTATTAAAGAAAATGAATTTCTTGATTAATGTTCAATTAATTATGGTAAATTTGACAAAAATAAACTCAGAATATTAAAGGCACAGGTTGCAACACATTTAAAAAACATTGATTCTTGAGTTCGAGAACGATTCGGGATTGAAAAATTCATAAAGAAAACGAAGTTTGAAAATTTAACCAGGCTCCACAATCTGTAAAAAAGTATGATAATAAGGCCTTCATTATTAGCAATAGCATTAATAAGTTGATATTCATCCCTGCCAGCAAATAATACTGAATGGTTAGTATTTGATCAATGGAAGAAATACAATGGGCATATAAACAAATCGTGCACTTAAAACTACTCTTATCTCATATGGTAAACCTAGAGTGGCGAGTTCAATTCTCGCCTGGGCAAAGGAAATTATTTAGTGACGAAATTCATTATATAACATCCTAAAATCCCACCCTGGCTAGAAAAGGGTGGTAACCTGTAGACAACCCGTCCCGATTAGCCTAAGTTGCAAAAAGTGGACGTTAATAAATAATAATAAAAAAAATAAAAAAACTACTCTTACACAAAAAGACCTTCACGTAAGTACAGGGTCAGCTAAGCAGATTTCCCACTTGCTGTAATGCTACGCTGACGATTCCATACCCTTTCTATTTCTCCCATAATAAGAAGCAAAAGTATGTAAACTATATTTGAAATTTAAGCTGAACGTAAAGTAGTTATTGGTACCGTTGAATTAAGTGAAGCATTAATGATTATTGGGAGTTAACTGAAGATTAGATACAAAGAAAATTAGTTACTCCATTAATATTCGAGTTAGAGGGCAATATGTACAGAGGATATCAGGATATTCCTCCCCTTTCTTTTTTGTAGAACATCCCATTTTCAACAACATTGGTTATAAAACGTTATATCGATCTGACTCATGACTTTCTAGTGACTACTCCCAAACTTTTCCAACTGTAATAATTCATTGAGCAATAAATACATCGCCCCTACTTCTATGAATCCGAGACTTGAATAAGTTGTAGACTGCATAGAGCTCAAACTAGAACATGAGCACTTAAAGGTCTTTCCTTTCGTTATTTACTTCAAGCTCGCCCAAACCTCGCTTCCAAGCTGATATCAAACAGTCATAAATACCAAGATCAAAGAGCTGCGGCTTGTACTTTCTAAATAGCTACTCGGTTCTTTCTAGAGCTTCTCTTTTCATGTCAATATACCCACTGAAATCCATGTTTGATTTCTTCGAAAAATAACTTCCTAGATACCCTCTTCCCCTATAACTAACAAGAGTATCTTATATATCATAGGAAGCTTCCTTTTCTCAACGAACTTGATAAGATATCTACTATTCCATATGGGTTCTGGAACGTCCAGGCTACCTACCTTAGGGCTCAACTAGTCCTGCTTCCTCTGCTCCAAATTCAATTCTCCTTTCTAATCGAATATATTCTCTCTTAAGCTCAAATATTCGATCCCATGAAGCAGTACACTCCAAAAAAAAATGGCTTAGCAAAGCAAATTGTCGTATATATTCTGGTACGCAAGTACAAATTTATGTATACAGATATAGCTATTAGTCTTGCGGAAGGCATGCTTCAGGTCTTGTCTTCAATGATTATGCTTTGCAGCTAACAAAACTACTTCATTTTTTTAATTGTGGAGTTTAAGGTGATCATTTCCTTGTTCTAATGAATGATGTTTCTTCTCCCTCAACTAGAAAAAGAAAATCATTTCCTCCTGCATCTAAATGCAATATCAAATCTTGAAGTTATTGGGGCAACCATTTCGCCTATCTTTTCCTTATCAAGAATATTTTGAATTTAATTATGTAAAATTATTCCTGGACTCGGCTGGAGTAGTAGCAACAAAAACAATACCGCTCTAGGCCAAGTGTAGAACCCTTTGATGAAACTAGGATCGTAAACTAAAAAAGAATTAATAAATAAAGATATCCCAAATGACTAGACGATTATCTACCCTTCAAATATTTTAGAGCTGTAGTAAATACGGTACAAAACAAGGGGATTCCCGGAGGGAATACATTTCATCCTTTAAATTAAATATTTCTATGAGGAAACAATAAATAAAAAGAAATCCAAGGCATTCCTAAAACTGGGACTCTACCAGCAATACTATTTCTTGGATATTATATAACCAAATAAATTAACATGGCTAATAGAATTGCGGATTACTTTGCAAATATTGTATAAAAATATATTTTAAAATTTTAGATTCTAAAAATTTTCAATACAGATAGAAAGGAAATTAAGGGAAACTACAATGAAACGATTCTAAATATGAGAAATAAATAAACAGCCCCCTTAAAATTTGATTAAGCATTACACAATTAACAGCACCAGATTCTAAAACTCCATCATTTCTGTAAGGAATTTCTTTCAAATTTGCTCGAATTTTTCATTATTATTTCGTCTAAAAGAGGAATAAATGCTGGAATACTACCCTTCTTCCCGATATTGTCTGATCGTAATTTACCTATGGATTTGGATCTAATAAAACCTCATTCTCCACTATTGAGCGAATATTTAGAACACTAGAGTATCTCAACAAGATTAAATATCTCAAAAAAGAAGACAAGGTCTGTATATATATTATACACAAATACGTATACGTATATATATTGGATCCAACGGGATCGAAGAAGTCATTGTCGAAAGAATACTTGTTTAACTTTCAAGTTACTGTAACAAGTTTGTTAATCCTCTTATCAATCAACCTGGGCATTCGAACTTCTTCTCAAAATTTGGTTCTAAATCAAATCACAATCACACATTCTTTCAGCCAGTTTTAGGCACGTTTGGTAAAATGTACTGGATTTTAATTAGACGTATATTTATGAGAATATATGTTTTTCGTTGAGGCAGATTTCCTTTTAGGGGAAATCAGTTATTGAGGTTGTGCTCATGACACGATTTTCAAAAAAATTTCTTTAAATGTCTATTGATCCTGCCCTGAGGATGACGAAAATGAGGTCCGTCCAAAACTATACACACACACACACACACACACACATATATATATATATATATATATATATATATATATATATATATTTGTCTGTTATCCGTCTAGCTATCCCAATTTTTTATTGATCTGAACTAAATTCTATATTTAAACGTTATGTAAATCTAAATGTCAAGTTCTTTAACTGTGGAAATAGGACCAGTGGAAAGAGGAGGGATACTGAATACTCCTACTCATGTCATAATTAACAATAATATGTTATATCATGAACCACTTTATTTGATCCTTAAATATGTAGCGTAATGAGTCGGTCAATGTAGATTTTCCACTTTTGAAGTCAACATGTTTATTTGATCTATACCGTATGCAAGATTTAACCGTTTCATTTAACTCTAATTTTTATATTCGTTAATGGCTTAAATTGGACTAGGAATACGGGGGTAAGAGAGGGGGATTAAAAAAAAATGCGTTATCTTTTGAAATAGATAAGATGATAAGGTGAGATAACATCAGTAGTGTGTCAACCACCACGTGGAAAATCTGCGTAGTTTACGCACCCCTCGCGTGATAGACTTTTTTTTTATTTATTTACACAGAGGCTCGTTGGGAACAATTTGTTTGTTTGTTGTAGTTTTTTAGCCTCTACATAAAAAAGTCCGTCACGCAGGGGCTGCGTAAACTAAGCAGATTTCCCACGTGATGTTTAGTAATAGATAAATATACATACTGCTAACACAACATCGTGAATAAATACATATGGAAATAAGAAATGTTTCACCCAATTTCAATAACCTGCCGACAGGAAGCGTTAGGTTAGAAATGTAAACAAACGGGGGCCGACCCGTTTGTTTACATTTCTAACCTAACCTCTGCCTCACACCGGAAAGAAAAACAATTACTGAAATATATCAAAATATAACACATTATTTTATTGAGAAATATTTACTATATCTAGTACTGTAATTAATAATGAGTCTGAATAATTGTTATCTCAATCAATAAAATTTTAGTAGTCCAAAACTTTAAGAGGGGGGGGGGAGTCAGCAGGGCATATTTGCATGTATCTCGTATAATAAAGGTCTCTTGAATACAATTTTTGGTTTTTAAACTTCCAATAATGCGATTTATTATGTAGCAGAGTATTGTTTACGTAACATGAGTAGAAGTGGCGGTTTGCTGAAAACTGAAAAATGGAAATATCTCGGTTAATATTCAAAATAGAGAATAAACGTATATAACAATATTTATAGTAAATTTAATTTGCAATAAGATTGGTTATATACAATTTTTCGATCCGACCTATGGTAACGGAGATATTTCGAAATCTCAAAAATCCTCCCCTCTAAACCCCCCCTCCCCCTGGCCCGATTTCAGCGGTTAACGAACTTGATCTTTCTTTTTACATAAAACGACTAAATATCGAGTTTGATAACGAATAAACAAAAATTGCGACCGCTAGAGCGGTAACAGACAAATATATAGATATATATATATATATATATATATATATATATATATATATATATATATATATATATACAGTTTTGAACGGACCTCATTTTCGTCATCTCCTGGGTAGGATCGATGGACATTTGAAGAAAAATGTCGAAAATTCCGTCATGAGTACGACCTCAATAGCTGATTTCCCTTAAGGGAAATCTGCTAAAAAAGACACCCATAACCATAGAGTAGTCAGATCCAGCAGGAAATATCTGATTTACATTATGATATTAAGACAGTCTGATATATTATATATTAACTTCTTATATATTGCACTATAAAATGTAATGATGGCTTAGTCGTGCGGACAAACAAGAGGGACCAATAGTAGCTCTTGTAAACTACTAAAATTATATTGATTGAGATAAAAGTTATTCTGAGTCATTATAAATGACAGTAAACGATGTAGTAAATAGTTTTCAATACAATTAATATATTATATTCTGATATATTTCAGTAATTGTTTTTCTTTCCGGTGAAAGGTTTACAGACCTGTCTCTTTACACTTCAGGCGCTTCCTGTTGGTAGGTTATTAAAATTGACAGAAAGATTTCTTATTACCGTTCGTATTTATTCACGATGGTGTGTTATCAGTATGTAGATTTACTTATTGTTAAACTTCGCGAAGGGAATATGCTCAATTTACACAGCCCCTGCGAGACGGACTTTTTAAAAATTATTATTAGGATCTAAATTAAATTTTTGAAACTTAAAAATCCCCAGTTTTATCCGCTGCGTGGATCGTCGCCACTGAAATCCGTACAAAACGTCGCATACTGACAGCAAACGGGTTACCGAGAAACACCACAAAACCAATAAAAATGCAGAGCACTCTGCAATTATTTCCAAGAGTAAGTATTTGTTGGTGTAGTAAAAAGCCGAATATTGGATACGGTCGTAAAGGGGTAGGGCACGCCCAGAACGAGAGCTGGAGGATCTAGGTCAGCTCTCAGTTGAAAACATCCTTCATTTCCTCTCTTCATTAACTTTAAACTTCAGTCAGTTAGTCAGCCTGAAAGGGTTCCCGCCATGGCGCTCATCAATATGTACGACCCGTCTATCTCGAAAAATGATCTATTAAATTGCCGATGAATCTTCATTCTAACGCATTTCTCCAAAATAAGGTAGCTTTTTGGGTGGGGGTGGCCAGAGATGGTGTGTCTCAATTTAAAATTTTTTCACTCATGGTAGTAACATTAAAAAAAGAAAAACCTTGTTCAACAGCACCCCCCACCCTAATAACATTGAAGCCCATACTAAATGTGCTTTTCATTTAAGAAACAATTATTTAAAATACTAATTCAATTATTTATTTTTTGGAATTATGAGAATCAAAGGCTACTAAGCTGTCAGTATGATTCATATACATAGTAGCAATACTTACATTGACGAGTAGGCAAAAGGTCCACCTGAATTAGTTTCACTCCTATCATTGTCACTTGAAGGGAGAGGTCACATGCACCTTGATATGGATCTCCTTTTCCTTTGCCTCATAGTAACCTCAAAGTTACCTGCACAAGTTTGACTGTACATAATGTCCTTATAGTTAAAAATATATTATATATTAGTTATAATTATACAAATGGATACATACATGCACATACACGCACGCAAAAAAGAGAATTTACTTAGCAATGGACCCACTCCCACAACTCTTTCTTTGATTTTGAAAAATGGGTTTTGTTTTTTTTAAAAATTTGAAAACAATTTCATTTACTGGCTCCATTTTCTCCTGGTCACTTAATTTGGTGTTATAAATGGCCATTACATTTTGTAATTATCTTTAAAGATGAAGTCTTCAGTTCGATGCTGGTAGGAATTTAAGAAATATAAATGTTTAATTGTCCCACTTGACCTGTTGTATAAAGAGGGTGTGGAACATATTAAGAAATTTTTGTTATTTTATAGTATATATATATATATATATATATATATATATATATATATATATATAGATATATATATATATATATATATATATTTATATGTATGTATGTTATTCTACTTTTGTTCTTTTATATACAACATCTCGATCTTATACTTTGTATTCTTTATGTAATATATGTCTATATTTATTTATATATGTCTATATTTTGCTGAGTAAAGAGCATTAATAGATTATTCATAATGAATTAACATTTTAGGTCAATATCTGGAAGAATAGTTGGATGTGTTTGGTGGTTTTTCACACTTATCCTGATTTCTTCATACACTGCTAATTTGGCAGCATTCTTAACTGTCGAGAGAATGGTTGCACCTATTAATTCTCCTGAGGATTTAGCATCGCAAACAGAAGTGCAGTATGGAACCCTTTATCATGGATCTACTTGGGACTTTTTCCGAGTAAGAATCATACTGTAATATAGACATATTTTGTTTATACATAAGCATCTAATATAAAACACCCACACAATACGGAGCAACTCCGTGACATGTAATAAAGTTGATATATTTTCTTAATAGACTTCATTTCTCTGTTCAACATTCATTGGTAGTATATAAAGAGAGTCTACAATATTTCAAAAATAAAAATGCTTATATCAATATTTCTTTTTCTATTAAAAGAAATTAAGTTAGTGGCTCGGCCTTAACCTTCCTTGATAAACATAGAGTCATGAGCTCAATGCTCCACCAGGCAATAGGAATTTATTTAAAGAAGAACTCATTAAATAAAATCCTCAGTCCAACCCTGGTTAGAAAAGAGGTGGAAACCTGTAGATAATCTTTCCTAATTAGCCTTAAGTTACATCTAGCTAACATCTCCCCTGCTAACATCACAAACATCAGCATTTATTTTCTTTATAATCCCTTCCATTTTTCCTCTCCTTGTTATTTCCCCAGTACCTGTAGCCTGTTACTCTGGTCAATTTTAAGTCTGTAATTGTTATTATCAATAAAAGTGCTTTTTAAAAAGGCTTTCAAACATACTTTATACTTAACTTTAAAAGTACCTAGTGGACCTCAATTAATTACAGATAACTAAAATTAATTTAATATAATTTCAATGTCATTTATTTTTTTTATAATACTTAAAGCTGGAAAATTAATACCTTTTTTATAATCTCCTCAGTGTATTGGGATGTTTACAAACAATTTATCTTGTGGTCTATCATTTTAATTCAGTTTCATAATGTTTTTGTGCTTTCAGAAATCTCAAATAACTCTCTACAGCAAAATGTGGGAATTTATGAATTCAAGATCACATGTATTTGTAAAAACATATGATGAAGGCATTCGAAGAGTACGTCAATCAAAGGGAAAATATGCACTTCTGATAGAATCACCTAAAAATGATTACATCAATGAAAGGGAACCATGCGACACTATGAAAGTAGGAAGGAATCTTGACTCTAAAGGTTTTGGTGTTGCAACACCTCTCCAGTCACCACTCAGGTAAGATAGATGAAAGTAATACTATTCCTGTAGTGCTATTCCTTTGTTATATATATATATATATATATATATATATATATATATATATATATATATATATATATATATATATATAAGCTGTGTTACCTGTCGTTGACCGGTTGAAATAGAAATGATTTCCTTTGGAAATATAGATACACAAAATCATCACTTTATATTCACCAATAACATAAATGCCCTGTAACATGAACAGTAAAAGTGCTGCCGTTCTTTTGTTATGCAAGCATTTAAGCAGTTAGTTTATTATTAGGAATTTTGTTATCTGGAAACTAATTGATATAATCACTGATGACATTTACTACTTCCAGGGAAGTTGTAAACTTGGCAGTCCTATCCCTTATTGAAACTGGAGAATTGGCTAAGCTGAAGAACAAGTGGTGGTATGATAGAACTGAGTGTAAACATGGAGATAAGGTCAATATGGTTTCTTTATATATACTTCATAATTACTTTTCGCTTTTCGGGCAAATGTCTATTTAAAATCATAATTTATTTTCATAGGATACTTCAAGGAACGAATTATCTTTAAGCAATGTAGCTGGAATATTTTACATTCTGATTGGAGGACTCATTTTGGCTATGGCAGTGGCACTTCTAGAATTCTGTTACAAATCACACTCTGAAGCGACAAGAGCTAAGGTAGTTATTGCCGACAAATAGAACTCCAAAATTAGATTGTCATTGTGGCATTTAACATTTATGACAAGTATAAATAAATCTCTTTGACTTCTTAATTTTTTACTCATAAATAGCAGAATCTTTTATAATTAGTCTTTATGTCATTTACAATCATATTTTAAAATAATCATATAACAGATAAGAGTATATAATTTTAGACAAACAAATATGATTGCCGAAATAAGCAACCTTTTGCCTCTGTTATGAGGTAATTGATATGTGATTATAAATTAGTGATGTACTATGCTATAAAACCGACAAGAATGGAGAGTATGCAGTGATTGTAAGAAAATCCCTATGCACAGGGAATCTCAGTCTGCTACATATGCATTAATTAATTACACTCACACATGTTACACTGCTTTGTTTCGAAAGACATGAGCATTTTTGATACTTTGTAACTTGTGGTATGAACAAAATATATTTCACTTAAATATTTACACTTGTGAAGTCTAATGAAACAATCCAATCAGGGCCAAATAAGAAAAGGATAATGTCCAGCCTCTTTTATAACATTTTTATAAGCCTAAGGTTTTCAGAGAGTGTGTGTGTGTGTGTGTGTGTGTGTGTGTGTGTGTGTGCATGCATGCGTGAGTGTTGTACCTGTGTGTTTGTCATATAAGAGGATTACAAACTCCTCATTCCTGCCTGACAGCTAAATAAAAGGAGGTGAATTCCTTTTTCTTTTTTTTTTTTTGTGAGGAGTTATTTGTTAAATGTCCCAGAATCCTCTTTCTTATTAATTTCTTCTTCTTCTTCCTGGTCAGTGATGAATCATTATCTACTTGCATTTTTACACTATGAACATTATATAAACATCTTCTTCCAGATGACCAGAGCAAGTTCTGCAGAACTTGAAAACACATCATTTTTGGAAAATGATACCAGCAATCCTGGCTGTGTTGCAGCTAATGATTATATCGGAGGTCTAACAGACACACTTTTCAACTCCCAATGTGTTACGTACCATTATTGAACACCCTACTGAAAACCGATGTTTTGGTTCATGTCTCTATAGGAGGCAATTCCATTTTAAAGACATAAGCCATTGAAAGTACAATGTTTATTGCATGTTTAAAATTATATACAAATATTTATTTCCTTAGAACTAAATTTTTAATACAACAATGAGAGACTACAGATACTAGACTTGCTGTAGTAAAAGTTCTATTCAATCCATCTTTAAGGATTACTGAATACATATTTTTTGAAACAGTGATTTATACTGATTCACTTTGCCTTTTGTTACCTGAGCATTGATGCTTTTGGGCGTATGACTCCCACATAAGAATGGGTTTAAAGATTCTGCTTTTACAATTGTTTTTAATGAGCATAGTGCTTCAATTAATTTGGATAGAAAACCTACAGGCGGTTCTCAAAAAATATCTATTTTGAATATTTATTCTTCATAATAGTATTCTACATCAGCTAAAATCATGAAATAAGTTTCAGGTTATTTTTAAATGAACAAATAAATATTAATGAAACTATTTGATATTTTTGTCTGATCTAATTTATGATAATATGATTAGCAATCAGAATATATGAAGGTAATAATATAGAAACTAATTGTGTTAATGGTGGATCCAGGTTGGACACCAAATCCAGAAGGTTGGTTGGTTTGTTTTTTTATCACCTTTGTTGTGGTTACCTGCAGTTCCTCCCCTCCCACAATTAATGTAGTCATGGGGCATTTGGCGAACTATTTTAAATAAAATTGTATCTATCCCTATGAAGGACATTGTAAAAGGCCTCATAAAAGGAAACATTTTTATGAGGCCTCAAAAGATGCTTGGCATTGAGCTACATGTTCATCACAAATCCCCCCCCCCCCCGCCCGCCCCTCCTTAGCTATTTCTACCTTCTCTTCCACAGCTGTAGTTTTTTAGACTGTCCTCTAGCACTCCCCCTTCCCCAAACCAGGTTCAATTTACCTGTATAAAATTCTTACTAAATGAACAAAGCAAAAATTAATATTTTGTGCCTCTGATTGTAGAGTAGAGTATAGATAGATTCTAACAAGAAACCATTTATGAGGTATTTTTCAGTCCTTAGGGTATAATGTTTTTAAAGCTATGTTGTGATTGTTCATAGGAATGGTAAAATACAAGAGTTGTTTCGTAGTAGGAAAGACATGTTTATTTTATGAAAAGATCTATACTTGATTGCCATTAGTGAATAGTCTTGGAATTATGAGTTTATCATTTCTTTATCATATATATAGTATTAAGAAGACCAAACTATATCATAGTCAGGAGGAGACACTGCTAAGGGGACGCTCAGGAGCTTCTGCCTCTATGGTATAGTTGTAAGTTGTTCTCCTGAAGGGGCACTGAGTATTATATGTCTTAATTTTCTTTAGACATGAAATTTGAAAATAAAGCTAATTCTTATATTTGCTTACTAAAGAACAATTGGATTAACTTGGTTTATTGAAATATTCATTTTAAGAGGCAAAATTACACAAATCCATTTTCACCATAAGCTAAATTTAAAAATATATATTGTTATCTGAACTATAAAGCCTCATAACTCTAGTAATTGCCAGTGGAGTTTCAAAGTTTTTATTTATATATAAGATATAAGGTGTTATTACCTTTATAATGAAATACCACTTAGTTTAGCTAGGTAGTAGCCCTTGGTCCTTCAAGGGGGTTTTAGATAATTTTCATAATTATTTCTTATAGAAATAATAAATTATCTTATAGTTGTGATGATGCATTATGGAGTGGAGTATATTTGAATTTCATAATCAAGTTAGAAAAGAGTTTTCAAATAATTAGCTTGAAACCCCATATGAAACAGGACTTTTCTAGTTTCATTTGTTTTAATAGTGATGTTAGAGTTTACAGAAAATAAACAGAGATTATAACTTACAGATTCCTCTATCGGATGCGATGAAAGCGAAGGCTAGATTGACCATTGGTGGAAGAGAATATGATAATGCCAGAGTAAGTATGAGCCAAAATTATGATACAATGCCTAGAGAATATTCTAAAAGGGATTTTGCCATTCCCTATTAGTTAATAAAAAGTGTCAATTACTTTATGATAATGATTTTCAATAATACTGTAATTTATCTGGAATCAAAATAGTTATCAATTATATTTAATATTAATTAGTGCATCAAATGAACGTCAATTTGTTCTTTTATAATTAAATATGAAAGTTTATTTATATGTACACATTTATAAATATTTTAATGAACTTAAACATGCATGTAATATCTTTCTAAACAATACTTTTAAAAAATGTATTATTAATTGTAATGCTAGTGAATTGATATTATGTTGATTATAATTCTTGTATTTCTTAATTTTGTATGTTAGATGGATTATAGATGGCTTTTAAAATGTGTCATTTTAATGGCATGTCATTAGAGCATATTTACAACAGAAAAATAGTCAAATATGACTGAATATTCTAGTTCTATTTTATTTAATTTTGTCAATATATATATATAACAGTCAGTTTTGTGCATTTTTGACATATATTTACTCTTTCTTTTATTTAAATAATGTAGGAGCGCATATTGAGTGTTTGTGTGTTCTTTTATTTTTGTGCATTCCTTTTTTATGTTCAGTTCTACGGGATAGACTATTAAGTTGCATGGCAAAGATGTCCTCAAAACAAATCCAAGGCTTTGAAAAGAAATTGTGAGTACGTTACTAAACTCTCTTAATGATGCATGAAAAAAGTGTACATCTCTTGTTTTATAAATCAGAATCCTTCAGCATATTCTCACAATTGGTTTGCATATGATACAAGGCTTGAAGTTTGAAATTAATAACATTTTTAAAATAGTCCTGGATTTTGTTGTGTGAATTGAAGGTGAATAATGTTCTGCATGTAGTGTAATCAACAGTGTTGCATTGGAAACTATGGAATAAGAATAAACAAATTAAATCAATTTAATAATTTGGGGTATCTTTGAGGATTGAATGTTGCTAACTATTTATATTAGTATATTTGAAATTAAAATTGATATTTTCTTCAAATTTGAAATCAATTTAATACTCATTAAAAAATAAAAATAAATAAACTGTGTGAAAATTTGTTGAATCTATGAATTCTGTGTAAAAAAGAAAATAGTATAAAGAAGAAAATTGTGTGTCTGATATAATGACAAGAATTCTAGACATTTTATCATACCAGTTATATTGTATGATGATTTATGAGACTTCAAATATTTAATAACAATTATTTTTATGCACAGACTATTGCAAAACACTTAAACATTACTCAAAACTCAATTTCCTGTCTCTATCTTAAGTTTGTAAGGGACAAGTTTTGAGAAATGCTGATTATCCTTGGAAATTTGATGCTCACATATTGTTTGGCAACTATGGTACTGATAGATATTCTATGACTGCAAAGATCATGCCAAATACACCTCCCCTCTCTAAACACTTTCACTGCCACCAGATTTTCAAAAAAATTAACCTTGTGCCACTTTGTTTTTTTTACATAAACGGTGAGCTAAGAGCTTTTTAAAAAAGGGAAAAATAGTCAAAAAAAATTTGGGCTAATTAAAACTCCTAAAACTTTTAATTGCTCCGTATATGCTGGGGTCTGGCACATAGTGATTGCAATGAAAGTTACGCAGGTTTGCATAACCTGGTTACTTCACAAAATATAAGGGGCAAATCATATAAATTTAATTATTTTGTAATATTTTGATTTTGGTTGTGATGCATAGTTATAAGAATTAATTAGACGGGGGGGGGGGCATAGAGATCATTTCAGTATAGATTTCCAAAAAGAATTTATTTCCTAACTCAAATTATACATTTATACTATACAATTGAATTTTTTTTTTTTAAACAATCTTTAATGTAATAAACTAATGGAGAATTGGATCAACTATATGACAAGAATACGAGAAAAACAGTAAATATTTGAAAAATTGACAAAACCTACCTAAATTTGAAAGTTGAAGTGTTCCTGAACAGATTTTTTAAAACCAATGGTTCTCTTTTAATCTCCGGTGTTTAACTGAGTGCCACTGTAAATTTCAAGCCCTATCTTTGTGTGCCGGGGTGGGGAGAAACAATGGTCTGGAGTTATACCTGCTCCGTAGCATCTACGGAGCCAGCACACAGAGGGAAACTCACGCTTCTGTATACGCTACGGAGGTGGCAGTGAAAGTGTTAATGCTTACATTAACACCTAATAAAAACTGATGGTGTTCTCTTCAAATTAATGAAGTTTGCTTGGTGGTCTCAATTTTTAGGAACATTTTAGGAAGAACCATTTATGTGGAAAAAATGTTTAATTTGCAAAGGATTGAAAACATCGGTTTTATAAAACTGTTTTTTTTTTGTTTTGTTTTTATAATCCATACCAAATGTTTTAGTTTTTAGGAGTTTCAGGAGTAACTATCTACTGAGGTCAAAATTTGATAATAATAGGGTGCCAGGTAAAATTTAAAGAAATATATTCGTTGTAATTCAGGACAAAGAAAATAAAACATTCAAGTAATAAAAATATACTTATATTTCAATATGTGTGTGGTATGGATTTTGAGGTTCCTGGGCAAATGTTCCAATCCAACTAGTAAGAAAAACAACTGACAATGCCTAGCAGGATAAATACTGATCTATTACATGCTAACAAATAATTTAGACCTTGAATGTGAATCATAGCTTCTATAGTGTTCAATAGAATAGCAAGAGAAATAAAGCTGTCCAATAAAGAGATCTCTGTATTAAATACGCCTTTTTTTAAATTAGCCAGCTTTTTTCAGGTACGTTTCAATACAAATACATAGAAATGATTAATTAAATGTTAGATGCAGAGATTTAGGCATTCAGACAATTTGTGATATAGTTTTGGATTTTTCCCAGAAATAATTTATGTTCGTTTCTCAGAAAAGATAAACCATCATTACCTTGGTATGGCTAGGCAATATTAACACAAGAAGCACTAAAGTGGTAGTAAATAAAGCTACCACAAGAGTTTAGTAAAGAAGAAAAAAACTGCAAACATAGTTTCCTAAAATTAGTTTTCAGAAGAGACACATTTTTTCTTTACAGAAGAATTTGTTTAGGTGGCAGGGCCAAAATAAATTAATAGAATCATTTTTATCTCATTCTTAGTTGTAAATTACATGCAGAACATTCACAAATTAATAGAGTATTAATAAGATAAAATAATTAACATATTGCTTTACAATAAATAGTTTTTGTTTAAAATTATTAATAAAATATTCGATACAATGGACAAGAAGTCAATACTTCCTGAAAATGGCATTTTTGAAATTACTCACTTTTTAAAAAATATTTACTTAGTAAGCTTAATCTAGTGTGGCATTTTTAGATGAAATAAGGTAGTATGAAGAATAGTTTTCTGTTTCTCAAAAATGTACATATCTTTGAAAATGTGGACCTATGTTATTATAATGCATATTATAATTTCCTAATTTATTAGTATATTACAAACAAGATTATAACATTGCCCAAGAAACTTGTCTATTTTAAAATTGCTCTGCCTTCTTGATTCAAATAAAAATGATACAATTTCAAAACTTTCAGTGGGGAGCCTTTATTACTGGCTAATCATCAAGTACACCTGGCAAGCACTATAAATGTGATGGTGTTGTCAAGTCTGATTTAGTTATACAGAATAGCTGGTAGGTAATCCCTGTCTATCAAGTCCCCAAAATCAGCTAAATTTTTAACACATCACTTTTGGCAACAATTGGACTTAATAAAACAGTAGATTGTCATCCACCTATCCAGTACAACACTTGAAGGACTCGAAGACGGGTGACCTCCAGTAAAAACAGGGGGGGGGGGTCAACCAGTAAAAACCGCTCCACCAATGGATTTGATGATGATATTATAATATACTGGCAGAACCAATCCACTACTTGATATTGTAAAATTATTCATTTCAAAAGAGTAAATTGGTCCAGATTTTCATTATGGCTGACTTCACATTTTTGCCCTGAAATTTTCATTTTATATGTTTCCTTTTATTTTTTTAATTATACTTTGGTAATGTGCCTCATTAACAAGTGCTCTTTTTATTTTATTTTCCATTCATGAGAATGCTTTAAATATATTGAGTTATTTAAAAATTTGTTCAAAGTTCTGCTATTTTAAATAATAAAAGTCGAAAGTATAATATTAATTGCTTATTGGTTTATCAGTAATTGCATGTTATGCTTGTACTTTTTAATCATTTTTGCCATTTCACCAGGCACCAATTATAATAAAATGCCTCTTATGTTAATACCATTAAAAATAATTTTTATTTTTTTTTTATTTTAGGAAATTCACTAAAATTTCTAGAAGTCTAGAATCTGTTAATGTGCTATGAGTACTTAGAGAAAATAGAATAAATTGCTTCACTTAGCTGATATAGAAGGTTTTATTATTATTATTATTTTATATTTCTGTTACTATTACTTTTAAATCTGAGAAATTTCATTGTCATAATTTATCATCTTTAAACTCTCAGCAGTCTTTATAATTTAATTGTACATTAATGCATGATCAAATAGCTGCCTTTCATATTTTAAGCTATGGGAATTAACAAATCAATACCTTAGGGTACGAATGTCCTATGAGCATTTTTTATAATATAGAGATACAATATTCAATAATGGGTTGGTATTAAGAAACAGTATCAATTTTACAGATTGCCTGTGACAAATATAAAAATTGAGTTCTCTACCACACAAAGTACCATCCCTCTTGCTCTAGAACTTCTTTTTATGAAACGCCCCCTTCTAGAGACTATTGTAGTGAGAATCAAATTGTGCCAGGCTTCAGTTGTATAAATGTCAAGGATCATTAAAAATTGATAATAATAAAAATTAAAGAATAATAAAAATTGAATAATAAAAATTAAAAAATAATAATAATAAAAATTAAAGAATAAAATAAAAATTGTTATATCATAGTTGAATTTATACCTGGAAACTTCAATGAATATGCCAAACATGTTTACCAATATTAAATATTTATTACTTTTATTATTAGAGAAGATAGAATAAGGTTTAATATGAAATTATCTAGAGTAGTTTTGGAAATTTCTTGTGAAATCAGTAATGATTTAATAAACTACACTTTTTAAAATTTTATTAAACATCTTTTTGTGAGTACTTATGCCATTAATACATAAAATAGAGTGAAAGTGAAGATAAATAAGCAGCTAGAGGTCTGAACTTGCAGTGATTCGTGTTTTCATTTTAGTTGTAAATGGTAGAAAAACTTTTCCCCAATCATTGTATCCAGTTAATTACATTCCTCTTATTGTAATAGCTTGTATTTTATTGTTTCTAAAGGAGACAGCAAACTGATGAAGTATTATAATATATTTTCTGGTTATTTGCAATCATCACACGAATAGAACATGTTTTGCATTCAGAATCATCAACTTCCATTATCAATAAGAAATACTTAAAATATGTTAGAACGAGCCGGGTAGAGGATAAGATATAAATTTCTGAATGATATTTTTATTCGAACAAATGTGCTTTTTCAAAGCTAATATTTTCCTTCAAACCACATTCATTGTAAAAATGATAATGTTCTTGAGAAATGATTTTAAACGCTCAACTTCAACCATGTTCCATATATTGGCAGATACTCAAATGTTAATATAACTTGACCAGGAAAGATTTCTATTTCTATTTAAATATCATTTACAATACATCCTCATTTCTGTTTTACTTTAGCATGCACAAAATTAATTCTCTAAGTAAACTAAATATAAATGCTTATATTCTTGAATTGTTATAAACAAATTTTTTTATTTTAAAATTTTATTTAAAGATATTCTCTTAATGAGTATGGAAAAATTAAAACTTAATCATATAATAATGATACTTTTAACAAGACTGCCTCTACATATGTTGTATCGTAATACTTTTGGTAATAATTATATCATTAAACAAATACATATCAATCATTTCTCATCAAAATTATCAAAGCACTCAAATGTCTATACTTATTCTGAAATAAATATATTTTTAATTAGCAAAATTATTTGTTGTATATCACTTAATTTGTTTGTTTTGTTGAGGACTCAAAATATTAAGGTATTTAATTGTCAAGTAGTAATGTATATTTCAAGCCATTTCATTTATTGTGGGTGATCAAGATAGATTTATAAAAAACATATTGCTGCCAGTATGAGTATAAACCAAAATTATCAGTTGTAATATGTTGGATGGACCACAATTAAAAATGTATTCTGATTATTTTCCATAATATGTAAAAATGAATTATTCTTGTTAGTTAATTATTTACAACTGAAAAGTGAGTAATGAATGTAGGAATAAGTTACATTTATGTCGTTTTAAAAAATGAAAAATTATTAAAGGCTATAGTCATAACTTTTTAAAGCTACAATTTTCTAACAGTATTATTCATTTGTCATGTAATCTTTATTTTTATAAACAATGAATGATTTGTTTATGTGCTTCATAGATCCTTTTAGCAGATTTTCTTCGCATGTTTTGGCCTTTGTTACATGCTTTGTTGTGTGATGCTTATTTAGACAGGCTCTTTCTTTGTGAACCACAGACTGGTTATGTAGAGATGTCCTAACTTTATATAAATTTGTTTTCATACAGAAGAGAGAGACGCTGTTTCAGTATTATTCATCGGGGAATGCAATAAACCAGCCTGAGAGTGACCAGATACATTCAAACACCCACACCCAAGTCTGATGGCCTTCAACTTCACAGACTGTCTAACCTCAAAATGTGGAGACCCCTGTTTCAAGATGTGATACTGTCTCTTGTCACTCTGTGTGTGTGTATTTGTGCGTGTGTATGTGATTTTGCTCCAATGCAGTGACTTGTAATCCTATATTGTAAATCAAAATATATTAAAGCAAATGAAAAGTGTTTCTATGTCAGACTAATAATAAAAAGAATTATTAAAAAAAAAAAATTATTCTTTGTAAATAGTGCACAACTATCTCTATTATATCATTTTCTTTATAAAATTAATTTATTTTTCTTGTATTGCTCTCTTAAAGAAAAAAAAGTAAACTATAATTATTTTTAAAATGTAATTTATAAGGTGCTCATGAAAATGTTTTGAAATTATGTAATTGAGTGAGGCTTTTTATTAATTTATTATTTGAGCATCAGGAAAGAATTCTAAATATTGATATAAAGGATGGAGATTTTTATGATGTTACATAAGCCAAGCCTCAAGCAGCTCTATATATCTAAATCTTATAAACCTTGGCACTGAGCTCACATGAAATTTGTAACAGTTTCACCAAAAGCCTAGACATGCTCAATCTTTTTGAAAGGGAAAAATAAAAGGTTCAAATATATTTATTAAAATTTAACAATGTATTAATTAACAATTACAGAATAAAGAATATTTCCAGAAAAATTTGATAACAAGAATATATATATATATATATATATATATATAAAGATATATCAATTGCGAAAACAATTTAAACTTGCTAAAACTCATTATTACTGATTATTACAATTGAATTTCATATCCAACTAATTATTTAACGATTATAAAGATCATCGGATATAGGCTGTGCCTTGCCCTTAATGGTAATTATTTTAATTATAATAATGCCAAGTACCATTGTAGTGTAAGAGTATATTTTACTAAAATACTCTTAAGGATCAATAAGAAGGCCAAGTCCTCTACTGGACTTGGCCTTCTTATTGATCCTTATACATTTGTTCCTCTACCATCCAGCATATTCCAGAGAAAATACTCTTACTTTATGCCCTGCAACATTATGTTAGCTAAAAATAGTTTTTATTAATTATTAAATCTTTTTCATATCATTACCCCTTATTTGTTTCTTTTAGAAAGACTGAGATTAGCCAGGTTAAGGTAGAAACCGTTTCTGTCTAATGTGACCCATCCTAGGTGTTTAAAATTTGGAGATAAAGAGCTTGCTTAAGTTTGGTTTTTGATTTCTAATTATATAAATGTATAATGTATATAATAAACTAAATAGCAATGGATTGCGACTCTTGCATTATTTAGCTATTTTTTATGTAAGTGTATCATTCCATTTAAGATAGGAGCTTGATAACAGAAAAGGTTGTATTCAGTAATGAGTGCATGAGAAGATGTTATATGGTATGAAGTATTACTCGTTTTTAACAGCTGCTCAAAATTTCATTTCAAGTCTGTCAAATACTTCTTTTCTATTTCATTAAATTCCCCATAGCTCGCCTGTATTTGTCTCTGTATACAGACAATAAATCCAACCATTTTATGTAAATACGTTTTACAACTCAGATAACTATTACTCATTGAATGCAAAAAAAAAAATTCAACTACTGTATATTTTTTAATAGGCATAATAGTATATATGAATATTTTATTTATGTAGAAATAATATACTTGTACTCCTCCCTTTCCCCTTGCGACAAAGGTTTATAGTTCTATAAATGAATGGATGAGATTTGTTGACACCTCTTCATAGTTTGTACATATGTCTGTGTAAATTTATAACTCTCAACAAATCTCATTTATTTATCATAAAATCATTCTAAATGTTTTTTAATGTAAATATTAAATGTATGGGTACTAATATTATAATAATTGTTTGTTATAAATTGGAACCAAATCAGGTTCATAGGAAAATTTAAGCTGTGAGTCTTCTTTGTACAGAATCAGTAAGCTACTTTAAGTATACTCAATATTTATATATATGTTGATAATTCTCTGTACAAAAGTAATATTAATGAATTTCATATTATGTATGTGCCACATAATATACATGTTTCTGTTGATAAATCATAATGTTTTTTAAATAAATATTGTTATATATTACATGATCTTTATTTAGCCTTTTTTTAAGTATATATATTTCATTTTTCTATCAAAAGTGAAAACATATTTCTTGAGGAAGACATAGAGATATAATCTGATTTTATTATCAAATTACTGGCGGATATTTGAGTACATATGGTAAGCACTTTCAATGCAAGAACACTATTTTCGAGCCTAATGAAAGATGTACTGTAAAACTTTGAAAAGCATCATACATACTGGTGGAAACAACCCTCTTCTTGATATAACATAATTGATTTTCACTGTTCACTTTCCCCTTGGTTCAAGAAGTACTTATAAATCTTTTATATGGAATCCCAAATCTTTCAATAAAGAAGGAACCTCTAAATATTTCAAACTTCTAAATACCTCTGACGGACTTCTTGTTCTTTTAAAATTGACATTTTATTGTGGTTTTTATATCATTGGACGAAGGACAAATGTGTTAGCCACCATTTGAAGCAGAAGCAGCAGTAAAAGTAACATTTTTTCTATAACTTTCCATTGTTTCATTGAAGTTTCATCATCTTCAGATAAGGTGAAACAACCTTTGATGGGAAATATTCCTCATCGCTTGCATCTGGATTGATATTATTTGTTTGAGAAACTGCTACAATGGTGATTCATCTTTAAACATAAACTAGAATCTGGAAAAAAATTAACAGAACTTTTGTTCCTCTAAGAAGTCCCACTCATCAGGAAAGTGCTCATTCATAATTACTATCACCAACCAGTTTCATGATCTCTTTAATTATATGATCATCATAAAATCCTAGAATATCTCCACCCCCTTCACATTTAAAAACAGATAAATATTCAATACCACCAGAAACCAAATCAACACAGCAGATTAAAAGTCACATAGCAGGAAATATTGGGTGTGCAGTGCCTGAAAGCTGAAATAAACTGTACATATAAGTCACGTTTATTAGAACCACCATCTAGTAGGTAAGAGGTTCTGGGAGGAAAGCTCAAAGAAGAGAGAGCTTACAGCATCCTATTTAAACCTGAATAACAGAACTGAATGTTTGTGAACACTTTTATAAATGAAATTCACAGATTAAAAAAATAATATTAATAATTTGATTGCATACTCCTTTTTATTGAAAGTCTAAAATGCAGTCCGTTCCATTCATGGGAACTTTATTTTAAATTTAACCAGTTCAATGGAAATATCATAGACCATTCTGGAATTGATAGTTTATGACCAAAAACAAATGCATCAGTGAAATTTTGGTGATTTTGTGTAATAGTTTCATGCTCTGTTATGTTCGTAGGATTGAGACAGATTATATGATAAAATCCAATTAGCTAAATCAGAGTCTTGATTGTTTAATCATGAGGGGTGTATTACTTAATTATATTAATTATTTATTAGTTTTTTTATTAAAAAACAAATAAATAACACTATCGAGGCTATTATTTACAGAGCCAGTTAGAAACTTCTCAAACATATTATTCCTTTATTAGATTAGATTTAGGATGATGTACTCATAGAAAAACATATATACACAGTAATAAAATATAATTTGAAAAAATAGAAAATGTATTTTTCTTATCATTTATGCACAAGTTCATTGGCATAATCGTCATTGTGTTAATGAATGATTCTTGCTTAAGAATTTAATTGTTGGAAGTTTTTCTTAATCTAGGATAATTGCCCATGTACAAGTTTTATTCGTCATGAGTTACTTAGTACTTTTTATTTTTTTTCTTCTTTAAGGGTCTTATTATTATTTATTCTCTTCTATGAACACACTCCTAAGATCTGTTGACTCTTTGTTATTGAGTTCAAATAGTGTTTGGTGCAAATCCTTTTCATAGCTATTTATACAGTTCTTAACTTTGGTTTTACAAGGGGAGAAATGAATGCCCAAAGGGAACTTTTTGTCAGCATTATTCCTCTGTGAATGGTGAAATATTCTTTTTTCTTTATTGGAACTGTGTACAATTTCTTTCTTCATTGGAATGCATTGCGAGATGTGTTCCTTTTTTGAGTTATTGACTGTAAGCGTAGAAAGGACAGGAGGAGTATTTTTGGCGTCCTTTGTGTATATATGCCCAGAATTAATTTTGTTATTAATTATGATTCTTGAACTGAATCTAACTTGTTTTCGACTGTGACTACTAACTTTATTGACTCCAGACCCATCTAATTTTGGGTTAGATGAGCTTTTGGGCTGTGTTTGAGGTGTGAATTTCATTCCAGATTCTGATTTTAATTTTAACCCTGCATTCGGTTTAGATTTATTATTATTATTATTATTATTGGACATAATGATAGACTTGAATTCAAGAAGAGATTCTGATGCATTAAGCAGGGGCTGTTGTTCAGAGCAAAATGTGTAATTTGATTCAAATTTAGCTCTAACCAATGCACTAGTATTATCTAGAACATTATATCCAGGTTTAGACTTTGCTAACAGCTGGGTTTTTGTACGGTAAGGGCTACAATATTCGGGTTCGATGGAGATCTTGGCTTGCATTTGTTTGGGGGTGTGGTTTGGGAAATATACTTGGTCCTGAGGCATGTTTTTCGGCCTTGCAACATTTTTTGGGGTTGTAATTATTTCAAGGACAGGGTCAGTATCTTCAATAGTGCCTTCTAATTGTTGCTTCAAGTCTTTATATTTATTCAGGTTTTCCTAATTAAAAAATTAAAACATCTTAATTTCATAAATATTAAAATTTATTATTTTAACCAAATATATATATATATATATATATATATATATATATATATATATATATATATATATATATATATATCAAATAGTAATAGTAAGAATAATAATATACATTTCCATTGTATAATAATATTTGAATTATTCACACTACTTTTTTGCAGTGATGTGCTATCACACTTGCACATGGACATATCTCTCTCTCTCTTTCTCACACACACACACACACACACACACACACACACACACACACACACACACACACACAGGCGCACACACACACACAGGCACGCACGCACACACACAACACACACACACACACGCACACAAACATATGCGCGCGCATGAGAGAGACAATTAATTTTGGGCTAAGAGGTTGTGAGCATTGATATTATATTATAGGTTTACATGAACACACTATTGAAAATCTATTATTTTTTAGCAATAAGAACTCATGTAACAATGAAAAACTTCAAATGGTGAGAGGCTACAATAACTAAAATTTCGAGATTTGCAAACGTTAAGGCCCCTTGAAAAACTAAATTAATCATAATGACAATTTGCAAAACTAAGGGATACATAGAATCAGAGATGCTCAAATGAGAATATATATATATATAAAAATATATATATATATATATTATTAACTGAAAATTGGTTAAAATAATTCCTTAGCAGTTTACACAGGTAAAACTACATTACCATACCTGACTCTAGTTGATTATTAAAGTATTATGAATTGTTTTATGCTTTGAAGAAAATATCTTATGATTTTAGTGTTTTATTTAAGATAGTTAAGCAATAGATGCTCTCTTGAGTCGTTTTTTAAATGTTTATTTAGTGTTTATGTCCTGAAGTCAGCTGTGCCTGCCACAATCTTAGACCATTCCTCGTTCATTTCTGCAGAGCTTCGCCAATTACCAGTGCTCAGCCTCATTATGTCCGGTCCTAAAATCATTTCCTACCAGAGTGTATGTTATAACAAAAGTAGACCGGTCCTAGCAGAGGTGGCTGGATTATCTATCTATAGCTTGTAGAAGCTGTGGGGGGGGGGGGCAGAATTAGAATATCCTGGCAGCTGACTACATCGAGTGGTTTAAGATGATGGCAGAACTCCATGTCCTACAAGGACTATAGTACTTCTTTGTTATTAAGTAAAATTTATAGTGAATCATTTTTTTTTTATTTATTTATTTAAATGAGTTCCGCAATGCCGGCGATTTACTCATTATTCAAGTGTCATTAAAAAAGTGAAATGCAAAAAAAAAAAAAAAAAATACAAGAAACGGAAAAAAGAGTGAACTATGGCATATGGTGATTTTTGAAACGGGTATTGTCATGCCAGTCTCATATGATGCAAACGATATTGTATATGGAAATATCAGGGTGATGAAAGTAAAATAAATGCAAATATAACTATAGAAGGGGAGGGGGGGGGTTAAAGAAAAATTAAATAAATAAAAAAGATAAATAAGGAAAAGGGATAATGAAAAAAATTATAAATAAAAAAAAGGAAAAGGGAAACCAAAAAAATAAAATTAAAGTGTATACACCCTGATAATGTAGGAAATAAGTGAAGAGTATTGTGTAGAAATTGGAGATTATAGTGTGTTTTATATATATATATATATATATAAATATATATATAAATGTCTTTTAGGCGTTTAATAACTGAGTCTATGTAATTACTGTTATCGGTCAAAAGTTCCTGTAAGTCATGTGGAATGTCTAAATTGTCTCTATGTCGACAGTTAGTCAATATGTGATGCACAGTTAAAGTTTCGTTACAATGTCTACAAGTCAGTGTGTCCTTGTTTGTCATTAAGTGTTCGTGGGTCAGCAAGGAATGGCCAATGCAAAGTCTGGTCAGCACAACTTCCTCTCTTTGTGTGCTTCTGTAACTTGATGGCCATTCCTTAACTGTTTGTTTTATTTGTCCTACTTTATTGTTGTTTGTGTTATCCCAAGATTGCTGCCACTGCTGTTGAAGTGTTTTAGTGGATTCGGCTATTACGTCTTGGTGGTCTGTAGTGTAATGTCTGGTATGTCTACAGTACATTTTGATAATCTGTCGATATCTGTACTTTCTTTAATATTTGTGTGTCCCGGTAACCATAAAAGACTAATGTGTGTGTTACTAGAGTTCAGTCGGTGAAATCATTCAAAGATTTTGATAGCCAAAGGATTTGTCGAGTAAATGTTGTTGAGTGTATGTAGTGAGCTTAATGAATCTGTGCACAGTCATTCATTTAAAATATATAAATGAGAACAAATTAAATTTGAAAAATATTTCAGGGCAAACAAACCTCAATTTTATTCCACAGCATTGGAAGATACTTTCGAAATGATTTATCTGTGTCTTTTTCAAATTGTTTATCAATTTTTTGAATAAATTCAAGGTCATTGTGTTTATATAAATCTCTCCCTTGTTCTTCAGTCATTGCCACCTTTGTCTTCCAAATATTTTTGTAGGCACGATTCGCTACATATGGAATCTGGAAGAAAAGAATGAACAAGCCAGATTAAAGTATCTGACAGAATATCCTTGTCTAAATATAACTCTTGTTAATAATTAAATTTGTTAAATATAGAAATTACTTTTAAACAAAAAAATATACACAATAATTGATTTTTTTGCATCTTTCAAAAGTTTCTAGAATTTCTTCTGGTTCGACTAATTGCTAATGCTTATAAATAAACACACACCATAGGCACCTCACCTTTTTCTTTTTACAAAGAGTGACAGGCATCAAAATTATATACTACTTTGTTCAGCAGCCTTTCAGTAAGCTTTATAATTTCTTAATCATAGAAGGGGCTTTCCTCCACATTAAGAAACTGAACAAGATGCATATTCAGTTCTCGTCAAAATTGAATTTTTTACCATGCAAGGAGTATTGGAAAAAAAAACTGGGTTTGGCAGCACATAACATCTGAGCTCCAATTTTTTTCTTCTAAGTGATCAAACTTGAAAGAGTTATTGTGATTTCATGGTAGAACATGATCCATCTACCAAGAGTTCTATATTTCTCTTGATCGTTTTATTTTTCAAGGGTTAACCGTCATCTGAATTATTCAATCACTATACTTTATAGTTCTTACTCTGATAAATTTTTGGCCTTTTTTTTAGAAAAAAAAAAGAGGTAAGATACTCATTTCTCATGCTCTTTTATTCTTGGATATCCTAAGTGACATTTTTTAATCTGAAGAATTTGAACGGAGATATCGTTTCTTACTTTCAAATGAAATAATTTTAAATGAAGTATATCAAAACATTTTGTTTAACTTAATTGGAGTAAAAGGAAGTTAATTGGTAGATAAGATTTTTTCAAATTGACTTTCCTTTGCATACCAACCGATATATCAGGCTGGCCTCACAACCAGTCTATTCACTATTCTATTGTGTTATATTTACACCAGACGTTTTGTAGCAGGCTTTTTGGTGTTGGGCTTCTTTGGACAATCCTTTTAACAAAACGTTTGCCATTTGAATTTTCAAGGAGCAAACAACATGTTTCCATGCGATGTTCAGCTTGCTATGGTATGGTGAGGTCATGTGGAACTAGTCTGCATACTCTCTTCACTTAACCAATTAAATAAAGTAAAGTATAAATAATGATTCTCACTTGCTGTGATATGCCAGTTCGGAGGGTAGTTGCTCATTACCTTTTGTGGGACCATCTTCAATAGCATAAATTTTTAAATTAATTTAAACGTGGTATGAGTAGTCTACAAGAAGCTCTTCTGAGATCAATTGCCCCCATTCAAAACAATCAACAAAGGATGGTTTATTTGGAGAGAAGAGTTTTCATAGTAGTTGCTACCTTTACCTGTGGTTTAGTTGGTAGAGTACTGGGTTAAATATCCAGAAAACCAGGGCTCCTTTCTGGATTCGTTCAACCTCAAATGTCTACTCTTATAAAAAGTAATTAAATTATTATTTACTCAGTTTATCCTGTTCTAGGAAAAAAAAAAGTATGTAACCATTATTATACACTACTCTTTGAGCTCAATGAACGTAGTAATATTTGTTTCATGCAACCCACCTCATGTTTTTCTGGCAAATTGGCCAATAAGTATCTGTCGATTCCCTCATCCAGCATCCATGACTCCCTTTTAAGTTTGTCTTGCATGGTTTGCTCATATGCTTCTGGGTAAAGAGGTGCTTTTTCTATTTTCCGTTCAATTTCCTAAAAATTTTAAAGTTTAAATATTTTGATATGAAGCAAACATGATATAATACTTATTTATCATGTGATTGTGGCTCAACAATGCTTAATTGATATGAGTAGAAAGCTCATCATAGCTCATAGATTCAGGCCTTCCTTAGAAGTCTACTTCTACTATGGGTTGGATCAAAACATTTTATATAATCAGTGTTGATGGAATTTTAATTTTTTACAAATATTGTTCTGTACATGTCTTCTCTGGATCAAATATTAATGTAGTTAATTGTATTTTTTTTGTTTTAGCCTTCTGTAAATCACCACTTATACCCAACTGATTTTACCATCTGAAGTACTCAGTCACTAAGCACCTCAAGCCCAACTAACATTTTAATGGAAATTTTATATAGGCTTCTTACTGCATGAGAATTCGAGAATAGACAGTGAGATGAGGTCATCAGCGTGTCATATTCCGTTCTGTACAACATCTGCTTAGTTTACGCTGCACCTGAGTTTTTCACATTTACATCATGAATACATGTATTATTATACATTTGGTATATTTACCAATTTGGGATGGCATTTGTTCATTTTAAAAACACTTTCTTTTTTTTATCTGCTTCTCTTCAGTATGAAGTATGAACTAACTGACTTAGGGGATGGGCCTCTGCCACAATTTTAAACAATTCCCTTTGGCCTGAAGGTCATTCAGCTGATTTAAATTTAGCCTCCCCCTCCTCTTTACTCCATCCTGATACTCCAAGGACTTAACTTTTTCCTGGCCTGGGATGCCACAACTAACACAATTTGTTGCCCTTCTTAATTGCAAAGATGCTTCCTATATAACTCCATTACTTAAACATATCTATTGATCTATCTACACTCTCTAAGCTCCAAATATCTTATTTAGGGCTCTTCACTCATTGACTAGGCCTTCCGGTGTTCCTTGGTGAGGATCCATGTAGTACTGCCCTTTATATTTCTTACTACTGATCATGTTGTGTTGTATATTTGCACTTTAAAGTGCACATTCACAAAATGTGTTTGTCTGTCTAAGAGTGTGTGTGCACATGGGTGACTGAGAAAAATGTTAAAGCCAATAATAAAAAGTTATAAATGTTTTATGAGCCTCACAAAACCTACATATATATCAACTGTATTAACTTCGCAATTGACATGGAAAATAAACTTCTTATTAACTATTAAGAGAAAGAAGAAAAGTTAAATCCCTAATGTCTCACATTTCCAATCCTTTCAGCAGATTTCCCTTAGGGGAAATCAGCCATTGAGGTTGTATCCATGACACAACTTTCAAACAATTTCCTCAAATGTCCATTGATTCTACATTGGAGATGATGTCTGTAATAATGAATGAGATGTTTTACTTACCCACAAGTAGTCCCATATTTGTCTTGAATTCATCTCGTCTATCTTTGAGTTTAAAACTTCAAATTTTGTTATAATTATATTATTCCATCCTTCCAGGTGATGATCAATATAATCAAATGCGACTTTGTTTTTAGCCCACCATGCATTGTTTTTATTATAAGCATGAACTTTAGTGGCATTTTTTAACATGTTTTTCCCTCTGAAGTGGATTCCATGACATATTCTTAATGGTAACTGAAAATAAAAGTCAATTTTTATATTATACTACTTAATGTAAATTAAAATTTATCTTTATAATCTCGAGAATGTTCAATTCAAATGATCTCTCATTAGCAATTAATGTAATAAATTAATTAATTTCCATGTTTTCTGTTGTTTTGTTATATTAGCAGCCATTGAGGTTGTATGACACAATTTTTGAAAAAATTCTTCATAAGCCCATTGATCCTACCAGGAGATAGATGATGAAAATCAGGTCCATTCAGGACTGTACATGTATTTGTCTATAACTGCTCTAGCAGTCGCAATTTTAGTTTGACTGCTACCATACTTGATATTTAAACAGTTTATGCAAAACTAAAGGGTTTTTATCAAGTTCGTTAAAAGCTGAAATTGGACCATAGAAAGGGCCGGTTGGGAGGAGGATTTTGAAATATCTGTTACGATACGTCGGATTGAAAATTTCTATAGTGCCATTCTTATTGAACATTTTATGGCTTAATGATTATATATACATTTTTCGTCATCTTGAATATTAATTGAGATATTTGAATTTTTAGCAGATTTCCCTTAAAAAGGAAATTACCTATTGAGCTTGTCCTCTTGACGCGATTTTCAAAACATTTCTTCAAATGTTCATTGATCCCACCTAGGAGTGTTACCAAACTTGATATATAAGCGTTTTATGTAAAAAGAATGATCAAATTCGTGTTTGGCTGAAATTGGACGGGGGGAGGGAGGTGTTAGAGGGGAGGAATTTCGAAAATTTGAAATATCTTAGTTGTTATAATTCATATCAAAAAAGTGTACAGTGCAATATTATTGCAAATTTAATTGCCTATAAATGTTGTTATATAAATATTTTCTCTATCATGAATATTAACTGAGATATTTGATTTTTTCAGATTTCAGCCTTCAGTGAATCCTCATTTCTACTCACGTCATATTAACAATAAGCTATTATATCATGAAATACTTTATTCTAAGTTTAAATACCAAGTAATGGTCTCATTGAACTTTCCAATTTAAGATAAATGCAAATAACGCAGCCCCTGTGTGAAGGACTTTTTTAGGTTTCAGCCTTCAGTAAACCCCCATTCCTACTCATATCAGTTAACAATAAGCTCTAATATCATCATAACTTTATTCAAAGTTTATGTACCAAATATTGTTTTTAGCAGATCTTTACTAGATGAGATACATTCATGTACCTTGTGTTATGACATCATCAATTTTTATTTAATGTTCTTGACTCTAAAATGTTTATTTGGTCTATATCATACTCGATATTTAAGTGTTCCACTCAACTAAAGATTATATTCATTAATGGTTGAAGTCAACCCTGGAAAAGAGGGGAAGGGGGTTTAAAGGAAGTTGAATTTGAAAATTCAAAATATCTCCATTATTATGAATCGGATAGACAAATGTTATGGGACAAATATTTTTAAGCTAGCATTGCCTTACAATTCTTGTTATATACTTTTTTTCTAACTCAAATATTAAGCAAGTTATTCATACTTTCTTGTTTGCGGTCTTCAGAACCCCCCCCCCTTCTATTCACCAGTTTTTATTTTGAAATAGAGAATACATTGTGTGCTGAGATCAGTAGTTTGTCGTATCAGCACATGGGAAATCTGCTTTGTGTTGGGATTTGGTGCGACAGACTTTTATATTATTGAACATTCATTATTATGAATAATATGTTTTAATTTACCCAGTTGTTGAATTAATGCTTTGTTTAATTCCATCCTGGAACTGAGATAAAAGAAAAAAATGTATTTATCTATATTTCATTAACTTATATATATATATATATTATATATATATATATATATATATATATATATTATATATATATATATATATATATATATATGTGTGTGTGTGTGTGTGTGTGTGTGTGTGTGTGTGTGTGTGTGTGTGTGTGTGTGTGTGTGTGTGTGTGTGTGTGTGTGTGTGTGTGTGTGTGATAGTTTCATATGTAATAATAGTTCCTTATATCATAACACAGGGAAAACAAATTGTGCTAAAGAAGGAAACTCTTACAGGAAGGGTGTCCCAGAAACCTTGCCTATGAAAGAAATTGTTGTCACTGGTTAATAAATAAGTTAAAAAATAAACAGAACAACTGTTGATTGAAATGGCTGGATCATTTGAAAAGCTGGGTTTAAAAAATGATGCTATGTTGAATGTTTCATATGTTCAAATGTTTCCGTTTTAACATTCTAGATGTTTTACATAAATATTGCTTTCACATACTTACTGGATGATGCCTTTGTCTTTCTCTGAGTGCCTCCACTCCTTGTTGTTGACTTGTTTCATCGCCAGTTTGAAGATCTCTGAATGTATAGTTTAGAGTATTTGTTGCAAACCTGTACTTGTCACATATGCTCGAAATGTAAGAAAGTGTTGACATGCCAACTATTAAATCCCTCACCCATTCTTTATCCATATTTCCGCCTTCTGCCATTTGCCCAATTAAGCTATACACCTTAAACAAGTAAAGAACCATTTAGTTAATACTCTTGTAACCTTAACACATTATTTTAAGGAAACTATGGTGCAATTTTCCTTAAAGCAGGATTTCCAATTTAAAATAAATATAATAGCAGTGAATTCTGAAAGGCATTAAATTTATATATACTATCAATCCCAAGATGTTGCTCAGATAACAGAATGTGAATTATCGAAGACTCATTCTAAAATTCTTCAAAAGAAGTACTTCCCAACACTTCAGAGTGCATGTTTGTTCAAAACCTGGTAATGCAAATAAATTCAGTAGTAGCAGCACTAAGAAATTGATTATTACTAATGAGGCAATAGTTTTATTCTAACCATACTTTAGCCCCTTCTACTGACATTACTTTCATAATTGTCTAAAGCATTGTTTACATTTATGAATGTCAAATATTTTTGCCTGAATTTGCCTCTCATAGAACTGCTGAACCATAGCCATAGACATACACATATGTAACTTAATATTCGTGTATCCAATTCATCCGTTCTAATATAAAAATTATTTGGCGTGTCTAGGTTTATTTCTATAAACATTAGGGTGTCCTTGATGACTAACAGGTGGATGTTATTTCCCATAACATAAGAAGAAACATCAGTAGGAATTTAAAATAACTATAATAATTTGAAAGTATAATGGTCACTCTTAACCATAGATAGAATCAGTCATTTCTTTTTTTTCAATTTAGTAAATTTTAAAAGGTTAAATTCAGCAAGTATATTAAATTAAATACCTCCTTTGAGGACGGATCACCCATCATCATATTACTTCCAAAAACATTTGAATCTTGACAGTAATTCCCAAAATCTATATTATTGACAAATGAATGTGCTTCAATAAGTCTCTTAATTCTATAAAATAAAAATTATTACAGTTCTTTAAAATTAGAAAAAAAAGATACATTTAAAAATATTATACAAAAATTTAACACATTAATAGCCATATATTTATACATTTCGTAGCTAAGATTAGTGTATACTTTAAAATATTTCAAGTTACTAATGTTCCATGATCTAGAACACTTTTAGGGTCCATAGTCTCTGAGAAAGGGCCTTGTAGTTTCATAAGCACGATTTATCCATCCATATAACACTATGTGTCCAGATTTCATTTAAAAAAGACAAATCTTTATAAGAAGTCAATGTAAATCCACAATCCTTTACATGAATTTATACATTGTTGGAAAACTCTCATCGAAGTTTGCACTTTTAATGGACTAAAAATGATTGTTCAGTTAATAATTTGTATTTTGCTGAATATGAGAGTGCAGATCAGGAAAACAGGTCTTAGTAACTGGAAGTCTTCCCGACAATTTCTTCCATTTTCCATATTATTGCGTTAGTAATGTCTAACTATCTACATTTGAAATCTCTTTTAGTATGTTTTATGCTCGTTGATCAAAAACTTTTGGAAAGTTTATTTTCTGGCATGTGCTGAGATCCAGGAATAGGCGTTATGTCTCTCGGCTCACACTAATGCAATTGTGTTACATATTTCTTTCTTTATTCTTTGCTTCGAGTC
Source organism: Riptortus pedestris (assembly GCA_019009955.1). Lineage (NCBI taxonomy): Eukaryota > Metazoa > Arthropoda > Insecta > Hemiptera > Alydidae > Riptortus > Riptortus pedestris. The sequence goes on from CM032229.1 coordinate 94,860,423, forward strand.
ATCATTGTACTAAATCAAAGCACCAAAACCACTAAAGTCACACCTAACCCTCCTTCCTTCTAGCCAATTGTACTATTTTCTATGTAGGTCTGAATCCATTAACTGTAAAGTATTAATTTTCTCTTTCCAAAGTCTCTATTTAATTACAATGAGCATTCCAAAACCCCATATTCCACCCAAACTTTTTTTTATTCAATTCTTATAATTTCTCTCAATGTGGATTAATGTCAGAATCAGTACTCTAAAAATAATATTTTCTTTTTAAAATGGTGACTAAATGTGTGACATTCTCTTCTGTCCCAACTGTTTGATTTTTAAGTGAAAATAATTTTATTCATTCTCTTAATAATATAAAATTAATGTTAATAACATTTATTTATTAACTTCCACTTTATATTTCTATGGCTAATTTGGAAGAGGGAACAATTTAATGAATGGCTTATTTTATATTTATATTTAAACAGATGTGTATTAAAACTATGAAAAATATTTTAGAGTACTGCCAAGAAAAGTATAGTATGAGGTTATTTGCATAAGTAAAGCCAGCTCTAAATTAATATTTGTGGTTGATAAATATACATGATTGTGTTTTAGCAGCAAAAATCTAGGTTGCTAAAGTTTAATAATTTTTTTGAACCTGCATAATAATTTATTTCATTCATTTATGATATTAAGTTTTGAAGTAATGAAGTTGTATTCACTGAACACTAATTTGGATGTACATAGTTAAAATACTGGATTTACAACAAATAAAACTTGATTCAATAAATAAATAAAAATATGCCATCCCATGCAATTTTAGTTACTGAATAAAACTGTGTTAGATTAAAATTTTTATTTTTTTGTCAGTGCAGCAGCTTCTTTTTAGGTTCATCTCCTAAAGGTTGCTTCTGTATAGTGCAGCAAGGCAGTGGATATACATTGACGGGACAGCTCACAGAATACCCATGTATGAGCCTTACCATTTATTCTCATGTTCTGGCTTTATCTCGTCATCAAAACGAAAGTTGTCTTTATAATAGTGACCAACCACTAACACTTACGTAGGATAATTGAATAATTAATGTCAGATGAGTACAATTTTAATACAATGATTAAAAAAATATTATAAGAGTGTTTAGTAAAAATATGTCTCTGACTATCTAGAACTGTAAGATAGAATGGTTTATTAAAGTAAATATTAGAAAAATGGTGTACGAACTTGTGCATATAAGGTACAAATGGCCTTACAACACACTCCCAAGGCTTTTCTCGTTCTGGGCCTCTTTCATATTTCTGAGCGCTGTAAACACTATTCATTTCCTCCATAAAGTCCAATACATATATTAAACCACAAACCGGAAGCCACAAATTAACTCCTGACATGACATTATCACCAACCTGGACAAAGAGAGCATTTATTATTACAAAGAAATTTCTGTTAATTTTGTGCATAATATATTTCCTTCAAACTTTTCATGTGCCTTTTTATTTCTTTGAATATATTATTTAAAAACAACCGGGCCATGGCCATCCTCAATAACAAAAGTCAACTTGTAAAAAGTGTTTACATGGATCAGTTAATTTTTATTCTTAAGAAAAAAGGATAAATAAATGGGGGGAGTTTCTACTTGTAGAATGTAATATCTGATGACAGGTTGTTCCATCTCAATTTCTTTAAAAAAAGGAAACTTTTGTCATGCTAAAATCACACACTAATGATGTTACATAACATATAGAATAGAATAAGGTGCCACAAACTGTCACTGCGTCTAGGCCTACCCCAGTAGCCTTCGCCAGATCTGAGTTAAAGATTTCCAATGTGTAATGAACCCAAGAAAGTCTGCCAATTTTTATGAATTTTATTATTATCCCATTGTTCTAAATGACTAACAATTCCTGATTCTTACAATGTCTCCAATTGTTCCACTTTTTACTTGGACATATATGTGCCAAAGAATTCTCCTTTTAGAATTTTCCTCTATTACTGATCCAATTTCAGCTGAATGAAACAATTAAATATTGAGTATTAGAAACATTTTCTAATCAAAACGAGAATTGATGATGTTTTTACAAGAAGTATTTGCATCTATCGCACATAGTAAAAGTTCAATAAAGACAATATTTGATATTTAATTATCGAATGAAATTATTCATAATATAACAGTTAATGTGACATGAGTAGGAGTAGGGTGTTACTGAAGGCTGAAAACGTAAAAATACAATAGCTTGGTTAATAATCAAGATAATGAAAAAGAGTGTATAACAACCTTTATAGGGCAATATATTTTCAATAAAATTGATTCTATACAATTTCTTTACATGATATTTTGAATTATAGAAATTTCAGTTGTTAGCAAACCTGAGGTTTAAATGTTTTACAAAAATGTTTCAAAACGAGTTTGGTATCGATCAAACAAAAATTGCGACCGCTAGAGCGTTGACAGACAAATGTTTATATAATATATACCTCAATGTTTATGTAATATATTCCTCAATGGAAATCTGCTAAAAAGAAAGATATTAACTTCGTTTGCCTGGGCATATAGTCTAATTAGTCCCATGTATTGTCATTTCATCACGAGATTCACCCTGCTATAATTAGTATGTGACAATGTGCCACTCACGCTTGGCGGACGTTTTAGCAGATTTTCTTTAAGGGAAATCAGCTATTGAGGTTATACTCTACACGATTTTCGAAAAATGTCTTCCAATGCCCATCGATCCTGTCCAGGAGATGACCAAAATGAAGTCTTCAAAACTATATATACACACATGTATTTACCTGTTATCGATCAAGTGATTCCAGATTTTTAATGTTCTGTATTTAAACGTTATGCTTAACTAAAGATCAAGTTCGTTAACGGTTAAAATCTGGCCAGGGGAGGGGGGGATTTTCCACTCTTACTCACATCATATTAATTATAAGCTGTTATATCATGAAACCCTGCATTTGAAGGTTAAATGCCAAATGTGTTGTGATGTCACCAAACTACTTTAAGCTCTTGTCTCGAAAATGTTAATTTGATCTATACCATATTCTATATTTAACCGTTTCATCCATCACTAAAGATCAGTTATTGGCTGAAATTGGTGCCGGAATAGTGGGTGTTTAGAGGGGGGATTCGAATATTCAAAATATCTCAGTTATTATGAGTCGGATCGTAAAATATTATAGAACCAATCTTGTTAAACTAATGCTGGTCTACAATTGATTTCCTATACATTTTATCGTAACTGAACTATTAAGCGAGTTATTTGTACTTTCTTGTTTTCAGCCTTCAGTGCCCACCCCACACGCCCTGTGTGGCGGACTTTCTTAACTACGTGAAAACAGTGTGCTGCGGGAGACTGGAAAAGAGTTAAAAAGTCCGTCACGCAGGGGCTGCGTAAACTAAGCAGATTTCCTGCATACTGCTAACACAACACCACCGTGAATAAATGTAAACGGAACTAAGAAATGTCTCAGTCAATTTCAATAACCTGCCGACCGGAAGCGTTTGAAATCTAAACAAACAGATCGGCCAGCCTTACACCGGAAAGAAAAAGTCCGTCACGCAGGGGCTGCGTAAACTAAGTGATTTCCCGCGCGAAGTATTACAATAGAGAAATCTGCCTAATAACAACGGCAGTAGTAAGGAATCTCTAAACCTATACACGAGGGACGAATAGTTACGGCAACGGCCGCCAGAGCTCTCGCATAGCCCTCCTGTCGGCCGCACACACAATACAAATGCAAATATCTCGGTTAATATTCAAGATACAGAATAAATGTATAGAATAATATTTATAGTAAATTTAATTTGTAATAAGATTGATCCTATACAATTTTTCGATCCAACGTATATTACGAAGATATTTCGAATTTTCAAAAATCCCCCCCCCTCTGAACCCCCCCCCTCCCACTGGTCTGATTTCAGCCATTAACGAACTTGATCTTTCATTTTACATAAAACGATTAAATATGAAGTTTGGTAACGATTAAACAAAAATATACAGTTTTGAACGGACCTCATTTTCGTCATCTCCTGGGTAGGATCGATGGACATTTAAAGAAAAATTTCGAAAATCGCGTCATGAGTACAACCTCAATAGCTGATTTCCCTTAAGGGAAATCTGCTAAAACAATTAATGAAATATATCAGAATGTAACATATTAATTTTATTGAGAACTATTTATTATATTTAATACTGTACATAACACTCTTACCGAAACATGAATTCCGTGACTTAAACCGAATCATCCGGTCGCACAAACCGGGAAGATTTAATACTAATTCCCATCAACAAATTCGTTATTTTTATTTATTGTTTGAATAACTTGTATCACATTTTAACCACCAATTATTGTCATTTTTAATCCTTTCATTGAAATCTCTGTCATCCGTACGATATATAGATCATGGCGATGAGCGTTGTATTGGTCCAAGGCTCAATGAAGGCTCCATAGCAAATCATATACTACGAAAACACACACGAAAAGAATACGATCAAACAGTGTTACAAGCTATAATGAAAGGTACACAACATCACGACATACGTAAACCGAATTACCCCGTATCTTAGACCAACTACGTACGTAGGCTGTTACCCGAAACAAGAGGTATACGAAACCGGAGCAAAACGAGCAATAGCTAGTCAAGGTCGAATGGCGTTGACAAATTAATCCAAAACACTTTCTGTGTGTAGAGGAAGGAAAGACTGACAGCTAATGAGGTGGAGAGCCCACCAATATTAGGAGGTCTACCAATACATGAAATATGAAAATCTCTACCGGCCTCTCAGACCGGTGTTTCGGTAAAAGTGTTAATAATGAGTCAGAATAATTGTCAATCAATCAAATTTTAGTAATCCAAGACCTTAAGACGAGGGGGTGACACCAGGACACATTTGTATGTATCTCGTATAATGAAGGTCTCTTGAATAACATATTTGGTATTTAAGCTTCGATTAATGTGGTTTATTATATAATAGAGTATTCTTTATGTAACATGAGTAGAAGTGGAGGTTTGCTGAACGCTGAAAACTGAAAAATGCAAATATCTCGGTTAATATTCAAGATAGAGAATAAATGCATATGGCAATAATTATAGTACATTTAATTTACAATAAGATTGGTTCTATCCAATTTTTCGATCCGACGTATAGTAACGGAGATATTTCGAATTTTCGAAAATCCTCCCCTCTATCCCCCCCCCTCCACCTTGTCCGATTTCAGCCGTTAACGAACTTGATCTATCTTTTTACGTAAAACGACTAAGTATCGAGTTTGGTAACGATTAAACAATAATTGCATATATTAATATATATATATATATATATATATATATATATATATATATATATATATATATATTTTGAACGGACATCTACTAGGTAGGATCGATGGACATTGGAAAAAAAAATTTGAAAATCGCGTCATGAGTACGACCTCAATAGCTGATTTCCTGGGAAATCTGCTAAAACTGGTGTAGCTGATATGGCTCCTCTGGAAATGGAAATACTCCTACGTTGATTCTTGATGCAGAAAGGGAATGGGTTGGATTAGGACTGGTTAACTTTGGTACAGGGTTTTCATGAATTGCCTAAATTGCTTCAGAAAGAGTTTGAAGTGGCAAAATGATCTGGATAAAGGGTAGAGAGAAGCCACAGTGGAATTCTGGCTTTGGGTGGAAAGTAATGATTACCTGGGAGCATAAACGAGGTTTACTCGTCCTGGCAAAGGCTTTGGAATGGAGGCAAATATTCGTGTAGGATAAGGGTTATGGTGAACAGTTATGAGCTCGAATTACAAAGAGTTTTCAATTTGAATCGCCACCGTGAATGTTAAGTGAATAAATACAAACGGCAATGAGAAATCTGTAAGTTAATTTACATATTAATAACTTCTACAACGGAAAACATCTGAATTGTAAACAATCAGGCAAGCTAACCTCTCAGAGCTGAATAGATAAATAGAAATATTATAGGCCGGAAAGAAAAACAATTACTTAAATATATCTGAATATAACATATTATTTTTATTGAAAACTATTTACTATAGTCAATGCTGTAATTTATAACGAATCAGCATAATTTTTATCTCAATCACTTAAATTTTAGTAATCCAAGGACAAAAGAAGGAGCAGGGGTCAACAGAGCGTATTCGCATATATCCCACAAAGTAAAAGTTGAATGAAAACAATATTTGGTATTTAACCTTAGAATGAAGTGGTTCATGATATATCAGCTTATTATTAATATATATATTTATTTATAGAGCATTGAATTTTCAATAAGATTGGCTCTTTACAATTATTTGATCCGTATAGCCATTTGCCGTATAGTAACGGAGATATTTCGAAATTCCTCCCTTCAAACACCCCCCCCCCCTACCACTTTTCTGATTTCACGAACTTGATCTGTATTTTTACATAAAATGTTTAAATATAGAGTTTGGTAAATATCAAACAAAAATTACGACCGCTAGAGCTTTAACGGTAATATATATATATATACTTTTGATTGGAAATTTGAAAAAAATATAATGATATAATAGTTAATTACAAAAGGGAATAATTATTTTTACTCAGCTCTCTCTCCCTCTCATAAAAATAAAAATTAACTTGATGCCCACGCTAAACGGAATATTTATTTATTATACATGTTTTCTTGCGTACAATAATACGAAAATTGTGCGAAGAATTAACTTGTGTAGTTTTCAACTAGGTTATTTTCTCCGCCTATCTAGTGAATCTTCAATTTCAGACCCTACTAACTTCAAAAATATGTTTTCAGAATATGCTCCCTATATTACATCTCACGCTATTATTGTGTGATTTACAGATTTATTTTACATTATGTGCGTTATGGGGAGGGGGTTGGGAGATAGATAGCATGGGGCAACAAAATGTTGACTCCGGCCACCTATATCTCTGCATCTTCTATTTCTACAATTGGGTTTTAGCAGATTACCCTTAAGGGAAATCAGCTAGTTGGCCATGACACGATTTTCGAAAAATTCAAATGTCCATCAATTCTACCTAGGAAATGGCGAAAATGAGGTCCGTTCAAAATTGTATATATATATATATATATATATATATATATATATATATATATATATATATTGAGATAAAAATTATTCTGATTCATTATAAATTGGAGTACTATATATTTAAATAGTTTTCAATAAAATTAATATGTTATATTTTGATATATTTCAGTAATTGTTTTTCTTTTCGTTTAGAGGTTGTTATCATTTCAGACGCGGGCAGGTTATTAAAATTGTTTGACAGATTTCTTATTACCATTTTTATTTATTCATTTAATATTCACGGGGGTGTTGTGTTACCAGTATGTAGATTTATGTACTGTTAAACCTCTCGAAGGAAACTTCTTAACTTACGCAGCCCCTGCGCGACGCACTTTTTTAAAAGTGAGTTGAACTTGAGTTTGTCAATGAAGTCAATTACATAAATGCTAAAAATATTTAGAAAATTTACTTATAAGTGTATTAATTAGTAATTGTACCTGATCCATTTTGTTGTATTCATTGAACACTGCTGGCACATAAAATAACGGATCAAATGATGGATCTTCATGAACGTCAGGCATTTCAACATCTTCAAGAAACTCTTCACAAAAATTAATCATAGCGCTGAAATGAGTCATAAATTATTAATAATTGTAAACTAATTTATAATGTTTCCTCAATGCACAAGTCACAAAGGACTAATCCTAATCTTTATGCAAGGTGTCCAGAAAGGGTAGGGGGTATTTATAAATTCAATTAAAAACAAACCACAAGTCAGAAAATATATATATATATATATATATATATATATATATATATATATTTTTTCAATTTTAGAGAAGATATTGGAAAATTAATTGGCAAAGATTATGTTGTCCAAATGTTGACCCTCCCTTTGCTGGCATTCCTCTAAACGGAAACGGAAATTAGCCACCACGAGTCTATACACATCTCCGGAAATGACGGCCATTTTGGTGCGGGTGTTGTGCTTCAGTTGCAGTAGAGTTCGTGGTTTATTTGCGTACACTTTCTGCTTAAGGTATCCCCACATGAAATAATCAGGGGGTGTCAGATCGGGGCTTCTCGGAGGCCAGTTGATGGTTCCTCGACGAGAGATCACTTTTTTCTGTGAAAAGTTGATTGACAACCGCAAGCGATTGGTTTGAATTGTGGCAAGTTGCCCCATCTTATTGAAACCATGTCTCCGCATTAAAACCTTCAAACTCCTGTAATTGTGGAGCCAAAAAGTTCCGTAACATGTCGCAATATCGCTCACTATTTACCGTAAGTGCTCGCCCTCGCCGGTCTTCAAAAAAATACGGCCCAATGATGCCTTCCCCAGACATGGCAGCCCACACGATAACCTTTGGACTATGTAGTGGTCGTTCATGTACAATAAAGTCTTTGAATTGGCATTAGCCGAATATCGTACAACAGTCATGCTTCATATTAAATGAAGGTTTGTTGGAATTACTGGAATATTGAAAAGAATTCGTCGCATCGTAATAACAGCTGGAATCGGGAGGGGAAAGAGCTGCTCTGAGATTGGGAAGCCTTAAGAACAATTTCCGTAACAATATAGCGGCAGTACCAACTCAACAATGTAGTCCTGTCGCAAACAATTTAACTCAGCGTTATTTCAAAGGTCAGACTAACGCGGTTGCAACATGGGAGAAGAAATAAGTAATAGGAACAAGGTAGGTAGAGAGGCAAATAACCCTAACTGGATATATAAGTGTTTCATGCAAAACTAAATGTCAAGTTCGTATACAGTGGGAGTGGGGGGTTAGAGGAGGGTAATTTCGAAAAATTGTTTAGAACCAATCTTATTACAAAGTAATGTTCTAAAAATGTTCTTATGTACCTCTTTTCTTTATATAGTTTTCGGCCATCTGTAAACCCCCATTCGGACTCATGTCATATTAACAACAAGCCGTTATATCATGAACCACTTCATTCAAAGGTTAAATACCAAATATGGTTTTTATTGAACTTTTACTTTGTGAGATACACGCAAATTCATTGTGTGATGACGTCACCACATACGATTTTACATTCTTGTCTCGAAAATGTTTATTTGAGCTTTACTATTCTCCATAGTTAACCGTTTCAGGCAACACTAAATTTCATATTTGTTATTGGCTGAAATTCGACCAGCAATAGATGGGAGCAATTTGAAAATTCAGAAAATATCGGTAATAATCAGTCAAATCGTAAGATAGTATAGAACCAATATGTTTTAACTATTGATAGTCAACATTTGGTTTTCTATGCATTGTTTCGTTACTCAAGTATTAAGCCTGGTTTCAGCCTTGAGTACACCCCCCTCCGGCTACTTCTACTCATCGGTTTTAGCAGATCCCTTAAGGGAAATCAGCTATTGGGGTTGTACTCATGACGGAATTTTTGAAATTTTTCTTCAAATGTCCATCGATCATAACTAGTAGATGACGAAAATGAGGTCCGTTCAAAACTGTATATATATATATATATATATATATATATATATATATATATATATATATATATATATATATATATATATATATATATACTAGCAGACCCGGCCACGCGTTGCTGTGGCTAAAGTTATTGTTATATTACATTGTAGTATACAATTTAGGAGAACATCAGTCACGGGGTCCACCATGCTTTTAACATAGATGGTATTTGTAAAAAAATATGGTGACCTCCATGACAGATTTTCTACGACTACAACCCTTTAGTACAATGAAATTATTTACGAACCAAGACGGAAATGTTGAAGTTGGTACACAAATTCAAGGGATTAGGATTTGAAGGGGAAGGACGTTGAATACGATTGATTAAAATTTTCTTACAGTTTATATTAAACTGATGAGCTCTTTCAACACGTTTGCGTCGTGCCTCTCTGGTGTTTGCGTTGTTGAGGTTAGATTTTTTCGGTGGCATTTTACTGAAAATATTAATTTAATCGTTTGATAATATATTAATTAATTATTATAATTATGTGATAATACTTACATGTATATATTTTATAATTCTAGAATTTTGAATAATGAAGCACAAATAAGTAAAAAGCAGGAATAATTTCACTGTATTATCGTCACTATAATTTGAATTTGATTTACACTTCGGTCTAAGTAACAATTGCTAACACCAAAAATTAAAAAAGGAGAAATAATTGAATTTCACGGTATTTCGTTTATTACAAAATAAATTTAATTTATACTTTAGCCTCAATAACACGTGGTGATCATGCTATTGAATTGTAGCTAATATGACACGTTTGTCAGTTTACCATAGCAGTGCCATCTATTGATTACTTACTCAATCCAGTCGAAAAGTATCGACATCTGTTAGAATCTTTTGGAGTTAACAGATAATTGTGACTGTTAGTTAATTAATTATAGACAAATAATTTGCAATAAAATAAAATTGTGACTATAATTAAAGATCTATGCTATCCTATCTCTCAAGTTGGACCAGACTGCTCACGGTGTGCCAATTTAATTTAAAATCGGTTAAGTAGTTTAGGAGTCCATCGCGGACAAACATCGTGACAGGAGATTTATATATATTAAGATATATATTTGTCTGTTACCGCTCTGGCAGTCGCAATTTTTGTTTAATCGTTACGAAACTCGATATTTAACCGTTTTATGTAAAAAGACAGATCAAGTTCGTTAATGGCTGAAATCGGACCAGAGGGAGGGGGGGTTTAAAGGGGGGATTTTTGAAAATTCCAAATATCTCCGTTATTATGCATCGGATCGAAAAATTGTATATAATCAATCTTATTGCAAATTAAATTTACTATAAATATTGTTATATGCGTTTATTCTCTATCTTGAATATTAACCGATATATTTGCATTTTTCAGTTTTCAGCAAACCGCCACTTCTACTCATGTTACGTAAACAATACTCTGCTACATAATAAATCACATTATTGGAAGTTTAAATACCAAAAATTGTATTCAAGAGATCTTTATTATACGAGATACATGCAAATATGCCCAGGTGACCCCCCCCCCCCCACATCTTAAAGTTTTGGACTACTAAAATTCTATTGATTGAGATAACAATTATTCTGACTCATTATTAATTACAGTCCTAGATATAGTAAATAGTTCTCAATAAAATAATGTGTTATATTCTGATATATTTCAGTAATTGTTTTTCTTTCCGGTGTGAGCCGGGCCGACCCGTTTGTTTACATTTCTAACCTAACGCTTCCTGTCGGCAGGTTATTGAAATTGGATGAAACATTTCTTATTTCCGTTTGTATTTTTTCTCGGTGTTATTGTGTTAGCAGTATGTATATTTATCTATTACTAAACTTCCCGAGGGAAATCTGCTTAGTTTACGCAGCCCCTGCGTGACGGACTTTTTAAATAGAGAATATGGGGTGTGATGAGATCACAAGCGTTTTATGCCAACACGTGGGTAATCAGCTTAGTTGACGTGCATGACGGACTTTTTGTTTGATCGTAACCAACCCCGATATAAAATATTATTTATTTGTCTCATAAACGTTTCGTGTGAAACTAAAGAAAGTTCGTTGACGGCTGAAATTGAACCATGGGGGTGGGGGGTGGCTGTTGGAGTGGTTATCTGTGCACTTTTTCTTATCAATTAACGGTTGAAATCGGACTATTTTAAATAACTTCATAATTACAAGTGAAACGAAAAATGGCATGAAACCAATCTTATTGCAAATTGAATTAACTATAATTATTGTTATGTACAGATTTTCTCAATCATGAATATTAACCGAAATATTTGGATTTTTATGTTTTCAGCCTTCAGTAAATCCATGTCATATTAGCAATAAGTTATTTAATAGCATAAACCACATTAATATAAGCTTACATACCAAATATTGCTTTCAAGAGACCTTTATTCAACAAGATACATACAAACTCGTTGTGTGATGACGTTATAAATTAAGAATTTAAGTTCCTGTATCAAAAATTTTTATTTGATCTATACCGTACCTACTCCATATTTAACCGTTTCAATCAACGTTAAAGATCATATTTGTTATTGGCTGAAATCGGACCTGGAAAAGGTGGGGGGGGGGTCAGAGGGCAAATTCTTCAATTTAAATTAAATTTTTCTTCAAATGTCCATCGATCCTACCCAGGAGATGACAAAAAGTCCGTCACGCAGGGGCTCGTAAACTAAGCAGATTTCCCACGTGAAGCTGTACAATAGAGAAATCTCTATACGAGAGCGGAACAGTTACGGCCGAACTAGCTTTTGGCGGGAAACGTTCATTATCGGCCCACATTTTATAAAAATGTAAATATCTCGGTTAATATTCAAGATAGAGAATAAATGTATAGAACAATATTTATAGTAAATTTAATTTGCAATAAGATTGGTCCTATACAATTTTTTGATCCGACGTATGGTAACAGATATTTCGAATTTTCAAAAAACCTCCCCTCTAAACCCCCCTCCCCCTAATCCGATTTCAGCCGTTAACGAACTTGTTCTTTCTTTTATATAAAACGACTAAATATAGAGTTTGGTAACGATTAAACAATAATTGCGACCTCTAGAGCGGTAACAGACTGTAATATATATACAGTTTTGAACGGACCTCATTTTCGCCATCTCCTGGGTAGGATCGATGGACATTTGAAGAAAAATTTCGAAAATCGCGTCATGAGTACAACCTCAATAGCTGATTTCCCATAAGGGAAATCTACTAAAAATGAGGTCCGTTCAAAACTGTATATATATATATATATATATATATATATATATATATCTATATATGTGTGTGTGTGTGTGTGTGTGTGTGTGTGTGTGTGTGTGTGTGTGTGTGAATATTAACCGAGATATTGGCATTTTTCAGTTTTCAGCCATCAGCAAACCACCACTTCTATTCATGTTATATAAACAATACTCTGCTACATAATAAATCACATTATTCGAAGCTTAAATACCAAAAATTGCATTCAAGATACCTTTATTATACGAGATACAAGCAAAAATGTCCTGGCAATCCCCCCCCCCAACTTAAAGTTTTGGACTACTAAAATTTGATTAATTGAGATAACAATTATTCTGACTCATTTTAATTACAGTACTGGATATAGTAAATAGTTCTCAATAAAATTAATATGCTATATTCTGATATATTTCAGTAATTGTTTTTTTTTTCTGGTATGAGGCGGCCAGACCTGTTTACATTTCTAATGCTTCCTGTCGGCAGGTTATTGAAATTGGCTGAAACATTTCTTGTTTCCGTTTCTATTTATTCACAGTGGAGTCATGTTACCAGTAGATTTATCTATTACTAAACTTCACGAGGGAAATCAGTCCATGCGTGACGGACTTTGTTTATTCTGATGTGTTGAAAAGGAGGTATGTATTTGGGAATTAAATATTACAGCTCTTTATGAAATCGAAACTCAATTCATTCCCAACTGCTCTTTCAAAAAGGTTATATGCCGATTTTTGTGTCCATGAATCTAAAATTGCATATATTACCAAATATTCTTCTTAATATTCAAAAAAAAATATAAAGAAATAAGATACTCTAGTGAATGAGGAATATAACTTTTTTCTTTCTGTTACTAATTAAATCCGGGTCATGAGAATTAGTAGCTATGAATTCATTATTTAAGAACATTTACCTTTTATATTTTTTAAATATTTTTCTATGTCCATAGACTGAATATTTATATTTCATCCATCCATAATATCTTATATTGTCGATTAATTTCTTATTAACTACTGTAAGGTTCCTGTATTTCAAACCATTTATATAGTCAAACCACGTGTTAAAAATTTTTAAACATCTCTTATTGTAATGCTTATTCCAATGTGATGTATACTCCTGAAAAAAATAATATACTGATTGAATTAGTATTTTTATGAAATTTACTTATAGACAAATCGCTAGTACACTATTTAAACTTCACCAAATACCAAGTGCCAGCATTATTATGAACTGTCTTTATTTTTATCACAATATATCGTATAACATTTTATTGTTATTCAATTTCAGTACTTCTAAATTAGTACTGGTCTGGAATTAAATAGAATTAAAACTTTACTATTATAATATAACTAATATTCTATTGAAGAAGGATCAAAAAATGTTGTGCACATATCAAACATTTAGTCAGTACGGAACATTGGAAAAATTGTGTGCGTATGTTTTTTGTGTGTTTCTAATATATTATTTGATTTAAATTATCTTGTACTATATTAAAAAATGTACTTTGACTCTATGTATTGGATATTTTCTTCTGTATATTTTAATTTCAGCAGATTCCCTTAAGCTAAATCAGATATTGGCATTGTAGTCATTACGTGGTATTAGAAAATATTCTTCAAATGCACATGGATCATGTCTAGGGTTTTTTTTATTCTATATTATAATATTTGATTTATCCCGGAGAAATAAAAAATCTTGTAAATATGGGATAGGTACATCCTCATCATCAAGGAACATTCTATGCTCTAGAGCCCCTCTATTTTTATTTAATAGAAATCATGTTCGAAATTTTACAGATTCATGTAAAATTTTATAATGTTCATTTATGCCGAAGAGGGGTTGGGAGGAGAGGAATCAAATACAAATTAGTGTATACCTCCGTTAGCTGTCGTGTCGGAGAAAGTTGTCTAATCAAATTTTCTATACTGTTATTGTTCTTAATATTTTTCTCAAACCCGGATATGATCCGAGTTATTTGTATATCCTGTCTCCAGTTTACCGCCAACTCCTTCACATGTGATTTTCACTAAGTCTGCCTAGCTTCACTTGGACTATTTAAATTTCAAGTCATGTTTACATTAGCTTCTTATTTCGAGGCAAATAGAGAATTGAATTTGATATGACATGATGAGTGTTCCATAGAATATGAAAAATCTTATTTAATCAGTCCCTACGCAACAAATGTTTTGGGTTTCTTGTTGTTTTAATCTTACTGTTTGTATAGTTAAAGAATTCTCTTAATACATTTTGAATAAATGTTTACTTACTAGTGCCTTATTTATTCCATCTATGGTTACCCCGTAGAGAATTGGGAGCGTCAACTCCAATTCAACGGCTAAATTATAAAAATATGCCCATTGGAAGTAATGCTTTCTGTTCGAATACCAAAAATCCAAAGCTTTCTTTACTGAAATAAACTTGTTGTTTCCTGCGTTACGTCCTCCCTTTATATCGCCATAAGCTCTGTCCTTTGAATAATCACGGGGTTTTCTGTATACTGAAGGCACTTCATATAAGCAAATCGATCCATCACTGCAACCTGTTATGATTCTGTTTGTGTCCAATATATGAAGCTGGAAGATCAGACAGTATGTTAATGTTGACTGTTGTTGTTAAGTGCCGATTTAGTGGGCTAAAAAATAGTAATAATAACTAATGAATAAAAATAAGAATAAGAGTTTATTTAAATTAATTTTCTTTCGAATTCACTTGCATTAAAAGGATTCCTAACCTAATTCTAGTAAGAGCTGTTCTTGGAAGGAGTCTAGGATCCAACAACGAAATTGAAATATTTCCCTTTCATTTCCTTGGTTCCAGGTAGCGGACATAGTATAATCACAGACTGAATTGCCAACCTTCTCAGAAAGAAGCACCAAAACTTGGAAATTTACATTGAGGTCATTCAGAGGTGTGAGTATGTTGGATATATTGTTTGAAGCCCATAACTCATAATTAAAAATCAAATTAAATGTGATTTATGAACCTATAAATCGATGGTTCCTGAATAAATGCATTATTATCCAAGCGCGATACTACTTGCCATAGGTCCTTTAAGGATAATCTCAAATAATTAGTGAATGTACGTGTAATCATATCTAATAGAAAAAAGTATATCGCTATCGTAGGAAAACCTGTTACGAGTTTAAAACAAACATTTTTGAAAACTTATTTCTCTTTTATTATTATTAATTATTTCTGCTAGATGAGGGGCTTAAAGTATAAAATAAATGAATAATGACATAACCTCAGTGACTGGATGAAAATGTGCATAAACTTCATAAGACACAATTACTTCTCGCTCTTCCTTCCCCGGAAATTTCGTGCAGAGGTAATCCAGAGCATGTGTCCAAAGAGCTACAACAGATCCTTTCGACCCAGAGGCAAGAATTGCATCGGCACATTTAAGAAACTTTAAACGATTTAACTCATCCTGCATTAAATAAAATCTTGCGTGATGCTGAAAAAAAAAATCAGTAGATATACTCAAGTGGTTTTAGGAAGCATTATTAGTTGGTATACAGACTACATTTAAAGGTAAATATTCCCTACAACGGACAATTTCCTATCTAAAAAATAAAACCCATAGAACTTCAAAAGTTATTAGGACTAGTGAGGGCCAGTTGTTCAAGCTTTTGGTAAATATGCAAAAAATACAACATTGATATATTTGCACAAGTCTAAGCTATATTTGTCCTAATGTACTAGGGACAAGCTAGTATATGCACAAGTAGTGTAAGTGGCCAAAAGCTCTTCTCAATTTTAATATTACTACATTATATACATTATACATTCATTGTATTGGTGCCGTGAATTCCAATAGGCGTTTCTTATGTGATTATGAAGCATTTTTTTATATGCTCATTAAAAGTTTTGAAATAACTGTTACTACCCATAAAAATGCAATACCCAATGAATGAATGCTTGAAAAGCTACATTGTATTCTGAAATTGTTTAACACTGTAGATATATTAGGTGGCTCTTTCTTTAAAAAAATATAAAAATTGTAGAGGTTCAAAACAAAAATCGGGGGAATCGGGATTTGGAAAGATATCCATTTTCTGAGAGTTTCCTCACTTGTGAATTTCACTTTAAGTGCACTGTTGGTCAGATTATTAACACAGCAATTATGCTTGAATAAAGTTACTTATTGTGAAGATCTCTTTCTTTCTTTGTTTTTAAAAAAAAAAAAAGTTTATATTTTGTCACCCTCTAAGTAAAATATAATGACAATCATAAAGTAATATAAAGTAAATTTATTTTTATATTATTAACTCTAAATATTACCAATGTTTCATCGTTAGAATAATTAATCCTTGTTACGCATGAATCTTCATTAACATGGTAAACTTTGCCCCCTCTCACGTTCTCAGTAATGTCAGTATTACTTGCATAATTACTGGGGCTAATATGGAAAATGATTCGTTCATTCGAATGCAAATCGTATTTTAGTGCTATTCCAAACCTTGCGCTGATAAGTACTGAAAAATTGATGTCGTCAACATGTGCTCGGATAGCCTAGAAAAAAAAGTTGTGTTTAAATTTTCTATAACATTGATATATCTTTGAACAGACTATATGTTACGTGTATAGATCATCTGCTATTGAGGTCGTACTCATGTCGCGATTTTCGACCTTTTTCTTCAAATGTCCATCGATTCTACCTAGGAGATGACGAAAATCAGGTCCGTTCAAAATTGTATATGTATATGTGTGTATATATATATATATATATATATATATATATATATATATATATATACCCCAAAGAGCTAGATAAATTGTTTAATTTTGTGAAAATTACGAATTTATACAAAGAAATTTAAACTACAAGTTTTTTTCTATCTTCGTTTATATTGTTAAAATGGCGATATGGATGAGGTTACTAAAACGTGAGTTATAGATATTACAGGGCGATGATAACCTGGTAGTTTTTCGCCCTAAAACCCTAGGAAACAAACAAACAGATATGTCTCTTACCGCTCTAGAGCTTTTATCGATTCCAAACTTGATATATAATCGTTTCAGAAAAAAACAAAGATCAAGTTCGTTAACGGCAAATGGGGCCAGGGGGAGGGGTTAAAGGGGGGAAATTTTGCAAATGTAATGTTCTATAAATGTTGTTATGTACAGTTTTTCACTATCTTGATTATTAACCGAGATATTTGCATTTTTTAGTTTTCGGCTTTCAGTAAGCCCCCACTCCTATATCTCATAATAACAATATGCTGCTATGTTATGAAGCACTTCATTTGAAGCCTAAATACCAAATATTGTTATCATTGAACTATTACGTTTTGAGATGAATGCAAATACGTAACGTTGTAGGGCTTAACTTGATTTGCTAGATTGTTCTGTGCTTTAGACAATGACAAACATATTTATGATTTTAAATTTCCCTTTATCTAGAACCAAACTCTGTTAGGATTGATTTCAGCGAATTGCTACAATTACTTGATTTTGGATAAAATAAATTTCGAGTTTTGTTGAATAAAATAAATAAGTTTCAAGTGGACGAACTCTCTCACGCACGCGCTCATTGCTGAAGAAGAGTATAAGCAAACTTCAAGTATGGATAACTTGAAGTGCATATGAAGGTCTTCTCATAACAGAGAAGCAGAAGATTCTGTCGTTTTGGGGAGTTTTCCACATGTATATCATTTAAGTATTGTAACAGAGAGCAATAGAATTTCAAGTAATTTTCTACCTATACAAAGTAGTAGATGATGAAAGAGAGGTAGTTTCAAAGTAATATTTCGATTTCGGCCATTAACGAACTCGAACTTTAGTTTGTTTAGCACGAAACATCTATATTAGCTTAAGATATCGTAAAGTCCAATTTTCTTTCCATCTATACAATTCCTAAGAATGTTAGTAATATGTATTAAGTAAATTACCTCTCTTTTACTGTAGTATATCCTTATTGGTTTAAATGATATGCTGTGAAAAACATAAACCAATCCATTAGGGTTGTTCGTTACTCCCACAAATAGTGAACCACTCTCGCTGTATTCAACAAATTTAAATTCAATATCGTAAGTAACTTTTCTCATCATTTCTGTCCGTTTGTTCTTCGTATCCGTATAAAGTTCATAAACTCGAAGCTTTTCCCCCGCGAGGAGTAACATGTTGCCTAAAAATTTAAAATCTACATTCGTAACTGGCAGAATAAATAAATATATATTATTTATATATATGTTAAAATCCTTGTTTCTTAATTTCGAATTGGCTGCTTCTGGGTTAATCTTATTTCTGTGATTATTAGAGTTCACACATTTATCGTAACTACAAATAACACACATACATTCGTCCACTTAACGGAAAGCCATTAGTTCTGAAAATGTTTTTTTTAGTCATCTGCTGGGATCGCCCATTTTCCTTACCTGGTTCGGTATACCAAGGAAATGGAAAATGTTTAGACCATCATTTTCAGCTTATTTTGTATTATTATAGGGAGGGGGATGATATTCCCTGCCTCCTCCTTGGTCTATCATAAACAGCCTTTGGTCTGCCTCAACCACTGCAGTCTGCTTTTCTTTAGTACATATTATACATTTTGTCAGGCTCAACATCCTTACTTCCATTTGGGGTGGGGCAGGAGGAGGAACCTTTTCATCACATAATGTATCTGCCTTGCCTTCTACTGATTTATGATATACCTAACTGCTCTTGGAGAGCCTTAACCTCTGAGCGGCAGACTTCTGTATAGATTTACACCATATTTGCACATTTTATCTGCGATTTCCAAATATCTATCTTCTCTCACAAACCAAAATAAAAATGCTTAATTTGGTGACATTCGACGTTTCACTACAATACATAACTGTAGTTTTGATGACCGTTTTATAAATTAAAACCATTTCCTTCCTTGAGAGACATTGAAAGCTGAGGTCTTTTTAGAGCTTATAGAAAATCATATACCTACGTTTCTCCTACGTCTGTCTGATGCATGAAGTCTAATGGGATATCAACTCATTTACTCTCACTACTGAAGTGAAGGCCCAATCGTAAGAAGTGCCAGTTGGTAGTTTCCAGTTGTAGTATCAGTTGCCCAATGAACCAATATGGAGCAATTGGGAGGGTGTGCGAAGCGTTTTATACACAAGCTACCAAAAAGAATTAGAATGTAATCCTAGTAGTATCTATACGTTTATCTTTGTGTTATTATTTCTGTGGAACATTTTGATGTTCCCACGCCTTTCAAACGCAGCTGCATAAGTCTTCACCGTTTCACTAAAGGTTTGCATCGAAAAGGAAACACCAGTTGTTGGTTGATGCTAAACTTGTCGTCACAAAACGGTGCCTGTGTTTCAGATGGTCGGAATCACCTTTTCATGAGTAGATATGTTTAAAACCTCGCCGTATGTGTTACTCAAATGGTGTTTAGATCATAGGCCAGTAATGATTGATCACAATCTCCTGAATTAGGAGACTTCAGTCATATGGTAACTTCGAGAGAAGCCCGGGGAATTTTTGGAAGATGCTAAAACCCACGTTTACCATTTTTAGCAGATTTCCCTTAAGGGAAATCAGCTATTAAGGTTGTACTCTTGACGGAAGTTTCGAAATTTTTCTTCAAATGTCCATCGACCCTACCTAGTAGGTGACGAAAATGAGGTCCGTTTAAAACTGTATATATATATTTCTCTGTTACCGCTCTAGCGGTCGCAATTTTTGTTTGATCGTTACCAAACTCGATATTTAGTCGTTTTATGTAAAAAGAAAGATCAAGTTCGTTAACGGCTGAAATCGGACCCGTGGGAGGGGTTGTTTAGAGGGGAGGATTTTCGAAATATCTCCGTTACTATATGTCGGATCGAAAAATAATACAGAATCAATCTTATTGCAAATTAAATTTACTATAAATATTTTTATATACATTTATTCTCTATCTTCAATATTAACCGAGATATTTGCATTTTTATTAAACCTGGGCGGCTAACGGACAGGTGACTTTCCAGCCAAAAGCTAGTTGGGCCGTTTCCTTAACTGCTCGACTCTCGTGAAATTTCTCTATTGTAAAACTTCACGTGGGAAATCTGCTTAGTTTACGCAGCCCCTGCGTGACGAACTTTTTATCTTTTCTAAAAGTATCATATTTCTCTTCTCTCCTCTTAAGAAGTTGTAACGATAACTCACTCATTTCAACTTAACCTTCCCCAACAATTGTCAAGCCAGGGGAAGGTTACGAGCCAAGGCGGGCTACCGGCGACAGTGTTGCCCGACAGATGACAATTAAAATAAATTATAATAAAGTAGCACCTGTCACACTGATCGCAATAATTATTATCACACCGGCAATGAGCTGATAGCGCAACCTGGCAGTGTGGTAACCGTTGTTGGTGTGCAACGTGGTAGACCTTTTTTAAACCTTTTTTCGAGAATATGTGGACAGTTTTTTTTATCTTTTTATTTATTTATTATCAAGTTATATTACGTTACGAGCTGTTTTTATTTTTTTATTACAAGAGACTTTTTATTTTAAAATTTAATTTTTTTAATCATCCTTCTACTCCTTCAAAGTCTTTGAGTTCTTTAGACATATGTTTGTGATTAGTTACAAATGAGAGCTCGTAACTAATCGAAAACCTTCTCCTAAGTAATCAAATGCAAACTGCATTAGTAATAATGGTGGAGGCTATATTACTAAATTATCTTTGTAGAAGGTTTATTATTATTATTTATTAACGTCCACTTTTTGAAACTAAGGCTAATTGGAACGGGTTATCTACAGGTTACCACCCTTTTCTAGCTAGGATGGGATTTAGGATGTTATTTAATGAATTTCTTCACTAAATAATTTCCTTTACCAAGACGAGAATCAAACGCCACTGTAGAAGGTTTAATTTAAATAAAGTTGATCTCTAGTTCATTGATTTATAAATTGAAGTTTTAAACTCTTCTGAGTGGTTTACCCACCATACCCGTTTTTATTAAAATTCTGTAATAAAAAGTGTAGTTAACCCAATTCTCTCGTATCTGGTTCAAAAGTTTTTGTTTTCAATTACTACAATGGTGGAGGGGAATAAATAGCTATACTGAGAGGGAAAATGTAAATAGTATGAAATAAATATATAAGTTAATTCTAAAGAGTAAACATCTTGAGGCTACCGAGAGGGTGAAATGCTACCGAGTGTGTTGGTTTTTTCGTCTTGAACTTCCCAACCACTTTAAGAGTTTCTTGATGCCACATCATTAGTTGTCTATCTCCTAAGCTGAAGACATATGGATTATACTTAGCAGATGCCACCGATGTGATCCCATGGCAGTGGAGGGTCATGTTTTCTAAAGCTACTGGCACATATCGATCTTGCTGAAAAAAATGCACACATATTTAAATGTAGTATTTCTCTATTACTTATATTTATTACTATATTTTAATTAATCGTTTTAAATGCTAACCCAAGTTACTAACATGAATATTGATCTTTTGTCAACTTCTAAGGTATGGTTTTGTTAACCTCTGCTCGATTATAAGTGGAGCCATTTTTGTCAACTATTCAAAGAGTGCAAACTCATTGAAAATTTGAAATGTTTGCGTTCTATAGGACAGACACAATTATGCCCTTTCATGGATATTTTGAAGAATTTAGACATTCCATTTATTAGAAAAGATTTATTTGTCACAACAGCTTGGTTACCGTATATAAGTAAAACGCGACCTTAATTTAAAATTTTATTACACTTTCTCGTTCTCATGGATGGTACACAATTCCCAATTTCCTCAGATTACTCTATAGGCATTTTTGTTGGGATGGAACATAATGATAAACACCGAGAAACTATGTCCTGAAGGTATTGCTATAGTGGTTTCCCATAGGAGCCCTTAAAGGGTATAATAACTAAAGAATTTTTAATGAAAACAATTTCAACACAATAATAACATTCACCGTGAAAGTCTAAAAGACGATTTTGAAAAAGATTTATGGGGGGACAGTATGTCTTACCCTGGGTTCTCACCTCGTCCATTGTTAGCCATTTGCACAGAATTTTTAGTACAATTCAGTGATACTCTCTTGTTATAGTTCTTGTTCAAGCCGATGCATGTAGGAAACCCAACTTATCAACTTAATCCTCTCCTTGTTTCATATTGTTGAAAATAAAATGCTATTGATTACCGAATCTGTTATAGATTACCATAATCCAGTAACATTTTTTTTTAAATATAATCTCTAGCAAGACGTATTCAGCTTTACTCAAGACTTTTTTTTTTCTTCAAATGTTGAATAGATAGTTTCTCTTAATTATATTTATAACTTCCGTACAGTGATATCTACTTTTAAACATTACTCTATACTTATTACTTATTATTTATAAACGATCTGATTTACCCGTCGTTGATGGATTAAATGTTTAATGGTGATAAAGATATAAAGATTTGATAATATAGCGATAATATTGGTGAAACTTGGTTTTGACTTCCGCTCTCTTGTAAAAAAATTAGCCCTCGTTTACACACACACACACACACACACACACACACACACACACACACACACACACACACACACACACATATATATATATATATATATATATTCTTGATTCAAATTTTTAAAAAATTATAATTCTTTGGAGTGACTCTTGTGGGGAAAAACTCTTTTTGGTGGCTGAATATCGTGATTCAAAATTTGGAATTCATTTATTTAAACAACTTATAAGGCCGATAACTCTGTTCTAAACGTAATTTGTTCTTTACGCTTTATAGATAAATCCAATATTAACGAAGACGAATATGTCTTTTTGACGTCAAAGTAAACCACCACTCTTGAGAATGGTAGCAAATTATGAAATAGCCCATAATAGCAGATCCGTTCCCTTAAAAGAAGTACGAACCATTACTAAATTCTATGGAGGCAGTTTCATGAAACTCGAATTGTCTATTTGGCCCCCGGAAGACTCTAAGTCATGACTCATAAATGTAATTAATGTTTTAGGACCATTAAGAGAAATTTGAAGAACAATTCGTTCTTTTCACTACGTGTTTTCATATCAAGTAACTCCCCCCCCCCTCCCATACTATTTGAAAACTCGAAATTTCATATCCTATGTTCCATACCCTTTTCTAGCCAGGGTGAGACTAAGGATTTTATTTAATGAATTCCGTCACAAAATAAATTCCTACTGCCCAGGCGGGAATTGAACTCGCCACTCTAGCTTTACCATGTGAGATAAAGGTCGCATGGTAAAGCTAGACTGACCTATGAATTTTATTTATATAGATTACTTAATGTATTATGCAACTAAACGAACGATTCTCACAGTTGTGATGTTGAAAATGAATATTGTTCTGCAGCCTGTGGCGACTGACATTAGTTCCTTCCTTGGGCACATGTAGGCACTTCCTATATTATAACATTGTCTGTCAAAGAATGATTGATCTGTATCATTTATTGTGAATGTATCTAACCATCTGAATCTGAAAATATTTAATATTATTAGGTTTCTTTTTATGAGCATTGTATATATGTATATCAGATTCTCGTTAATCACATTTATGTTTTTCGATCTTTGGTGTTATTGATTAGAGTTTGGAGTGTACTGAGCATAGCTTTGTGCTTTCTCACTATGCTTTAGACGAATATAGACACATATATTTACAAGAAACGAGGTAAAACGGCCAATTACATTATCTCATGGACCCTTGATAATGCCTAAACGAATAATATTCTAAAATTAACCAAGAGCAAAGGTAGGGGAGTTGAACCCACTTGTTAGTTTTTACGTAAACAAATACTCTTAATCTTAAAAATGCGTTAGTCTAATATTAATTTATTCATTATCATAACCAAGAACCTGTAATTGGAATATATTAACGTTCATCTTTGCTTCTGCAATATTCAGCCATCTCCTCTATAGACAACGATTGGTTGGAGATGAGGAAAACAATAATGGCCAATCACGAAGGAGACTGAGGATAAGGTTGGTTGACAGAATTAAGGATTAGCATCATTTTCCTCCGTGTGGCAAGCAGTGGCATGTAAAACCTGTATTGCGGTGCTTAAATCCCGTGTCTTACTTAATTATGCCAAGTAACTTCCAGAGTAGATCCTGAGGTCTTAAAACCACTTTTGCATGTACCCACCTTTTCTTGATACTTCTGATATATCTTAAAAGTTCTTTTGAACAGCCAGTCGAGGCCCATTATTTCAAAGTGGTCTTGCCATTGAATCCCCTCTTTTTTTCTATGCATGTTTATCGTAAAGATAGTTCATATCAGCAATTGTATCATTCATTCCAAGAATCCTTTCTTCCAGTCGAATATTTTCATTGGTAAGTGTAACTTTTATCAGTGTCTTACATTAACTATTTATTTATTTAATATTTTATAATTAAAGAGGCTTAGGTTTCCTAGTAATTTTTTTTAAATCTAAGAGATTTCTCTTAGGTAAAATAATTTAGTTTATTATTGACTTTAAGAGTATTTTTCTTCGATACCATCATTGAAGATACGCAGCCTATGAGGTAAACTATCCCAATAAACCAAGTTCCATTGTCTTCTAGGTTTGCACAGTAGTCATAAGTAGTATTTTTCTATATTTATTCTGCCCCCCCCCAAACCCAACAAAGTCCTCCGAGAGCTGATAGAGAATATTGAATGTGTAACTGCTAGGATTCTTTCTTACTGTCCTACTTCTAATTGTTTCTCTTGCCTTATACTGCTGGTAGTATTTGATTTGTACGTGTTCTTTCTAAGGTCATCCTCGTCAGTGTAACCAATACATTAGTTTTCAAGTTGGGGCGGTATGTGCCCAAGGTATGGTGGAAATGACCTGGTACTTAACCGGTATTCGTTAACCTGCTTCTTCGTTTCCGCGCATGGGAACTGGTGTCGTTTTATAAACTTTTGAAAGGTGCTACGATGCCCGTATGTTTTTTCCTCTTGTTAACTTATCTTACATCACTATATTGAACCTGGCTAAGCAGGTAACTTATATGTATTACCAATAATGAATTTTAATGTGAAAAATACAAAGTTACCCTTTTTACTATTCACCTCCGGATTTTTCTTTTGAATTCCTTATCGCGATAGCGTTGATGAACATATATATTTCCATCTCTTGCATAAAGAAATCCATCGTGGCCGTACATTTGCAATGCACGAATATGAGATTTAATTCTTGTATCGTAACTAAGTCTCTTGTAATTTTTTGAAATGCTTGTCCAATTGTATGGGCCACCTGTGAACCAGCCCTCAATCCTAAAAATTCAAATTAGTACGATAGATGAAGATCAATCTTTAATTTTGAACTTAATATTTGCTCGACGGGTATTTATTTTATTCTTTTCTCTCGCCTGCATAAATACGGTGGCAGAAATGTTTACAATGAGTTAGAACTTGAAATGATGGATCAGTTGAGTAGCTTATAATATTTCAAGTAACAATGAAAATCATAAGAAATTATGTGGAATTATTTTTACTTTCAAGCTAAGCTTAAAACTTGCATTATGTCAAACCATCTCCAATCTGTTACAAATTATATCTGGTCAATTAATGAATTTATAGTTGTGGTTCATACGGATTAACTTATACAATAAAATATCTCACTCTTTTATAAACATTCCAAAGGCACTGTTGTTCCTTAAATCATAATTTGATACACCTAACATGGTTTTACCTTAGTCAATTCCGTTATGGCAAATTAACTAATTTTGAAACGTTGTAGAATGGTTAACTAAGTTAGTACAGTTTTTAAATACATCCAATAAGTGTTCAAGTATAAAATCGTCAAAGAATTTGCTTTAATTTTTGATCTGCTAGTTTGATGATTAATGATTTATTTTAGTAATACTCCCTAATATATTACTATATGTTCAAGAGTCATTTATACTGCAGTCCGATGACTGAGGACTTTATAAAGGTAGAATCCCGGTCAACAATTTCTGCGAGTATTTATGTTGGGAGTACTGGCGTCAAATGTTTGATTTTCAACATTTTTTTTTTTTTAAAGTTGTTTTAATCTTTTAAACATTTTTATATCAGTTTAGCCAAAGATTGATACTGTGTCTGAGTTAATACATTTCACTAGTTTCTTTTTGGAAAATTAGGAATTGTGACGCACTCTTTATGTGAATTTTGAAACGTTTCTTCAAATTTCCACCGCTTTTACCAATGGTCCAATTTTGTTTGTCCCATCTACTAGGTAGGTTCGGTAGGTAAAATTTTGTAAAATAGCTTTGAAAGATCACCCCAGTAGCTGATTTCTTTTAGGGTGATCTGATAAAATTTAGGAACTTCTCTCTCTTAAAAGATTACATAGAAAAATTTATATATTTCAATAAAAATGTATTGAACTTACTTCTTGGAAGGAAGTATCACATTTCTTATAGGTGTATCGTATACTCCCACCAGTTGCCCGTGTACCAATATTAGAAGTTTTCCCACGTCTGTAGAGAGTATTAAAGTGTCCACATCAAGCCATAGGGCATTCGTTACATAGAGGTTTTCTCCATTGTGAAAACCATGGTGTCTCCATTGCGTCCACCATTCACCAAATTTGAAGAATTGTCTGAAGTGAATCATACGAATTAAGCGTTCCCCATATACGACGAACAAATTTTCTATTTTGGGATGAAAAATTACCTGTTGAATATAAAGATATTATATTATATATTAGTATAAAGTTCGAATCAGGAGTAGTCCGAAAGTTGTGACTTTACAAGAATGAGCCAGAGTAATGTCGATACATTTATCACCCCTTTATTAAATATTTATTTTCTCTTCCCATATACAGCTCATTATGAAATGATGGTCTGTTTCTTCATCTTACATACAACATCCATACAAATTTTTAAATTTGACGTGGCATAGAAGAAATGCTAAGCATAGATAGGCTAAGAATAAATAATATGTTTCGATCTTTCACTCGATATAAATTAGTTCGCGTTATTTTTCCATGGAAAATTTACTTATTATTTAATGATAATACATTAATATGAAATGAAATACTCATTAGGAGCACCATAGAATTTATATCTTATATATATTTATATATGATTTCGTATAAATTACTCGGGATTACTATGCTAGAACTCCAAGACGAAATCTTGAGTATCTAAATATTATTTAGCCTTGAGGCCTTCAAGATTGGAGATTATACTTCTATCCGCCCCTCAGTGCCCACACAGCAATGTGATACAGTTGAACCCATCAATTACCAACTTTGTATATAGATTTGGTGTGAAATATGCATGCTACTGTAGACTATATTCTGAACTTTTGAGTATAATTATTCACTGATGAGTAGATTTTTACCTGCAGGATATTTAGATATCCACTTTCTGTGCATAACCCACATTTCACCTCATTGATTAAAATGTATTTGTGTAAGACTAAATTGGTGACAGTATGTACTATTTACAAGAAATTGAGAACAATTGTCTTAAGATGTGTATTACGCGTATGGGTATACTATTGGATCTCACTTGCTGTTTTAGATGAAAGCTACCCACTAACATATGTACAACGTCATCATTTATACAAATCATTAATCTATTTTGTAAATCCCGAATTTTGAATACTCCTAAAATTGCATATGCGTGGTATACATAGACTTAGTTTATGTATTTTCTCTCATTTTTGGATTTAAATATTTTATGAGGAAGCTGATTCCAGCAAGGCATTGCTCCACAACCAATATCTCGTTGGTTTTTAAATTAGCGATAGGTGCCGACATATGCATTAAGTTTAGCATCCCTCTACTGGCGTGGAAGATCTTAGGGAATAGATGCTCTAAATCATGTCCTTAAGAAACATGAATATAGCAAACCTCTTAGGCTTTTCCCGAACTGCCCTTCCTTATTAACAAACCTTTTAATTTATAGCACATATGAACTATATGGTTACTTGCATTATAAGATAAAAAAAAGTGCAAATGACCAAAAAATAAACCTTTCCTTTCTTAGGAGTCCAACATATCAAATAATACAAAATAACTCCGGATCCACAATTTCATACTACAAAATATTTTGACGTTAACTTCAATAATACTTACCCCTTCAATAAGTGAAATCCTTAATCCAAAGTAGTGAGTAAAGTTGAAAGTAAAGACTGGTCGTCTGGTTGAGAGGTGGCAGACGTACAGAAACTCGGGAAATTGTAGATTCCCTACTACTAATCCACAGTATGTGTGGTAGCAGGACAGGTCTGCGAAAAAAATGGTGCCTTCGCCGTTAGAGGGAACTTCTATTTTCTGTTTTTTATAATATACATCGTACTCCTCCCTGATATCTGGCATAGTTTGCAGAACATGAGCGTACGGCACTGATCCTCCACCCATCCCTATGATTATGTGAGTTCTGCAACAAGGTTTTCAGGATCATATAATCTGTAATAGACATCATGGCAGTTATGACAATTTTATAATTGTTTCTCCTTCATAAGAAGGAAAAAAGTAATGTTGTCTGTACTAGGTCAGATTGGGATACACTATGACTAGTGAGCATAGTTTTTTAATTTTATTTATATTTATATTTTATTTAATTTTGACATATGCTTATCGTTGTTTGCTTCTTTAACTTTTATTAGTTGACTTGTTATTAGATTTTCTATTATTTTGGTTTTAATTTTTAGTAGTTGACTAGTTATTAGATTTTCTATTTTTATTAGTTGACTAGTTTTAAGATTTTCCATTGTTTTAACTTTTTATTTTGTGTTTGTTTTTATGACTGTTGTTTATTTTGCTTTTGGCCATGCTATGAATGTTAAATTAACTCGAGGTTGTGTTTGTCAGCAGGCACTGAGGCTGGAGCGTTGACTCCGAAAGTGCACTCTGAATAATATTAAAAAACAGTAGAGGACTTGGCCTTCTTATTGAACCTTAAAACTAATGTATTACAGTTATGCCAAATGGAGTGGGTTAAATA
Source organism: Riptortus pedestris (assembly GCA_019009955.1). Taxonomy (NCBI): domain Eukaryota; kingdom Metazoa; phylum Arthropoda; class Insecta; order Hemiptera; family Alydidae; genus Riptortus; species Riptortus pedestris. The sequence goes on from CM032229.1 coordinate 94,889,998, forward strand.
GGTTTTTTACTACGAATGAAATAGAGAATAGCATGTGAGATTGCATTCTAGCGTGTGGGAAGTCCGCTTAGTTTATACCGCACATGTTGTTTTTTTAGCATTGCTGAAGTGCTTTTTATTTTAGAGAAATACGTTTCGATATTATGGAGTTAATAACAAAATAGGTGTACCGTTAGTTGCTTGGGATGAAACAACTAAACAGTTGGGCTTAAAATTTCTTTCTCTTTTTTCCAAATGTTTATTTATACAACATTAATCTATTTATTGACGTTCACTTTATACCACTTTAACTACACTAACGTCCCCTTTTTCTAGTCAGGATGCGACTGAGGATTTTATTTGGTTAGTTTTTATTAATATAAATTTCTATTGGTCGCAACCCATGATTTATAGGAGTAACAAGTGTATTAAGATCATCACATTAACTCATATGGCTCTATCGTGGGCCCCTTTTTTCTATTTACAGTTTTCTTTTTATTTTAACAACCTAAGTTTTATAATTCAGTCTACAACAATTAGTATAGTGCTTATTATATTTAATAGAATGTTGCTATAATCTACTATGTAACTAAACTAAAGGGTAGTTTTTAGTTTTTAGACATTGTTTTTTGTTTTTTTCCCCTTACATTTCCATAAATTAGAGTACAATCACAACTGAATTATTTTTTCATTCTCATAAATGATTTCACAAAGTAAATTGAATTGTGTAATTTGTAAGTTGAGAGATACTGATAGATTATCATTGTTGATTTTTCGCAGTTGGTGACTTACAGTTGATTCCTATATAGTCCAAAATACAGAATACCTTTTTTCATATCATTGGCAAGTCTTAAAACTTCATTAGTGGTTTAATTTTATCACAACTCCCTTCACCGCGGAAGTTCTAATTAAATTTCACGTATTCACTCCAATATGCTTCTCATGCCTATACCGAAATTGAACCTCAGAATGGATTGATTATCTGCATATTACTTCATCTTGTAACATAAGGCTTTTGATTTTTTTTTTTTAACTTCCATTTGTTGCTACTTCTTGGTAGAAGTAGTAACCCTTTTCTAGCCTGGGTGGGACTAAAGATTTTATTTAGTGAGCTCATTACTACTTATAAATACCTATTGACCGCTTGGGAATCGAACCCATAACTGTATGATAGCCAGTCAACTAAAACCTACGCCTTAATTCACATAGCCAACTTAACCCCGTAATAAAATTATAAAAATTGTAAAATGAGTCTGCCTTACTTGTCTTGGCTAAATCTGAAACACTTAATGTAGTCATCGTCCTGGTCGAGATTAATAAATATCTTAGGAATTCCGGAATCCAGAAAGTATCTGATGAGGAGATTCCCGTAAGCATATACTATGGAATTATTGTCATAAAATACACCATTTCCTGTTACCAATGGAGTATAGCCAATAAAAAGGTTTGGTAAAATTCTAGGCCCACTTCCTGAAAGACCAGTGGCTCGATTAGTAGGGATGAACATGTATGGTTTTCCATCAATTATGTTCTGCAGTTCGTCTGCTTCATCGTTCAGTGGGCCTCTAACGGATTCCTTTCTTTCAGCTTGTGCACTTTCTTTTAAGTTTGTCACCCATCGTCTCATTATTCTCCTTGGTGCTATGATTACTAATTTCCAGGGTACTTTCTGTAAATCTTTCCATCTTTTAATCTTAACGTCCTTAAGTGGTAATATTTTCATATTTGGTTCCCCTTGAACATAGTGTACCACGTTCTTTGGCCTCAGTGCTGCCGTGATCCATTCCCTGTTTTCTATTAACCTGGATTTTAATAATTCTTTCTCATCATCTTCAAAGAACGAAATGCGACTTCCTGATTCTTCGACGACTTCTTTATCTGATGAGAAGCTGTTCATAATTGCTTGTCAGTTCATTAAATGGCAATGCACTTGGCTTTTTACAATGATAGTCGACAGAATATTTATTTATATTTCTGTATCTTTTAGTTTTAGATATTCTTGAACATTTTTCTATCATTACTTTATATGTTACACAGATGTTAAAGGTTATTTCTTCCTTATGAAAGGTTATTTCTTACTTGTGCCAAGTTTGATTCCCGCCTGGGTGAATGAATTTATTTAGTGACGGAATTCATTAAATAAAATTCGTAGTCCCATCCTGGCTAGAAAAGGGTGGTAACGTGTGGATAACTCGTCCAAATTATCCATAGTTGCACAATGTGGGCGTTAATAAAATTTTTTTTTTACTTGTGTGGGTGGCCTTACTATGGAGTTAATAATTCTAAGCTGAAGACATAATTGCGTTAATACCATGAAATGTTTCAGTCAAAAAGTGGCTATAGATATTCCCAAGGAAAGAAAGGAAGTCCATTGGGTGAGTGGTAACAGAAAGACCGAATTACTAGTCTAATAATATCTATGGTCTGTGACTAAGGAGGGCAACATTGGCACGATATGTTTGGTGATAAACCTTTTCTAAATATAATTACTATACTGGAAGAGGAGAAACGAACATTATTATTAAAATCACTACTAATTCGAATTGCTTATTTGAATAAAGTACATGTTAATAATAAGCCTGCTACCAACACATTTATCTGGCCTAAAAATCAGCTAGGTCCATTTCATTGGTACTGGATAGCTTCTGGTACTCAGATTAACCGTATGAATGAAGGCGTTAATACTCTTGAATATCTATAAGTCATGGCTTTGATTCAAGAGAAAGCAAGTACAATTTCTTTAGTGATGTACTCACTATAGAAAATCCCTAGTCGTAGTCCCTGATTAGAAAGGGGTGGATTGTAAAAGGAAAAATGGCACAGTCTCACCTGTCGTGGATATCCGCACAAATGAGATGGCCTTGCTTGTTAGCCAAGAAATGACTAGATATTAAACAGCTTGTGATTGGGATCCCAAAAGTATTTAGGTATAGATCAAAGTAGCGAAGACTCCAGAAAATATTAAAAGTTTGAAGGCTAGGTTAAGCCTTGAAGGGCCGGGGGAAACACTGGGGTTGGCAGTCATTAGAAAAAATAATATCAGAAATCTCGCTAAATGTTTGCTATGAAGTTATTATGAGTTTGCCTGTGGTATTAAGTAAACCAATTAGTAATATATTTTTTTTCGCTCTTCTTCTCAAATATCTTTATCACGTGTCGTTCCTTTGGTCGTATTCCTTGAGAAGTATTAGCAGATTTCCCTTAAGGGAAATCAGCTATTGAGGTCGTACTCTTGACGCGAGTTTTGAAAAATTTCCTCAAATGTCCATCGATCCTACCCAGGAGATGACGAAAACGATGTCCGTTCAAAATTATATATATATATATATATATATATATATATATATATATATATATATATTGGGTATGGGAATAAGTTTTAATTGTTTTTCCATACACAGTATTGATGGCATCACATACATTTCATCTAACCTTTCGACACATGAATTTAAAAGGTGGTGTGTATGTATGCTGCTAAACACAGTTTCAGACTTTTGTTTGGAGTCAAACAGCAGCTATTCATATCACATCGAAATACAGCGTTCGCGGAAAGTTCTTCTCTACAATCCTTCGAAGAAAAAACAAATTATCTGCAAGTTGTCTCTGATGAAGCGTGGTTGCTATAGAGATTGCCAAGCAAATGGCCCATTTCCGCAGCACTTTTCTTCGAAGGATTGTAGAGGAGAACTTCCCGCGAACGCTGTATTTCGATGTGATATGAATAGCTGCTGTTTGACTCCAAACAAAAGTATATTTGTCTGTTAACGCTCTAGCGGTCGCAATTTTTGTTTGATCGGTACCAAACTCGATATTTAATCGTTTTATGTAAAAAGAAAGATCAAGTTGGAGAGAGAGAAAAAAAACGTCCAATTCTTCACAATTTGTTTATTTCAGCGCTAAGCGCTTTCAAAGACTAATGTCTCCATCTTCAGAGCTACACATGAAAAACAATAACATTAATAAAAGCTCTATACATTGCAACAGGGTCATAAAACATGTTAACATCAATAAATAAAATACAAAATAGATGTCTAACAATGAACAGAATAAATGCACTTAAGTCATATCTTAAAATAAAAGATAAAAGCAACCAGTCGCTTGCTGTCTTTCCCAATGAGCGCATGCAAGTAGGTCAGTAATATATTCCTATACCACAATAGATGTCTCACTCTCTGTATTTTATTTTAAGATATGACTTAAGTGCATTTATTCTGTTCATTGTTAGACATCTATTTTGTATTTTATTTATTGATGTTAACATGTTTTATGACCCTGTTGCAATGTATAGAGCTTTTATTAATGTTATTGTTTTTCATGTGTAGCTCTGAAGATGGAGACATTAGTCTTTGAAAGCGCTTAGCGCTGAAATAAACAAATTGTGAAGAATTGGACGTTTTTTCTCTCTCTCTCCAAGTAAACATTCTTCACTTCCAACAAACACTGCCGTGGAAAAGATCAAGTTCGTTAATGGCTGAAATCGGACCAGTGGGAGGGGGATTTTTGAAAATTCGAAATATCTCCGTTATTATGCGTCGGATCGAAACATTGTATAGAATCAGTCTTATTGGAAATTAAATTTACTATAAGCATTGTTCTATACGTTTATTCTCTATCTTGAATATAAACCGAGATATTTGCATTTTTATTAAATATGGGCCCATAACGCAAGATTTTCCCGCCAAAAGCTAGTTCGGCCGCTTCCATAACTGCTCGGCTCTCCTAAGGAGATTTTTGTATTGTTTAACTTCACGTGGGAAATCTGCTTAGTTTACGCAGCCCCTGCGTGACGGACTTTACAAATTTTAAAGAATACAATATACTCCGACAAGGAGGTGCTTCTTTATGTAAACTTACTGCTATAACACGCTAACAACGTCATTCCACAATTTTCTTTCGTCATAGGAAGCCCATGTAAATAGGACTCCTAAATTTTAAACTGGAGATGACAAGATTATTGGTACAGTTGTTCCAAATGGAGGTTAACCTACTTAAAACTGAAAAATACGAATAAGTCAATTAACCCTAGTATTACCGAGCTCTCCCAGGTCACATGGATTACCAAGGGGGGGGGCTCCTCGAGCCCACAACCTTAAAAACCTTTTATTTTGGTTCTATAATTTTTTTAAAATTTTTATTTCTATTGGATTATGTTTAATGAACGTTTCTTATGACACCTGTGAAAAAAAAAATTAAAAAAAAAAATGAAATACAAAAATAAAAATAAATTAAAAAAAAAAGTTCGGATGGGGAAAAAAGGATGACTTGAAATTAAATGTTATTTTATTCTACTCTAAACGTTGTTAGAATAAAAAGTTATCTATATCTAAGTTATTATAACATTATAATAGAATAATAATTTAAGAAAATATAATTATCAGATTCGTAATGCAATTATCGGTGCTTTTGCACAATAATTTAACGAGCCCATACGTCAAAAAAAAATTTTTTTCTCAACATAGAAATTTTTTTATTTAATTTTATTGTTATGCCCTCACTCTAGGATGTTTTTCTGAGGAATACATAAAATATCAAAAATATCCCATTAAAATTGGGTGATAGGGAACAAAAACAAAAAGTTGTGGGCTCGAGGAGCCCCCCCCTTGGTAGTTCTAGGGTTAATATTTGAGAAAGAGATAAACTATATAAAACGACTATTATTTTTGTCCTTTTCTAATCCCCTTTTTAATTTGCCGTGACTAATGAAAAATGCACATCATATTTAGGCTTGAGATATAAGTTTTTAAGGTATGCTGGCCTGTGAGATAATTAGGATTGGGGTTTTATTAAAGACTGGTAGCAAAAAGAAGTGAAAATATACTTTTCGAAACTAGAATCATTATTTCAATTCTCATGAATAGGAGCAAATGCTTTTGTTAAGAATTCACTAAACAAATCCCTCATCATCATCCCACTTCATTTCTAGAGAAGTGCGTTAACCTGTAGATACCCCGATCCGATTAGCCTCAGATTCAAAAAGTGGAAGTGAATAAATATAACAATCAGTAGCAACGGTGTTACATTAGGAGCAGAAAAGCGCCCTTTCTTTATTTCGGTTATAATGTGTATATGTCACAGGCATTGTATGATTCCTATTTTAGATATATATTTTTGTATTGAACCATCTATGTAGTGGATTATTTTATTCCACTATAAAATTAATTTTCTTGTCCCGTACATGAAATTCTGATCCTTATATTCATTCCTAATAATAAGGCCCGCGCGTGTAAGATATTCTGTTTGGTTTGAAAAAGTAATTAAAAAAATATAAGGAAAAAGGAGAAATATGCATCCAACTCAAAAAACTATTGAAGAATAGTTGAGCTATCTGAAGAATAATTTCCCTTCGTGCGTCACGAACAGGTTTACCTGGCCAGGTGTTCGTGCCGCTGTTGGAAACTTATTGTTACACTACCACAAGTTCTTTTTCTGTAGGCTCCTTCTACTCGTGTATGAACTTTCAATTAGACTTATTAGCATGAAAAACTCTAGTTAATCTCTTGAAACACTCAGAAAGAAATATTAGAGATAACTGTTTTCATTTTATTTATAGAAGTACTCAAATAAGTGGCAACAATAATAAACTATTATTTCTAGTTTATTTCTAAATCAAATAATTACTGCCTATTGCAAGTAGTTGCTCTACTAAATATGCTTAGCATAACTTAATTAAAATTATAAATGTTAATAGTTATTTTCATAACTAGTAATAATATTTAATTAATATATTATATATGAAGTTTTGCATTGATCCTCCCAGGCCATGAACTTTACCTTTAGTCTCGTAGGAACACATTTTCTTCTATCTGTAATTTCTTTATACTTCTTGGAGCTTCCTCGTCTGTGTGTTTCTCAGTTGAAGCAACTGAGCAGCTTTGTTCTCAATTTCATTTATAAAAAAAGCTCCACCGGGACAAAGAGGACAGACTTCTGCCATGTGGGCCTTCCGATTACACTTCAAACAGACAACATCACAAAACTTGCATTGCTCGTGCCCAAATCAATAACATGGGAGTTGGTTTTTGTGATTTGAGGCAGGAAAACTGTTGGATTTATCTGAATTTTGGATAGTTGACGAAAACTTTCTAATAATTTTGTCGTATAATAGTAGAGCGAAATCTTCATACTCTTCTTACAGCAATTTATTTTATTATCACCGTCTTTCATAGCTAGTATATACAAAGTTATCAGACCATCATCGAAAAATATGATGGAAACTCATAATCTAACGCCTTGTTCTTAAATTCGTTTGCGAATTTTTTCAAGCTCCTTTCATTCTGCTTAAGACTAAAAATACTTAACTCACCTACTACTTTTAAGGTACTAAACATATAATGCTTTCTTAGAAGCGGACGTAGTTTTTCGGATGTAAGGAGACTGAATTACAAAACTTCCACTCCCCTCTTTCTGTTTCTTGAAGGAGACTAGAGAGTAACTGTGGACCAAACTTTATGGTTTGAGTTGTAAAACGGGGGAGAAGGATATTAGTTGTTCCAAATCCTGGTCTGTGAGTATAATAATTTCAGAAGTGTAGAATTTGACAAGTCCCAGTGGCTGGAACTGCATGTTGTAGCCTATAGATATTCATAATGAAGATATTTATGAAGCCTCCTAAAGGATTCATTAGAAATAAATTCATTTAAACATTTTTAATAAACCTTATTACTTATAAGGATCAAAATAAAGGTCTTGTCCTCTACTATTGTTTTTAATTTTATGCAAAGTGTACTTTCGGAGTCTGTGCCTGCTGATTATAGCAGAGTAGCCTGGACAACCGCCGGGCGTCTCTGATGGAACGCTGACTCCGAAAGTGCACTTTGCATAAAATTAAAACAATAGTAGAGAACAAGGTATTTTTATTGATCCTTATCAATTGGTTCCTCTACCAGCCAGCTTATTCCAGAGATTATTACTTATGTTCCATTCTGTATTAAACGACAATATCCATATTTTTGTAATATTTAGTAGGAATATAGGTTTACTGTGAAATCTGTGCATTTGAGATATTTACGCTGAGAAATAGCGAAACAAGTGGTTGGAAAACAGGCTTCAAGTAGGTATTGGGTTAGTTGAAAGAGTACTTGGGTTTTTGCTTTTGAGTTTAATACTATGAGAACTGATTCAGCGAACACGGAAGAAAAGCGTTGTTCTAAAACACTAGTTCCAAATCCTCTTTTTACATCATCTAATTCCTCCAATAATTCTCCAAGTAAACCAACAAAGGGTTACCGCTTAGGTCTTTCTTCTACCAAATTTACCACTTCTTACTCTTTCAAAGTCACGTCTTAGAGATCTAGTTTGTGAGGTTTCTAAACCGTTAAATTTGAATTGAAGTCAAAACGCATTTATTTATGCTCGGTAATAACTCCTTATATCATCATTTTATTTAGTTGCACTATCATGTTAACACACTTCTTAATCACGTTGTTGTGAACGTAATGTTGCCATTATCTTTTAGTCTGCTTACCACTCAATAGTCAAATCACATTTAACCATCGGTTTCAAGCGCACTTAGTAGATATTCCACATCCCGAAACTGTACTAGAAAGTTAATGTAATATATAGATAATAATGTCGGCATACTGGGTGAGAATCAAAAATTATTCTCCTTTACAATTTATTATTTTTTCATATCCCTTCCTTAAAGTGTTCCCAACTATAGATCACTATAAAGAGGTTCTTTTTCTCTATTACAGAAGTTACAGTATATATATATATATATATATATATATATATATATATATATATATATATGTATGTATAGGGTGTGTTGTTCTTCTCGGAGTTTTGGTCAATGTTGGTGAAATAAATCTTAGTTTATGCCGAAATTTCGAGAATCTTTATTTTCTTTTCTTCAGGGCTGTAAAATTACATGTACTACTTTATAATATTGCACTTTGTTATTACACATTATTGTAAAAGGCTGTTTTTTTTATTATTACTTACCAAGACTAAATAATCTATAAACTATTATACATTCTTATTGCACTATGACTAGGGTTATAGTAACCTTCCTTGTTTTATTTACATAGCAGGGTCACAGCCTTTTTTAGGTTTTATATATTTATAGTATGGTGTCTTTGTTTGTTAAACTATATTATAATTGTTGTACTGTAGTTATATTATTTTACAATAGTTATTGCTATCACTATTACAATTATTGCTATTTTTTATTAAATCTATGTTATTGCCAGTTACCACTATGTTATTGCAACTTATATTATTTTAGAATAGTTATTGCTATGTACTATTACAATCATTGTCTTGTTATTTTAAATTATAATTACTGTTGTGTTGTGTTAAAGCTATTCCTATGTTGCATCTATGTTGCTATTTTTATTCTTATATTTATTATGTTATAACAACCATTCCTGTGTGTTACTGCAATCATTGTTATTCCTATATTAAAGCTATTCTTATGTTGTACTATTATTATTCTATTATGTATCTACAGTATTATTATTCTATTATGTTACAGTTGTTAATGCTGTTTGTAGTTATATTATTATTAGAGCGACCTTCTTGTTGTATTAGATCTATTAAGTTATAATGTTATAATATGTTACAGCTGTTATAGTGTTATATATATATATATATATATATATATATATATACATTTATAATAATAATGATATGGGTATTATATATAATGTTGTGTTATGGGGTGCTCGAGTATTAATAACTAAGATTCGGCATAAACTAAGATTTATTTTCTCAGGTAAGAAAAAACGCCTCGTTCCTTCACTATTCTTTATTCGTTGTGGCAGAGCGCTTTCAGAGCATACGCTCCATCATCAGTGCCCTGCTGGCAAACAAATGCCATAAAAACGTTGTACAATATGTCATTTAATTAAACAATTTAGAAAATATATGTACATGTCGATGGTCAAGAGTTAAAACAGTGAATATTTACAGAAACAAGAAAAACTATTTTTACAGGTTAAAATTAAAAATTAAAAACTTGTCAGTAGAATATAAACACAATTTCAATAAATAGTTAAAATAAACAAATGAATAAATAAATAATGAATATTTACAGTTAAGTCTAAAATAGAAAAAATAATTAAAAGCGAATAGTCCAATTAAAATTAAAAAACAAAAATGAAGGAACAACCACCGGAGGAGCTACAGAAAGGAATACATACAGAAAACGTAAAAGAAACAATGTAAAAGAAAAATAGAGAAGCAAGACAACGACTAACCTCTTCACAATGATGCGACAGGAACCAAGGATTCCCTGTGACTGAGGCCTCGGGACCGGAGAGCAATGAGAGAGGCTTCCGAGACATGCCTCAACTTGGTTCCTTCTCCCGTCTTATTAATATTCAGGCCTCCTTTTTCCATCCTATCTAGTTTTATGAATAGGTTTTCGGCTATGCTCAGGGTCTTGCCTTTTTTTGCTTCGTAGAGCATCTCATACTTTATAGCAGATTTATCATGGCCCTCCTTCTTGATGTGGGCATGGAACTCTGTGTCTCTGGTAACATGCTCTTTCAGCCGGGTTCTAATCTTTCTCCCACTTTGACCGATGTACGATGCCTCACAGCTAGAGCATGTTACCCTGTAAACTCCCGACTTGTTGAGTGAGTCAACAGGGTCCTTGACCCTCGGGAGCATTGCTTTCAAAGAGTGTCGACTTTTGAAAGCGGTCGTCATCCCGAGTGTCTTGAGTTTTTTTCCAATCTTATGAGACACAGAGCCCAGATAAGGAATAGAAAGAGGGAAACGTACGTCCTTATTTCGGCTCACCTGACCGTCGCCGACACCCATATCCTTGGCCAACTTCCGACGGAGTCTCTTCTGGACTAGTCTGTCCACCACCCCATCCTTGTAGCCGTTGTTGGATGCTATGCACTTGATGTGGTGCAGCTCAGCTTCATAGTTCTTTTCATCCAACGGCACATTCAACAGTCTGTCTACAAGGAAAGTCAGGCCTGACATCTTGTATTGGGGGTGGTGGAAAGAATCCGCCGGTATTATCAGGTCCGTCGATGACTTCTTCCTAAAAATACTAAAAGAATGGCCACTACCTCGCTTCTCTATCTCCAAATCTAGGTAACACAGCTTATTATGCTGCTCTACTTCCAGGCTGTACTTTATTGTCTCATGGCAACTATTCAGGTACGAGTGCAATCCATTAAGTTCTAGCATGGTACCTTTAAAAACGATAAGAACGTCATCAACATAGCGTCCCCAAAACTCAATGAACTTGAAGTAGGGGTTACGTGGGGACAATATATACTTTTCTTCCATGTAGGTCATAAACATATCTGCAGCTAGAGGGCTGATCCGCGATCCCATAATTAAACCATGGTCCATTTTGTAACAGCTGCCACTGAATTTGAAGTAATTTTGACCCAAACAGACCGAGAGTAAGCTGACCTGGCAGCGTACTCTCGGTCTGTTTGGGTCAAAATTACTTCAAATTCAGTGGCAGCTGTTACAAAATGAACTCTTTATAGTTATATATATATTCATATTCAGTTTATTATTACAATTATTATTATCACCACAAATCGTCAATCATTATTCACAAATTCTACTCAATGACAAAGTTACAGGAACCACGCACTGTCAGATATACTTTCTTCTCCAGAAGATTGCATTAGCTTTGATATGTTTAAGAATGTGCCAAACTTCCCAAAAACTTGGAATTATACAACTAGGCTATTTAAACAGAAAGTTATCCATAATGCTGAAAGTAACCCGTTATAATTCCAGTACATAAGCTGCATAAAAATAAAACACACCAAATCAGTTACAGGCCAATAACTTTAGGCAGTTATCACAGTAAAATCTTTGAATGATTATTAAACAATAATATAATAGGTATTTTCAAAGAAATATATTACTTGCTGATAACATACGTAGATTCAGACCAAACCATTCGACGATGGACCACATTCTCAGATTTAGAGCAGATATTTTAAATGCATTGTTAATATAGAATCTATCATAGCCGTCTCATTTGAAAGATATTTATAACAGAGAAGAGGGAGTTCGTTCCAAATGAACTTTTTGAAAGTATTCTTCCCTTCAAATAAAACATTCTGTGAACTACTCTGGCTTTTGCAAGAAAAAGAAAATGGAGGACCACAGTGTTGTCTACTAAACCCAACATTATTCGTGTAAACATATTCGAGTTTTAGCCTGCCACTATCAGTCATCTAATTTGCTGTGAAGTTTCGTATCTGTGCCTGAAATTTCCAGATCTTTAATAGTCTTGTATTGTAAGGATGATGACTTTGAAGCCCATTCCATGCATTTTGAAGCCATACTTCTTCTGGAAAAAAAATCTTACACACTCTCAACTTATAGCGTTCGAATAAACTCCTTAACCTGTGCTTATTATTAGACCCTCATTTGCATATCGACCGACAACACCTCGACTGGAGTCAATACCTCTTACCCAACAGTTTAATGCCTCATAGAACTTTTATTTATCATGATTTCTACGACCATCAAGTACATTGAGGACATGGTCATCCAACGCAAAGGGTTGACAATTTTGGGAGTATATGCCACTTTCATTCAAGTATTTTTCAATCAGTTACAACAACCCATTTTTTCGTATAGACTACATTACAAACACTCTAAATAATTGTTTAAGTTGACTAATATTCGTGGTAATGCATTCTGCCTAAATTGCAAAAGATATACAACATAAAATATAACAAAAGAATAACAAACCTCAGTTTTAGCAGATTTTTCTTAAGGGAAATCAGCTATTGAGGTCGCACTCATAACGCGATTTTCGAAATTTTTCTTCAAATGTCCATCGAGGTCCGTTCAAAACTGTTTATATATATATATATATATATATATATATATTTATATTATATATATATATATATATATATATATATATATATATATATATATATATATATATATATATATTTGTCTGTTGCCGCTCTAGCGGTCGCAATTATTATTTAATCGTTACCAAACTCGATATTTAGTCGTTTTATGTAAAAAGAAAGATCAAATTCGTTAACGGCTGAAACCGGGTCAGGTGGGAGGGGGGGTTTAGAAAATTCGAAATATCTCTGTTACCATAGGTCGGATCGAATAATTGTATAGAGCCAATCTTATTGCTAATTATATGTACTATAAATATTGCTATATAAATTTATTCATTATCTTGAATACTAACCGAAATATTTGTATTTTTCAGTTTTCAGCCATCAGCAAACCACAACTTTTACTTATGTTACATGAACAATACTCTGCTACATAATGAAAGACATTATTTGAAGTTTAAATACTACAAAATTGTACTGAAGAGACCTTTATTATACGAGGTCAAATATGTCATGGTGACCCCCCCCCCGTCTTAAGGTTTTGGACTACTAAAATTTGATTGATTGAGATAACAATTATTCTGACTCACTATTAATTACAGTACTAGTTATGGTAAATAGTTCTCAATAAAATTGATAAGTTATATTCTAATATATTTCAGAAATTGTTTTTCTTTCCGGTGTGAGGCGGGCAGACCTGTTTGTTTACATTTCTAATCTAACGCTTCCTGTCGCCAGGTTATTGAAATTGGATGAAACATTTCTTATTTCCGTTTGTTTTTATTCACGGTAGTGTTGTGTTACCAGTATGTAGATTTATCTATTACTAAACTTCACGGGGGAAATCTGCTTAGTTTACGCAGCCCTTGCGTGACGGACTTTTTTAGATATCTGTTGTGGTTGTTTTTTCATAAACTTTATTTAAGAAATCAATCTTTGAATCAATGTTCGTTATTTAGAATTAAAGCATACTGTGTTCCGCCTTACATTCATGGAAGGGGGAGAAGGAAAGAGTTCGAAGAAAATGACGAGATATTTTGGGGGCAAATTACTTTGAGCCCGGTTGGCATAGATATTATTTATTTATTTATTAACGTCCACTTTTTGCAACTTAGGCTAATCGGGACGGGTTATCTACAGGTCACCACCCTTTTCTAGCCAGGGTGGGATTTTAGGACGTTATTTAATGAATTTCGTCACTAAATAATGCATAGATATTAAATTTGGACGTTATTCAAGTTTATGCCAACAAAACCCTGGCCATGAGTTGGCTTGCCATTCAGGCTGTGACATTAAAGAAGAAAATTAAAAAGGGGGCTTTGCCCAAGTAGTTGACCATTATATAAGCCTGAAACAATGTCTAAATATCAAGAGAAATAGACCTTCAGTAAAATAAGTAAGCGTTGAAAGGAATTTTTTAAAAAAATATTTAATTAAAGTCAACATAATACAATAAAGCGTAATCAGGACTTGCTATTTACTGATTGCCACCCTTTTCTGGTCATTGTGTAACTAAGGAGTTTATTTAGTGGTTCCATCACTAAATACATACCTATGCGGAAAACGAACCCACATCTCTGAGCATACAAAGAAGACTACACAGCCTGTCAAACAATGTGCATGCAAGAATACGCACACACACACACACACACATATATATATATATAATCATATAGATGGTGTCGACCAGATTATTATTATAAATGGCGTCTGATTCTTCTTTTTTTCTAGATGAAGCTTTTGTCTAGGCCATTATTCGAGACTCTTATTTCCTCTTCCTGAAAGCTGTAAACAGGTAATATGTATATTATACATATTGCACATTACTATTGTCGAATACAGTGTGGTGTATGTTATAAAAACTAACATACAAAGAAATACATTCAAAATTAAAATCAAAAATAACACCCTGCAAAAAAAAAAAAAGCAATGTCATATATAAAATACCCCCCACGAAAACCAATTTAACTCGTGTACAAACGTGTGAGGCTGTGACCGAACAGGTTATGCATAACCTTAAGGAAGGTTACAATCAGTTGACTTTGTGTGACCATTAGTGTATTAAGAAAGGAAAAAGGAGGGGATCAAAGAGAATATGGTAACTAGAAAGAGGGGGGAAACTGAGGAAAACTGCTCCTCATTATTTAGAGGAAAAAAAAAGTAATGAATATAAAGATAAATGAAGAAAGAGAATATGGTAATGGGAAAGAGAGTGAATGAAGCTATAGGTAAGCGTGAGAAAGAAAAGGAGGGAGAGATATATGTAGAGGGAAGAGAGGGGTGTATTGATGGAATTCAGTTTTGTCACCAGGGACGGACTGGCTAAATAAGTGAGGATCCCCTAGTGTGTAGTTTGTCGTCGCACCTTGGCCCGTCAATTCCCCCCGCTGTCTCTGCATGTTATATTCAGCCAGCACAGTATTAGCAGTCTTACCTGGCAACTACAACTCTGTTGCGCACCATTCTCACCTTCAATCAATCAATATAACGCCAATCATGTCTGTATATAGCTCCTACATCCGGATGTATGTAAAACCTATGGATTGCCCAATGTTGCAAATATATTAAAGTGTTTGTTAAATTATTTACCTCTCTAGTTATTATTATATTGGGGTATAATCTGTATATTATTATTATTATATTATAATGTGTGTGTATTATGAAATATATACTTATTTGATTCCCGTATAATTACTTTCTTGGCTCTCCCGTTTATCTTTAGGTATGTGAATGCGTTTTTCATGTCGCTTGTTCTAATTGTAGATTGTGCATTTATATTGTAGATAATGTTTGATCCCCTTTCAAGTTATATGGATGGTTTCTACTGCCAAAAATAGAATATAGAATAGAATATATATTTATTTGTTAAAGATTTACACCTTGAACAAATTTAATAAACAAATATCAATTCTGTCTTTTTAAATAAATAATTAAATCCAAGTTCTTGAGACTAAAAATAATATGACAATAAAGAAAACAAACAAAAAAAAAGCAACATAGTGTAAATAGTAAAATATAGTACATAAAATATAACTAAAAGCATTTTATGAACCCTTTTCCGTCTTAATATAACATTTAACTGGAGTGTGGTCCATCAGAACTTATAAATTCCAGAGTATTGCATGCTGACGTAATGAAACCGTAAATCTTGTGTAGTTTTTCGAGGCTATCGATACTAAGTATCTCATCAATTTTTTGCACTTCACTGACTGCTGAGGAAAGTGTTTGTAGATATTTACTTCTGTCTTCGATGAGCTTCTCACAGTAGAGAAGTATATGTGACAGGCTATTAGGGATGAACTGATTACAAAAAGATTCGTGAGCTTTGAATAAGAAAGTTTTGTTCGTGATTGAAGTTTGGTGATGACCAAGCAGTATTGAGTACTTCGTTAATACATTGCATTCATTGACGTTTAAATTGAACAGATTTTTAAAACCATCTATATTACAGAAAATGAGGTGAAGGATTCGTTTGGAGGTTTTTACTTTTGGACAGACATTAGGAAACGTATTATTCTTAGATTTATTCAAAGTATCTCCAGGTCCAGGACTGGGGGGAAAGATTTTGAGTCAGGAAGATTTCACATCTGTAGAAGGAATCGAAGAACTTCTGGGACGAAACTTAAATTTATCTAACTTTTCTTCAACTTTCCTTTTCTTGATATTCTGCCCTTCTTCATTTGTTAAATCAGGCAGTCCTGGAGTAGGTTGTGGATCGGGATTGAATGTTTTGGATTCAGATTCCAATTCTCTAATTAGATCTTCCACCTCGTTAAACTTACTTCGAAGAGCCCTTTTTTATACGAAACAGACTGGTCAACCTTTTTTAACTTTATGAGATAAGAATGTATTCTTCTCCCCTCGTTAGCTTGTTCTTAAATATTTCTTGCTTTAGATTATACTTATTTAGAGAAACTAATATTGGTCCTTTAACTAGTCTGAAGCTGTTATTTATTGCGTGATCTGCCTCAAATATAGTATCAGTGTGTTGAGATTTATGTAGGAACATAGTGATACTAGTCTTTTACTCCAATAGTCATTTGGTTTCTTGTGAGTCGCTTCAGAATTTTGTACATTTGATTGTTTTTATTAAATGTCAACGCTTGCCAAATAAATAGATTTTAACGTACCGTATGTTAAAACAAGTGTTTTAAGTTCATATAAGGTCATCCGCTGCAACACATTAGTTTTGAAGTCAAACTAAATATTAACTTCATTATTAGTCAAATGCGGGTCAAAAGGAATGGAGATTTTGAGAAAGGTGTATAATCCCAAATATCTTCCTTATTATTCGTCACAACTATGCATCTCTTGTATGTATAATCTTGTTTTCAATGTTATAATTCCATAAATTTTGATCTAGCGTGTAAACTAACAGAGGTGATTTGTATTAATTCTTTTTCTATCATCAATATCAGATATCCCATCTCATCTAGTTAAAAAATGTGGTGTTTACAGGGCCCATGCTTAGAGAGAAATTGAGAATATAATATTACATGAAGTCATGGAAACTATTCATTTCGGTAAATGGAAAGTACGCAATCTGAGACGGATGTTTGTTTAACTCATATACATATAATATTTGTATATATATATATATATATATATATATATATATATATATATATTAATAATATGATTTACTAAAATAATAACACTTTGCGTTCTTGAGCTTGCAATTTTTATTTTATTTTATTATAACCAAATTTAATAGCCAACGGTTTCATGAAAAAATATGATCGGTTCCATTAATCCCCGCAACCAAACGAGGTGGGAATTCAGAGTAAGTGTTGTAACATATGTACTCATGAATATCTCTATTATTATGCATTTCTTGGAAAATAAGTCATATTACTAATTTCACTAGCTGCATTGATTTACTCCTGTTCTAGTTGTTGTTATTTTTCGTATTCAGCCTTCGGTGAACCCCCGTACTACTCTTTTATTTTAGTAATAACCTAAATATTATCCAAAACATTCTAGTTTAAATTCTATCTAGGACGATACGAAAATGCGAATATAGAGATGTGGATCTGATATATGGAAATTAAGGACACCAGCTGTGCGGGACGATACCAAAGCTAAAATTCATTAATCATCTAGCTCATCATTTAACTTCCATCAAATCGTTAAATTCTTATATTTTATTATATATAGGCCAATATCAAGTATTTAAGATATGTATTAGAAGGCTGAATTATATTTCAATTGAACATGAGAATTGTATTCAACATATGAATGTATTATATCATTTTAATCAACTGGAACCTTTCTTTGGATGGCATTATGGTTGAAATATTCCTTCAAATTATAAGCAGTTTCAGTTTGCATCAGCATTATTAGGCCTCTCTTTATCAAGTCATGGCTAATCTTGATTTACTTTATTTGACATAGTCTACTTTCTTCTTTCATATATAAGCATCTTTGACGATGGAAATCTATTGTGGAAATGAAAGTAATGGGGAAATTAAACTGAACTATTGCCAGCTTCTTAATACTTTTTAATTTCTCAATGAAGTTTTTAAGATTAATTTTCAACTCACTGAAGTAATCCCAAAAAAATTGAGAATGGTGACCATGTAGTTTTTTGTCTGAGTCTAACAAATAATTCTGCCAATTGTATAACTACTTACTGTGAAAATATTAATTTTCTTAATCTGTAATATGTTACAGGAAAGTGGTTGTCAAATCTCGAGTCAGATAAAATTTACTTTAAGACAAGACTTGAGAGGAAGAAGATTTCATCTTGGTCGTTCGTTACAAATGAACGGCACATTACCTCAAGCAGGTTAAATAAAGGAGCGACATGTGCTTCACATGGAGGTTAAAAACAACATACATGCTTTTATTAATTATATCTCATTTACCCTAAAAAGTAAAATTAATATAATATATTCATTGTTGTCCTTATTAACCATGTGGGAGTAAAATGAACCATTGTACTGGTTCATGATACGTTTAGTGCAATGAAACTACGTCAGTTAAGCATTTTTCATCAAATAATGCATATGTATATTTTGATCCAAAACTGCTCGTAGAAAGTGACAAGGTGTCAGAAATCTCAGGAGCATTTTTTGTTGTGGGTTAATGTTTTTTTTTTTATTCATTTCGGCATCATTACATGAACCTGATTTTTAATATAATTCTCTCAGTTCGTCCATATGCTTTTACAGTTATAGTCTCAGGCAGAATGTAACGAGAACCACTGCATGACCTTGCGACCCTCTTCCTTCGTCAGCTCATTGCATAGTAACAGGAATTCCACTAGACTGAGTTTGTAAATGCAACTCACGCTTGGGACCTTTTCAATTAGAAAACAATTAATTTTATCACCGGAGTAGTGTAGCACATATGAGTAGTACTAAGGAATGAAAAGGCAAGATATGTTTTTTGTAAAAAAAAAAAAAAAAGTACTAAACAATAAGAAACAAGATACGAGTTTACTGAAGAAAAGTACTATAGATCTTAAAGATACTCTAGTTTCCCGGTTCTTTTAAGTAGGGGGTGTTTAGCCTATTAAAGTTGTTCCTTGTTCAGATATTGTTGTAGATTTTTTAAAAAAAATATAATATGCCATATTATATTCCTAAGTCATGGTGCTGCCTGCGCTGAGTGATGTTGAATGAGTATTAATATTATTTATTAACGTCCATAATGTGTTACTATGGCTAATTGGGACGGGGTTCTACTGGTTAAATAACCCCTTTCTAGCCAGGGTGGGACTAAGGATTTTATTTAGTGAGTTCGTCCCTAGATAAATTCCTATTGCCCAGGTTGGGATCGAACTCGCCACTCTAGGTTTTCCATGTGCGATTTAGGCCAACGCATTAACTCACTTAACGAACCTGAGCCCCAATTGTGAATGAATTGAGCCTAGCTGTTTGCCAAGGAAGATGCTAAAGATATTTCAAGAGGAGTCAAAAGGAGGATTTGTAGATCCTAGTCCGAAATCAGAATATTGGAAAACTATTATGAATGGCCCATGCACTAATGTGCTGTTTTATAATAAATTCATGAAATAAAATATTATGCTGGTGCAGTAATTGAAACCCCAATTGAAACTTCATCGAGTGTCTTAAAAGTCCGTCACGCCTGAGCAGGAATGAATGTACTGTTCTCATTTAACCAAGTACTCTTTATTTATTATTAATAATGAGGTGAGTAGAAGTGGGAAGTGGGTTTTCTGACGTCAGAAAACAAGAAAGAACCAACAACTTGCATAATATAATATTAGAAAAAATATATAGGCCAACAATTGTATGACAACAAAATAAAGCATAAATATTTTAACAATATTGTTATCCTAACACTTTCAGAACCGACACTTAATAATGGCAATATTTGGAATTTTCGAATCCCTCCCCTCCACCCCTCCCCCATTGCTAGTCCAATTGTAGTCATTAATGAATATGAAAAAAGTAGTGCATGAAACAGCTAAATATTGAGCATGGGGTAAATTAAATAAACATTCGTGACTTTAGAACGTAAAATCTAATTGATGGCGTCATCACAGAACGTATTTGCATGTATCTCACACAGTAAAAGTTAAATGTAACAATATTTTGTGTTTAGGCTTGCAGGCCTAAATTTTCTACATAGGCTAGTAGGCCTATTTTGTATTTAGGCTTGTTTAATGTAACAATATTCTGTATTTAGTAATAAGCCGTTTCATGACATAACAGCTTATTGTTCATATAACGGAAATAGTTAAACTCCCTACTCAAAAATCGCGTCATACGTTCAACCTCTATAGCTGATTTCCATTAAGTGATATTTGCTAATATATAAATAAAAATCCATGACTTCTTTGCCATTTTAAGAGATATCAAATAAAAATATGACCTCAACTTTAATCTATTGTAGGTTTATGACATTATTAAAGACTACCATAAGTTACGTCACGAAGTCTATGAATGATGAATCAATAAAGAGAAAAAGGTTGGAAATGATTTTGTGATTACTTACATGTACTCCTAATATCAGGTGAAACTTCAAGAACTTGCTACTTAGCAAAGGCATCAAGAATGCCCTTAACTTCGCTTTCACTTCAATTTATGGGTCAATTAGTTCCCTATGTTCCAAGGATAGTACCGCGATGTTAATTTTGTACCGTTTCTCAAACATTGGATGGCTGTTTCCATAGAATGCTCTACTTATAGCTAAAATTGTTTACATAATATTGAAGTAAATATATGCCTATTACGTTTTTCTTCCCTCGATACGCAATAAACATTATCATAATTTGGGTGCGCCATCTTATTGATGATTTAAATTTTCAAAGGTTTATCTTTTTATACATTATTACAAAACTTTTCGGTTTTTTTTTTTCACTTTTTAGCAGATTTCCCTGAAGGGAAATCAGCTATTGAGGTTGTACTCATGTCGGAATTTTCGAAATTTTTCTTTAAATGTCCATCGATCTTACCTAGTAGATGACGAAAATGAGCTCCGTTCAAAACTGTATATATATATATATATATATATATATATATATATATAGATCTATCTATCTATATATTTGTCTGTTACCGCTCTAACGGTAGCAATTTTTGTTTGATCGTTACCAAACTCGATATTTAGTCGTTTTATATAAAAAGAAAGATCAATTTCGTTAACGGCTGAAATCGGACCAGTGGGAGGGGGGGTTTAGAGGGGAGGATTTTTGAAATATCTCCTTTACTATGGGTCCGATCGAAAAATTGTACAGAATCAATCTTATTGCAAATTAAATTTACTATAAACATTGTTATATGCATTTATTCTCTATCTTGAATATTAACCGAGATATTTGCATTTTTATGAAATCGGGGCAGATAACGGATGAGAATAAAACTTCACGTGGGAAATCTGCTTAGTTTACGCAGCCCCTGCGTGACGGACTTTTATTAAGTTCATTAGATTTATATAGATGAGAGCTTGGCCATGGAGTTACACAGACATTTTTATATTTTCTTGTGTTAATTCCATCCATTTCTTTCAGTAAAAAATAATGTATGTCACGATAGAGTTGCGTAAAATAATATTCAGGAGTGAGACACAAATGACGTCACAGGGTGGCATATTAGCACAGACGCGTCATTCTCTCATTCTTTTCGTCACTTTCTATGAACACTATGTTACAAGTGAGCAAGACTTAAAGCATGTGTTTAAATACTTAAGTACAAATGCGGACGAAAGGCCCAAAACAAATAACTATTTTGAAGTTTTCGAGTGATAAGAAATTTTATAGAACAACAATAACAGATAACGAAGATTATATAAAGTTTTCTATTGAAACTAACCTAGCAATAAAATGTTTGTAAATTCGGATTTTTATTTATCTTCACCTTCAACATTTTTGATTTGGACATATAAGAAAAGGTTATGCGTTTAACCTCTTGTCAAAACCCCGAGTCTCGCATTGGTATTAGCTATTAAAAATTGTTTGGTCTAAATCGTTTAAATACAGATTTTGGTAATAATAATAATATAATCATTTATCAGAACAACTTCAATAGTTTATATCCCTTCCGAGGAATATACTTTAAGCCCGCCACGTGCGTAAACTGAGCAGATTTCTTACGTGTTGTTCACACTATGTTGTATTTTCTATTTTTGCGGTAACTACAAAAAATGTAACATACCTATGTGAGCAAATTAAATCGGGCATCCGATATTTAGTGATATGACAGTTTAACGTCAAAATCGTGTGAAAAAAATGAGGGTTGTAATCGAAAAAATGCAAATATCTCAGTTAATAATTGAATCTCGCTGAGAACAATTTATTGAAATGCCGTTGTAGAAATGTAGAGCAATTTTAGGGCATTATTTATCAACAAGATTGGTAGTATAAAATTTTTTGATTATAGATTTTGACACATCAATACCAATCGATCCGTTGTGTACTCTTAAGAATTAATTTATTTTATGTTTAAAAATACCTGTGATTGGAATATTTACTGCAGTTGATATTTATATACCTTTCCCCTTTCATATTCCCTCCTGTCAGAGAAAAAGTTTTATAAATGTTACAGCTGATATACTGTTTTAAGAAAGTAAATCCACTTCGGTTATTCACAGTTATTGAGAATTTTTGATACAGCCATTAGTCCACTTGCTGCTGATTCTACATCGCTCTTGCATATATGTATATTATTCTTTAGATTTGACTAGAATTTACCGTTTTGTGCTTTTATAGAATGGGGGAATTTTCTTTGAAATTTCAACATTAATATTGTTATTGGATATATTAGTTTAGTTACGAGCTACGCTATTATATGAAATAACTACTTACATTTCACAGTATTTCATAATTATTTAAAAATAATAGACGCATTCCCTTCAAATTTGGAGAATCTGACGAAATTCTCCGCCACAAATAATGCTCCACTAAAGGTACAAAATTTTCACTGTTAAACTAGGCTTGACTATATATGTATATATGTATATATATATATATATATATATATATATATATATATATATATATATATATCAATAGGTTTTTTCATAGAACGGATCGCTTTTGGTATAACCCATTAGTTACAATCACTAAATGTATTTACAGTTTAGAACTTGATGGGAATCATGGTATCTGAAAATAATATGCAAATGCTATTCCAATGGCGGATCAAAAATCATGGTTTGATGAAGAATTTTAATAGTAGGTGCCTAGCTCAGATGGGATCTGAATATAAAAAAAATGTCCGTCACGCAGATGCTTCGTTAACTAGGAATAATTAGCTTCGAATACATAGCATTCCCACGTAATCCACGTATTTGCATTTATCCAAAAAAAGAAAAGGTTCAATGTGAATAATATTTGGTATTTAAGGTTCATATAAAGTGTTTCATTTGTATAGCAGAGTATAGTTTATGTGACATGTGTAGGAGTGGGGGGTTATTCAATGGTGAAAACTTCAAAATGCTAATATCTCAGTTAATATTAATGTTAGAGAATAAATGTAGATAACAATATTTATTGAACATTACAATTGCAAGAAAAGAGATTCCTGCAATATTATCGAGTGCAATATTCAGTGATAATTGCATATTATATATGCAATGGTCAATATTCTAAAAAAAAAAACATTTATAACATTCACAGATCATTAAATTTGCAATAAGATTGATTCTATACATAATAATGAAGATATTTCAAATTTTCAAAATTCCCCCACTAAACCACTCCTTCAACTGATCCAATTTCAGCCATTAACGAGCTTGATCTTTCTTTATACATAAAGCGTTTAAATATCCAGTTTGGTAACAATAACACGATAATTTAACTTTATTTTTAACGTCAATTAACAGATATATATATATATATATATATATATATATATATATATATATATATAAAATTTTGAACGGACCTCATTTTCGTCATCTACAAGATAGGATCAATGGATATTTGAAGACATTTTTCTAAAACCGCCTCATGAGTATATCCTAAATAGCTGATTTCCCTGAAAATCATTTTCACTAATTCCATGAAAAGAGTAAACTTAGAATCATCAAATAAAAAAAATCTAGTCTGTCAAACAGGCTTCCATACGAGAAGTTGTATTGGAGAATTGGACACACACAACTCATAGCTACCAAATGGCAAATGCGGAGACATCGATTTGCAGGACTCCAATAGCCGACGAACAAAGCCACTTAGTAACAGTGAACAGACGACAGAGACAACCCCATATCCCTCCTACTGGACACAACAGAACTGCTTTCGCCAAATAGTTCATACCTTGGCAAAATACTGAATTCCTTATTGCAACTTAAATATCGAACACACTTCCAGTTATTTACGTGAACTCTTTAAAACATAACTAATAATTTATCATCTACATTAATATGAAGATTAATACTTTATTTAATTATGTGTATTTTTTGTTATAATTTTATATCAAACATCACGTTTACATAACACGTTTACACCCTGCATGATTTATCGCAGTGAATGTCTGGCGCTAGTCGTATATAACGTGTGTTAATAATGCCTATGCTGCGTGGCCACTTCGACGGAAGTAATCTTATCGCGTGTTATATTTTCAAGCTAATATTTTACACGAATATTTCTTTTATTAAATTTTGTAGATTTTGTGTTATTATCATTTTTTTTCTAAAATGATCATTTATGGGCGGAACATTTGGATAGCAGGTAAAACTCAATAATTTAAAATACTGGAAAATAATTACTGCATTTTCAATAAATAATAAGATTAGGCGAGGGAGTTATTGGGTTGTTATTGTTTTGTTGATATTGTATGTAAACATATAGACGGGAATTCGGTTCCCGTGTGGGCAATAGGAATTTATTATGACTCTAACTCACTAAATAAAATCCTTAGTCCAACTCTGACTATAAAAGTCCGTCACACAGGGGCTGCGTAAACTAAGCAGATTTCCCTACCGAAGGTTTACAGTAGATAAATATTCATACTGCTAACACAGCTGTGAGTATTTAGTGAATAAATACAAACGGTAATAAGAAATCTTTCAGGAAATTTACAGGTTAATATTCTCTACAACAGAGAGTGTCTGAATTGTAAGCATACAGGTCAACCAGCCTCGCAGGCCTGAATAGATAAATAGAAAAACTCTAGACCGGAATGAAAAACAATAACTGAAATATATTTGAATATAATACAATAATTTTATTGAAAAATATTTAATATAGCTAGTGCTGCAATTTATAACGACTCAGAATAAGTTTTATCTCTATCATTAAATTTTACTAATCCTAGAACATAAGAAGGGGCGGAGGCAACAGAACATATTTGTATATATCTCACAAAGTAAAAGTTCAATGAAAACAATATTTGGTATTTATACAAGGATAAATACCAAATATTGTTTTGGCGTTATGAAGTGGTTCAAGATATAGCAGCTCATTATTAATTTGATATGAGTTGGAGCGGGGGTTTACAATAAGCGGAAAAGAAGAAAATCCAAATATCTCTGATAATATATATGATACATAAAATATGTATATACGACATTTATACATCATTAAATTTTCAATAAGATTGGCTTTATACAAATTTTCGATCCGATGTATAGTAACGGAAATATCTCGAATTTTCAAAATCCCCCTCCAACCCCCCCCCCCTCTGCTCCGATTTCAGCCATTATCGAATTCGATCTTTCTTTTCACATAAAACGATTAAATATCAAGTTTGGTAACGATCAAACCAAAATTGCTACCATTAGAGCAATAAATGTTTATGTGTATATATGTATATATATATATATATATATATATATATATATATATATATATATATATATAATTTTTAATGTACCTCATTTTCGTCATCTCTTTTGTAGGGTCGATGGACATTTGAAGACATTTTTCGTAAATTGCGTCATGAGTACGACCTCAATAGCTGATTTGAGTGCAGGTTAGCCATGTGAGTTATAGCATTGATCCTTATCTCAAATGGTAAATATAGAGTGGGGAGTTCGATTCCCGCCTAGGGATTAGGAATTTATTTAGTGACGGAATTCATTAAAAAAAATCCATAGTCACACCCTCGTTAGAAAAGAGTGGCAACCTGCTGATAACCCGTCCCAATCAGCCTTAGTTGTAAAAAGTGGACGTTAATAAATAATTCAATTTTTTTTAAATATTAGTTTTACTGGATGTTAAAAATTATTGACTTTTTTTAAGGGAAATCTGCTAAAACTTATAATGTATGCCATTATTAGCCAATTTATATGTTTTGACTCGCTTAGTGGAAACGTTATTGAAAAGCGTCGTTCTAGGATTTAAATTTATATCGGCTATCTCGTATATTTCAGAAGTTACTAGCAGTTACAGGAACCTTTGGGGTTACGTTTTCTACGAAAATTACTTTCTTTGATATATCAATTAATTTAAACTATAATGAATATTTTAATCCTTTATTTCAAACTTTAGGGTGGATATCCTCCTCTAATTCTACATAATTTTATTTAATCATTATTCAGCTTCATAGGAAGCATGTTATTGCAAGCCATTTAGGCGATGCTTGATTATTGATAAGTATGATAAAACATCATTAGCAAGCCTCCAACTTAGGAGAATATTGAAAGCATTAGCAGATATAGCAAAACTTAGCGCTCAGACTCAGTGGAATCTTTGTCTTCAAATGGTGAATTGCTGGTAGCTGACACCCAGTGAACAGGTGACTGATAAGGCAAGGTGACTGACTGCAATGAATGGTTTGGAAGGGCCACCGTGCTTCCCCACTCGCTGTAGGGCTCTGCTCTAGCTTTCTGATTCACTCCAGTCAACTGACAGGGATAATGGCTTTTGCTATGGCAAAACTTGTAAAAACGAAAAATTCCACACACGCAGGGGCTGCGTAAACTAAGCAGATTTCCCTCGTGAAGTTTAGTAATAGATAAATCTACAGACTGGTACGCAACACCCCCGTGAATATTAAGTGGATAAATAAAAACGGAAATAAGAAATGTTTCAGTCAATTTCAATAACCTGCCGACGGGAAGCACCTGAAGCGTAAACAAACAGGTATGCCAATTTCTCACACGAATGAAAAACAATTACTGAAATATACCAGAATAACACACACTCACACACACACATATATATATATATATATATATATATATATATATATATATATATACAGTTTTGACAGACCTCATTTTCGTCATCTCCTAGGTAGGATCGATGGACATTTGAAGAAAATTTTCGAAAATTGCGACATGAGTACGACTTCAATAGCTGATTTCCCTTAAGGGAAATCTGCTAAAATTAAAATATACAGAAGACAGAAATAACTAATCTTGTCATTCTTTTACTAATTTACAATGAAAAACTCGTGCAACTTTTCTAAATAAAGTAGGACATTAATCGTCCTCTGTCTTGTAGTACATGATGCTTATTACCATTAAAAAATCTAAGAGACAGAAACATTATTATATAACACTTAACTAGCTTCCTCATTCCAACGTCTTGGTTGATAAAGGAAAGCCTCAAGATTGTAAGTTTAGGATGGAATTTCCACTCAACAGGAAAGTTTTCACATACAAAAATTAGTTACTTCCCCCTTGTTTTAAATAATTATTGATATTGAAGGTAATAGAACGTAAAAATGAAATACTACAAACTTTTCCGCTTACATTCATAATCTTAAACAACTTACTGAGTTGTTTCCCTATTCATATATAAGCTGGAATTAGACGCACAGAATGCAGATGAAAGGAATATATGATTTAATGGAAATACTTAGGCTATTTATGAACAAGCATGTTTGAGTAATAATACGATTAATTGTTGCAAACCTTCATTATTTTTTTAATGTACATTACTTAAGTCATATTGACAAAATGCTGAAAGATTATGAACCATTTTATTAGAAGCTTAAATAACAAATATTATTGAACATATACTGTGTGAGCTGCATGCATATACGTTTTGTGATGACGCCATCATTTAAGATTTTACATACTTGTCTCGAAAATGTTTATTTTATCTACACCTTACTCGATATTTAACTGTTTTATTTAACGTTAATGATCATATTAGATGAAAGCTGAATCCGAACTAGCAATAGCCCGGGGGGGGGTGAGTTAAAAGAGGCAATTTCAAAATTCGTAATATCTCCATTATTATAAGACGCATCAACAAATGATTCACGAGAAATCTTGTTAAACTAATGTATTCTCCAATTTTTATATACATTTTTTGAAGGATCAAATATTTAGCCAGTTATTAATACATTCTTCTTTTCGGCCTTCCGCAACTCTCGACTTGTGAAATCAATTGTGTGTCATACCCGCGCTTAGGAAATCTGCTTAGTTTGCACAAGTCCTACGTGAGGGGCTTGTGTTTTACATCGATTTGAGTTAAAATGGTCAGACTGCAATCACCAAATCTTAATGCTGATTTAGTTGTCTAGGTAGCTGCATTTACCCCCTTGCACTAATTCTCTGTTGGAACTATTGATTTACACCGTTAGTAGAACGAAAAACTATGTTTGCCAGTATTTTCCAGCTTCTGTTGAGCGAGTGCGTGTTATTTTGAAGTCAATGAATGAGGCGTGAACGTCTAGCCTACGTTTGAGAATGTGTGCCTTATCCTTACTCTTCCCGTCCTCAACCATACTTGATAATCGTGCAAGGTTCTATCCATAGTGTGGATTTATTTTAACCATTGCATGTGTTAAGATCTTGTACGCTACTTAGACTATTACTGTTCCTCAAATATTTTCGCACTCAGGATTTGGTATATTTGCATTTTCTTCCATGAGGTTTTCTTTATTGACAAAAAAAAATCCTATACCAATCTTACTTTACTGGGGACAAAAAAAATGGGCATAATAGTAGGAAGATACCTGGATATCCAGTAGCATTGTAGGGAGTTGGATGTCTTGAGTTCTCGTGCCTCCAGCTCATGAAAAACAGAAAAAGAAATTTGTCAGGGAGCTTGTAATGTATTTAGGAAGGAGCACGCAGGGCTCTGACCTACATATACATCCTCTCTCTCATACGGTCTCTATCTCTCTTCCCCTTCTCTCCTTCGATTATTCATTACGGTTTTATTTTTAATGCATTCTTTGTCCTCAAAGTAAACAAAACCTTGTCCTTTGAATTTAAACCGGCATGAGATTTAGAGATTCATAAAGGAATTCCTTCACCTGAAGAGATTCGGATTATGTACAACAACCAAAGGACAAGGGGGGGGGTTCGTTGAGCTTTAATAATTTGAAACAACATATGCGAAAGGAGAATCATTGTGTATCTTAGGAGCAAAACGCTGGGCTCGCAACTGAAGTATCCAGTTTAAATCTTTCTTGTTGTCTGTTTCATTTTTGTTGCATTAAGGTATCGACCTTGAAGTATTGTCCAGGTTATGAAGGCTCCACCACAGTAAATAACAATCAATAACTCTAGCTTCCTTCATCGGGTTCTGTTTTAGCTCTAATTCGCACTTGAAATAGTTCAAATACTACACTACTAAATTTATAAAAACTTAAAAGGATCTCCCAAAAAGTTTCCCATTCAAGAATGCCTGATAGTAAGTATAATATCTAATATTCTTTAAATGTAATCTGCCGTAAACAAATTTTATTTTGCGCAAACGGGAATCGAACTCTGGATAATAACATTAACTAGAGCTTTATGAACTGCGACTTAACGCACGTCAGACCTATCGCATTTGTCTCAATCATATTTCGAATTTGATTCCTTGAATTACCACCACCCAGCTCTTGACGTCTGTCTCACTTCAGAAACACCTATCCAACAAAAATCAAGATCATTAGTGTTTATGTTTGTATATCTGCGAGGTATAAGGACAATATTTTTGTAGATCCTTTTTTATTCCTTACACCCATTTTCCTGTTGAGACCTTTTTTTTTTACTTCACAATAAGCATTCATGTAAAAAAGTTATTTATTTTTTACGCTTTTCCCCCAAATCTACCAGATGATCATATTTTTCTTTATACTGCTTCCCTTCGTTATTTTAGCTCTATTTTTTTATTGTCTGTCCTTAAATTTTCCACTCGTTATTCAGTATACAATTCACACACACACACACACACACACACACACACACACACACACACACACACACACACACACATACACACACACACACACACACACACACACACACACACCCACATACACACACACACACACACACACACACACACACACACATGCACATATATATATATATATATATATATATATATATATATATATTGAAATATTTTCTTATTGGTCAGCTTAAATTTCTTTTCCTTTTGTACTTCGGAGTCGCACAACAGATTCAAGAACATCTCAAAAACAGATTTGATATCGAGTTCTTGCCTGGCTGGCCTACTGAGTGGACGTCTTTAGGCCGCTCTGCATTAATTTAACAATAACTGCTGTTATATACTATATATATAGTTGAGATTTTGCAGTGAGGTAGTTCTGAACGGGTATGTGAAGACTACATTGTTTCACATCAGAGGTCTAAGCGGAAGGAAGCTGAGCCTTCATTTCCTACAGGGCGAGAACGGCTCGGTGGATTTTTGTGAAATTTGGAGTGGCGGAGGTGACGAGGCTGACTAACAGTGCCCTGTAGTTTGGTGCAGTTTGGAAGACAGGAAGGTGCAGAAGCAAGGAAGTTAGGTGGATATATCCTATTCCGTATTTGGCAGACTGGTGGGGACGCCTAATCCTGACTGTGCTAGCTCCTGCCTTACCTCTCAGTCTGTTTATGCTTTAGAGGCTTAGTGTGAATTGTGCGGTTTACTTTAAATATTTTTATGAATGAGTGCGTGAGAGTAATTCCATGTATTTATTTGTAATA
The DNA here is from genome assembly GCA_019009955.1 of Riptortus pedestris. Taxonomy (NCBI): domain Eukaryota; kingdom Metazoa; phylum Arthropoda; class Insecta; order Hemiptera; family Alydidae; genus Riptortus; species Riptortus pedestris. Next base: position 94,921,071 of record CM032229.1, read on the forward strand.
TTATTTTTTTTTCTTTTAACTAATAGTTTACTGTCTGCGGGTCGTACAACCGGGATCTCGGTTCTGTCATTTATTCTGTTTGTTATATTTTTTTTTTCTCAGTGTACCTGTTAGCACATTCTATGTTCACGGGAGTTTTTGTCTTAGGTATCTAATAATTTTAATAACATGCTCGCAGAGGAAGAAATTTCTCGTACCGCAAGTCTGGGAGCGGAACGTTTTAAAAAAATAGTCAGTTGCTTTGGAGATGAAGCATTTACAGGGTTCGGGGGAGATGCAGAAATGGACTTGGTAGAAGCGGTTTCCTGTCTAGGCAGCTTATACCAGCAAATACAGGAGTTGATTCAGGGTGATAGAAGGATGGCGGGCCAGACAAAGTCAGGAATATACGACCATTTAGGAGGGATTTATGACAACGTTATTAAAATGAGCCATGAATTAGTTAGAGTGAGGGCCAAAAATGACTCCCTAATGGAAAGGCTGTCTGACAGGGACGCTTTGATAGAGAGACGGATTGGAGTGCTTGAGGCCGCGGTTGAGGCGATGTCGGGTGACCGCCCGAGAGACGTGAGTCCACTAACGAGAGACACCCCGATATTGGCGGCCATGCCTCCAGTTCCCAGGCCTAGGTCCAAGGCGGAAAAACCCTCGTATGCATCGATTTTGAGGGACAGAGTGAGCAGGGTAGTGGTGACCCCTGATACTGGCTTGAATGTGGCCTCGGCGGAGGAAATTTGTGACAAATTAAAAGAGGGAGTAAACCTAAGACCCAAGGATGGGAGGTGATAGCCTGACGGAAGAGGAAGGATAAGAAGGTAGTTATTGTAACTCCCAACGTCGAGGCCGCTCAAAAGATCCGGTTTTAAGTAGCCGCCCCGTCTAATAATATTTGGCATCCCTAGGGATAAATCTGACAGTGAGGTCATCCAATTGCTTTCAGAGGAGAATGAGTTATTGGACTTATCTGTAGATGATAAGAAGACATTATTTACCCCTATATATAAGGCAGGCAAGAAGGATAGCCCTAGTGTGCACTAGTTTAATGAAGCCTGACCAGCGGAAGGCACTACTCGCTAAGGGTGGTGTTAATTTAGACTGGGAAAGATGCCGCGTGGAGGATTGTCTAGGCATCTCAAGGTGTTACAAATGTCACCTTACGGGCATGTACGAGGTCGATGTCACGCCCATGAGGTGTGTGATCACTGCGGTGAAGAAGGACATACATGTGGTGCATGTCCTTCGGGGAGCAAGCAGGGAGTGTGTCCTGCCTGTAAGCGCTTTGGAAAGACACTGCACCACGATGTTAGAAGCCCGACGTACACAGCTTATCTGAGGGCCTATCAGTTGATGGTCGACCGGACAGACTATGGACAGCGATAGACAATCATATAAGTGTGAGTACTGTGAACGGTGGTTCACAACCAAGAGTGGAAGAGGACGTCATATGAAATGTACCCACCCCAGAGAGTTCAATGATGATATTGTCCTTGGTAGTGTGCGAGCAAGATGGGGAACAGAACAACTTCTTGTTTTAGCATTGCATGAGCGTAGACTGAGGCAGGAAGGTTATGTAGACACATTGAACGAGCGATTAGCTGAAGTAATGCCGGGTCGAACCTGCCATGCCATAGAAAGAGCTCGGGCAAAAGTGGAGTATTTTGAAATATATCAAGGACTTAGCCAACCTGAGCAGCTAGAGCTTGAGATTCTTGAATGGCCACCTTCGGAGGTGGTGAACCTTGAACGGGGGGCATTTATTCCTTTACTCGAGGGTATCACTGAGCGTTTGGTGGGTGTAGGACCGGTCTTTGGCCCGGCTGTCCTGGCTCATGTTCTCAGGCAATGTATAACTGGGGAAGATGTTGCTGGATCGCTGGGGCAGTGGATTGGGCTTCACCTCGCTGGCAAAGATGAACCACCTCGGAGAGGATTTCAGGATTCGGTGAACCCTGTGGGACGGGAGTATTGGCCCCGACGGAGAAATCCCCGGCGTGTCGACTACGCCAGGATCCAGAATCTCTGGAATAAAGATAAAAAGGCGGCGGTTGCGGAGATCCTAGGAGAAGCTAAACCCGGTGGTACTCATGGAGTAGGCGAGCTGGAGGCTTTCTGGGCACCCATTATGGAGGAGAGGTCGAGCCCCTGGACGGCTCCCCGTGTTGAAGGTCCTAGGATTAATGATGCATCCAGCATTTGGTCGCCTATCACGCCGGAGGAGGCCGCAAGGCATATGCCCGAAAGGGATTCCGCGACTGGACTGGATGGTGTTTCATCAGAGAAATGGCGGGCAGTTCCTGGCGTGCTGCGTGAGGCTGTCCTTAACTGTATCATGGCTATTGGTAAGGTTCCGTGTGGGCAGCTTCGTGCGCGGGTCACGATGATCCCCAAATCAGACAGTCAAGTTAGCCCTGGTGACTACCGGCCAATCGCTGTGGCCTCTGTTATCGTCCGTCATTTGCACAAAATTTTGGCATTCAGGCTGGCATCAATCGTCCAGCATGTTCCGGAACAGAAAGGGTTTCTGAGCGGCATTGATGGGGTTGCCTGCGATGTTTTTCTCTTGAACTCTGTGCTCCGGAATGCTTGGAGTTAGAAACGGAATATTTGCTTAGCAGGCCTGGGTGTCAGAAAGGCTTTTGATTCGATCAGTCGTCATGCGATCCAGTCTGTTGCTAGATCCCGTGGTCTACCTGAAGGATTTGTTAGATATCTTGATGGTGTCTATTCAGGGAACGTCTCGGTGATCTGTGCTGGAGGTCGGTGTTCGAGGGACATTTTCCCTGGCTGTGGGGTCAGGCAGGGTGACCCGCTCTAACACGATTTTATTCAATATGGTCATTGACCATGTGATTGAGGCATCACGGACCCGAGTCGGCTTTCTTTTGGGTACCGTCAGGTTGTCGTTCATTGCCTATGCCGACGATCTCATTCTTCTAGCATCCTCGGAAGAAGGTCTCAACGTGTCTCTGAGACGGCTGGAATGTGCGCTTCGGGATTGTGGTTTGGAGCTAAACCCAGGGAAGTGTGTCGGGTTGGAGCTTAGGTCCTCAGGCCGACGAAGGGTGGTCAAGGTTTGCCCGGCATCGGGTCTTAGGGTTTCCGAACAGCCTGTTGGGGCCCTCGGAGTTGAATATGTCAGGGTGTTCCTTGGCGTCCCGTTTTCGCATCGTGGCGCGGAGCCCTTTGTGCCTAATTGGATGGACGTAATGTCTAAGATCGATAGAGCACCACTGAAGCCGCAGCAGAAAATGGAAGCTTTGAGGACTTACGTTTTACCCCGGTGGTTCCATGGGTTGGTGCTTGGAAAACCAAACCCGGTTGAGCTCCGTCGAATGGATGTGGGTATAAGGGCTTTCGTACGAAAATGGTTGCATCTCCCACCGGATTCCTGTAATGCGTTTATTCATGCTGGTCGGAGGAATGGTGGGACTGGAATTCCTTCATTTGCCGCAAATATACCCTTTCTTAGGGCCAAACGGTTAGGGTTCGCTGGTCACATATTGGGGGAGAGGGGAGCGACGCGGGAGGTGAGACAAGGGCTTGGTGGGGGGTTGGTGCCACCTGAAAATGTCCTGGATGTGAATGTGGCATGTATGAATGAGCTGTATGCAAGGGTTGACTGAAAGGATTTGAGTGAATGTAGAAAGGTGACTGCCTCTACTGCATGGATGGGTTCAAGAGCGGCGGAATTGTCGGGAAAGCAATTCGTTGCTTTCTCGAGGATTGTGGGAGGGGCAATTCCTACCAGGATGAGGACTTCCCGGGGTCAGCCGGAGCGGAGGAGGAGCTCCACTTGCCGAGCTGGTTGTGACTTCCTGGAGACGATGGCCCACATCATGAGCATCTGCCCATATACTCGCAGGCTAAGGATATACCGGCACGACGAGATAGTGAGATTTGTAAGGCGGGGTTTCATCATGAGAGGGTGGCACACGTGGCATGAAAATGTTTTTATTACCCCACAGGGTAAATTTAGGCCGGACTTGGTCGTGGAGTATAAAGGCAAGGCCGCTATTATTGATGTGCACGTGGTCACCGCGGCGGGACCCTTGGAAGACAGCTTCTTTAGGAAGAGAAGCAAATATGATCAGCTGGAGTTGAAGATGGCTGTTGCCAAGCTCGCTGATGTGGAGCCAGGCTTGGTGAGGGTTCTGCCGGTAACCCTGTCTTACAAAGGCGTTTGGTGCAAGAAGAGTGCAGATGGGCTGCGAGAGCTGGGAGTGAGTCAGGCTACACTGGAGTGGATCACCATCAAAGTGCTCAGTGGAACCTGGTTCGTGTGGGCCAAGTTCAGTACCTTTCCTCGAGGCTTCAGGGCAGCTGGCAGACCAAGAGAAGGTGTAGGATAGGCTCGGCAAGTATGGTGGAAGTGTCCCGAATCTATAGTGTGCTCATTTCAGGACGAACTGTGGAGCGACGCTTCGGCCTAGAAGTCGTTGATTGTTATTATTTATTTAAGTATGTTTTTTTTTATTTATTTATTTTATTATTAAGAGGTTTTCTTTTTTCTTTTCTTTTTTATGTATTATACTTCTATATGTGTTATAGTTGGTAGTTTTAGTTTTAAGAAGTTGTATTTCTAGGAGGAATGTTTTGTTTTGTCTTTTGTATTTTTTTTTATTTCTTTTTTATGAGTGCATTTATTGTTAAGAAGCATTTTTTTAGACATTATGCATGAGGTTTTTTTTGTTGTTGTTCTCTTCTGTTTTATTAATTTTCTTTTACTTTTTTTATTGTTTTTTTTGTAGAGACCTTTGTCTTAGGTTAAGGCAATGAACTCCTTTTTGGGTGCACCTTTTTTATAATGTCCTTTAGGGACATCCAAGGGGTTAGGGACCCCTTATAAATTGTGTATTTTATAAACTATTATAGGTTAGTGGACTTATATTATTGTTATTAGTATTGTATTGTTCTATTTTTTTGAAATGTATATAAAACCCAAATAAACAAGTAAAAAAAATAGATTTTAGATTTAAATTTATTGAGATAAGAAAAATAAGCTATAGAAGTTCTATTCATGACGGTTTTTTTTTTTTTTTTTTTTTTTTTTTTTAAATTATAAATTTAAAATACTTAGTGAAATCTTATCTTTCAATGAAACGTTAATTTATATCATTAGCATTTACTTATTTACTTGTAACAAAGGCGATCAAAGTAATGCATGTCAATGCGTTAATATTTCTACTATCAACGCAAATTAATGATTAATTCATATTTGGTTAGTTTATCATCAATAAGTTTTCTTTTTGAATTTGCACAGAGTACTTAACTATAAAATGAGAGTCAAAACTTATTTCCCCAAATTGTATAAAATTTCTCTTGGAACCTTTAGAACTGTGGAGGAAAATATTGAATTGAGCAAACTATATATAGCTGTCGACCAAAACCCGGGTGAAAGGTTTCAATTTTCTATTTATCGGAAACCAATCGCTACCAATACTGCTATTGATGGAGCTTCCTTTCAGCTGCACAGAATTAAAGTTACGTCACGAATTTATTACACTGTTCGTATAAACCAAAACCCATGTCAGAAATTAATTGCAAAACCTGGCCGTTCATTCCCTGCCACGTTTCAACATGAAAAAATACGTTCTTGGAACAGTCTTCTAGTGAAATTGCATAAGAAAAAGGTTTCATTTACACCTACATTTCTTTCGAGCTGAAGAGAGCTTCTGTTTATAACCAAGTTTCCTAAATAAAATGTAGGATTATTTTTTTCTTTTCTATACTTTGTTTAGCCCCTAACGTTGATTGTGGAATTCTGAAGGGGTTTTCATCTCATTTTAGGTAAATGAATTTTATAAGTTTGTTAGTTGTATTTGATAACACCCAATTTATGGTTCTAGGATAATCATATAGATTATATACAGGTTACCACATTTTTCTAGCCAGAGTCATACTAGAAAGTTTGTTACGCAAATTAATTGAAATTAAATTTCTCACCCCCGGGACACGCTACTGATATGACAGCTATTCCCCAATTGCCTTGTAATAAGAAGGCTTTGAAAGCAAATTGAAAACTATAAAATTCAAATATCTTGATACTTTTAAAATCGAGTTAGCGAAAAACATTTAGTACAACAATTGTAGACAATTACGTAAGCAACAAGATTGTAAAATTATTGGGTTTTCACTTCCTTAAAATCCCTTCTCATCCTTGCCCCATGAAAATAACAAGTCTTATTCAAGCTTGAAATAAGGTACTAGCAGATAAGATAAGTGAATAACTAGGGGCTTACTAAAAGATGAAAAAAATACGAGTATCTTTCTTAGCATTAGCGTTAGAGAAAAAAATCGATTAAATAACAATTTTAGGAAATTAAATTCGAGGTATATGTGATTTAATAATAACAGATCACACCCACCATTTCCTTTTTGAGGTGCTGGAAGCAGATTCCAGGCAAAAATCAAGAAAAGGGTCCCGTTCCTTCAGAAATATTTATGCCCCGGTATAAATGACATCTGAGCTCGGGGGGTTCTTGGTTAAACCAGTAAAGTAAGTAAACAGTATGTAAAGTTAAAAAAAAAATCACATATTTTGGGATATTTTTGGACGATGAATCGACGTGGAGCATGCATATTGACAAACTTCAGAACAGATTACTTAAACTCAAAAATCCACTTTCCACATTTCTTGAAAGAAGAACATAGGGGTTGAGTACTGATGCATTGAACATACTGAATAAATGCACAGTGCTTCCTTCCCTGCCATATGCAAGTGTCCTTGAATATTTACAGCTTTAAATGTCTGCTTCCCGTCTCTAACCACAAATACGAATTCGGAGTACTACTAAAAAGATGCAAGAGTCTTTTCAAAAATTTTAACCGTTCATTTTTTTCCTACTGAATGAAAAAGCCTATATAGCATAACAGGTATATTTGCGAAACTTGTAACAGTACTTGACAGATTTGACGCAGACCAAGAACAAAGCTCGAGAATGGTCTTGGATTAGCTAGAGTTCAAGAAGAGAAAACGTCGCACTGATACGGTTTCGATGCGGAAATTCTCTGATATCCCACAACTATGACAGGACAGTAACGGTGCCTCACGATCTATAACAATTATTACACATCAAAGGCCCCTCGAAGCGGTCCATTAAGGTTATACCAAAAAATTCCCATTCGCAGCAGTATTATTGTCAATTTACGATGACTATTTTTTTCTGAGTCTATTTTAATTTAAACGAATTTTGTGGAACAATAATTAAATAGAATTTATTAAAAAAAAATCAATTATTAGGGCTAAGGAGCATTCTAGAAATTTCGATAATGAAATTCCAGACAGCGCTGCTAACACTGCTTATTTGAAATTACCACTGAAATACGACATAATGCATAATACTTACTTTCACGCAGATCTCAGCTGTCACTCCATCATTCACTTATTTGTGTGTTATTCCAGTAAATATAATGTCATCTCATTATTTCCCCTATTTGGCCTTTCGTATGAAACCCGATGAAGAAAAGATACAAAATTTTCTCTGAACAGTAGATGTATAATGATTTAATGGGTTGATGTTAACATGACATGCCTAGGGAGTGGGAATTTACTAAAAATGTAAAGATGCAAATTACTCGGCTTATGTTAGAGATAATAGTAATTGTTTTACTTTACACTATATGCAAGATTATAACGTTTTTACAATACGACCATAATAACGGAAAGGATATATTTATGAAAAACTTTTCAATCATAAACCTTATATTTTTAGTTCTTCGAATGATCCACGTAATAAACAAATGAGTTATATAATTAAATAAGGGTGCAAGAAGTAAAACCCCTAACTTGTAGCAATTTTTAATTTGTTTTCCTTGTTACAAACAAAAGTAATGGCGTGTTAATGAACCCAGTTTTCTTTTCAACTGTTCTCAGTAATGAGTAATAATGACAAAAAATAAAAGGGAAAGAGGCAGTGATGAGAGAGAGAATGAGCGAGCTGAATGAAACGCCATATTAGCCATGACATTCTGGAAAGAGGAAATAACCTGCGATAAGTATTCCAGATATTTATGGTGATGTCACCAAGCTGCCAATAGTCAGAGTGAATCTCTTGGCACTGATGATCTTGGTCAGCCGACGCTATTTTTGCCTCCCTTTCATACTAGTTACTAGTCAAAGGGAATTTAGGTCTCATTTTAAACATTAGTATAAAACCTTAACCTCTGTCTTAGTATAATAGGAAGTCTATTATTAAAAAACATCACATTTAATATGGTGTACGACATTATATATTATTATTATTTTATTAACATAAATTATCCATGATATGTAATTATTTGTATGAAAATTATTTGAAAACTAATAAACACTTATATACGTTGACAATTTTATAGTGGCTTTAGTAAATTACTATATTTAAAAAGTTTATTGCTAGTAAGAAATAAATGTGAAGGACCAAGCCAGTCTTATTCTAATCGATCTATCCAACCTCAATTATTAGAATTCTTTAAGGGAATACCACCCATATTTTTTCTGATTTAAATAACTTACATTTGTATGATTGTGAATAAGTCATATCCGTTTATTTGCTAATAAATTCCATCCCCAAGGTGTTCTTTACATTTTCTTATTACTTCAAACTCAAAATGGTGTTTACTGAAAATATCAGTAGTCTTTACTTCATTATTTATTAACGTTCCATTCTAAAAAGTAGTAATATAGTTTGTACTAATTTTAAATTTTTCCATTATGTACTCTACCGAGCTATTCCATTTCTCTGAGGCTTCTTAATGAAGAGATAATTGTGTTAAATTAATTTGGCGTTAATAAGCATTGATATTCCCAAGCCCTCCTGTAAACTCTCTTGACTGCTCGTGACATTTATTACATTTCTTCCCTCGTCTGGAGATGTTGCCAGTTGATTTGACCTTACTCTTGAACATTTACCAGTTTCCTAGTTAGTTGATGAAAAGCTTTGAACGTTTCGCTCATAACTCCTTATTAATACAATCCATCAATGTGAGTCTTAGTTTCAATTGCCGCAAGAGAATAGAATTTGTTTAATGACGTACTCACTAAATAAAATATTTAGTCCCTTACTGACAAGGAGTAGTAGTGATTCCGGGAGCCCCTTTCTGTTCAGGCTTTGTTTTAAAAAAATATTCAATAATTTAAATCATAAAGAAATTAATATTTTTCGACCTGCTTTTGTATCTAATTATTTAGAATTATAGTTATTTCACATGCATCTGTTGATAGCATATATTCAGAAGTTTAGAGAATCACGTAGAAAGAAACATGGCCAGCCTCTAGGGTTTTAGTGTTCAAACTCAATGGCCTCAAAAATTTCAGGTGTATTACTAATCCCGGACGAAGATGCCTAAAATTATATATACTTTTTTTGTAGGATTGCTCCCAACATTTTAATTCGAAGTTTTACTTCCTATTTAAACATCTAATAAAATCATTAATGCTAATACCCTAATATCACCGTAATGCCCGAAAGATGATCTCTTCTAAACAAAGGGTTAGTCACTCAGCTAAACCAACATTTAGTGTATTGTTTTTTTAGATTCAACCGTCATCTTATTAATCAGGGACCGAAATTAACCAATTCCGTCTCTGGAGCTGAATAAAAATCGAATAAGTTACTCTTAGGCCGACGACAGCCAGTATATTTCTTGAGTAATGTAGAAATCAATAGAACTAATACATGGAATCCTTCTACAGGATCCAACGTTCATGAAGCTCTTTGGTAAAACTTGCTGTTCGTTTTAGTATTCAGAAATAGTATAGTTTCAATTAAAAAAAGGGCAATTCGGACTAATCCCAATTGCTTTAGTTCTGCAAGAATAGATAAAGTAAAATAAGGCTTTTAATATAAAATGACCAATGATAGAAGAACGACTGTTACTTTATCTCTGCGCGACTCTGGCCGCGTATTTTTAGCACTTACTATATATCGCTGAAAATTTAAATATTATGACTACTAACAAAGAATGTCTTCTTCCATTTTAAAATTCTATAAAATAAGTATAAAGTCAGGATTTCTCCCTAAGATCAAAAATCATATTCTCCAAACATATTTTGAGAAAGAATATTTTATGAAAGGGTGGGGGGCATAAATACGTCGAGTGATATCTCCGAAAACTGCCACCCCCCCCCCAGCAGCAAAACCATCCTGTTCCCAGGAAATGGGGCAAAAAAAATGGCTGTTTTGTAAGCGGATCCTGGAATTTCGTTAAATGTTTACCTCCCCCCGAGTTTATATGTCACACCGCCTAACTTTTCCCATGAAATATTCGTTTATAGATAAATATATAATGCTTCAGTGTATTGCCTCATGGAATAGAGCATGGAGTGGGCTGTAGCTTCATTCCTCTGTCTCTTCACGCTGTACGTTTCATTACGGACTATTTTAGTTGATCTGAACTTATGCCATAAATATTTCTTTTCCCCAGAGAAATCAGCAATTTAGCAGTGTTTCAGCTGATCTCATGACGCGATATAAGGAAATTTCTGAAATGTCCAACATTTTACGTAAGAGATGACGAAAATGATATATATATATATAGAGAGAGAGAGAGAGAGAGAGAGAGAGAGAGAGAGAGAGAGAGGTTTCACTGTCCTCAATATTTTTATATTTCCCGTCTCAGGTGAATGTAGTTTTTTTATGTACATATATTACATATAGTTTTGATAAGTTCGATTCAATCGTTAGTGCCCAATAAAATTGTTGGCTTCCGCTTTAGTTTCTAGTGTATATCTCGTCTATACTTTGTTATACGACAAATATGAATATAACAAAAGTTACTCTTAATTACAATATAAACATCTTTTTGCATATGCATTTTTGCCGAAAAACCAATAGGAAACGAAATATCGCTATTTTTAAATTAAGGCCTCCCTTACAACCCCCACTCCTGCCCGTCCCTAGAAGTGTTGGTATAGCCTGTTAAAATGAAAGCGTTAGTGCTAATACACGTACCGAGTTTTATTTAGTTCGGTTGAGTCTTTTGTGCCAAATAAAATTGTTGATTCCCGCTGTAATTTTTAGTGAATAACGCATTTATACTTCGGTATACGACGAAAGTATATATAACAAAAGTTACTCTAAATAACAAAATAAATAACTTCTGTTATGTGCATATTTGCCGAAAAACCAATAGGAAACGAAATGTAGCTATTTTCAATTTCAGGCCTCCCTTATAACCCCCACTCCTGTTCGTCTCAGAGAATATTAATATAGTCTAAAGTCTAATGTGGGTTAGTCGTAATATACATACCAAGTTTCAAGAAATTCGGTTCAGTCGTTTATGCGTGAAAAGGTAACAAACAAACATACACGAAAGAAACAAAATGCAGTTATGGTGTCTATGACATGTGAAACGAAAACGTATCGTGAAATTTTGAGAAAAAAATCAAAGTACAGACGGAGGTTACAATTATATATATATATATATATATATATATATATATATATATATATATATATATATACACGACTTCCTTTTTTTCCTCTCACTCCTAACCTTATATTTCAGTGAGTTGTTTAAGCTATTAGCTTTTCCTGATGATTAAGATTACTTCAATATTCAATATTAAATATATTAGTGTATGTGTAAAACTCTTGGACGTTAATACTGGTAGGATCTGAGGTAAGGAAAAAGTATTTTAGTTTAACAGGAGAAATTATAGAAATAGACGTATTATTGGGAGATGTTATAATCACTTCTGCCCCACCCCTCCTGACCTAACATTGGCTTATGTTTACATGGGATTTGATCCTTATACTTTTAGTAATGTAGAGTTTTTCTCAGAAATGTGATTTTTTTTTAATCTCATAAATATATTATTTAAAAGAATGAACCCTGGAGAGGTACACCCAGTTAATTCTGGAATTTAGTAACTATGCTCCGTTAATATATGACATACTTTACTGGACATGCTATGTACCATTAAGAATATACAGTTTACTTTCCAAACATACAAAAGAGTATTTTTAATAGTGGTTATTACGTATATAAAACAGCTGCTATCGTTGTGCTTCGGACCACTTTTGAGGAAATGGATGTTTATTCATAGATGGTTCGGAATGCAGAATTCTTTCTGTGATTATGAATAATAAGGTTAATATGATAATCTATGGTTATGTTATATATAAAAAAAGATGCACGCACAGGAAACGGGTAATATAAAAAAATATTGTGTATAGTGTAGAATTAAGTACAAAACAAATATTTTTATTATTATCATATCCCCAGCACGCCGGGTACTCGGGTGAAAATCCTATTCATTGAGACGTGAAAATAAAAAACATTGTACGAAGTAAAGCCCAAAATTGATCATTATCACTCAGCCTCAAATGATTTCACGGGCGAAGCCGGGTACCTCAGCTAGTATATATATATATATACAAAGTTCGTTAACTGCTGAAATCAAATTAAATAGGTCCAAAGAAATTTGTAATTAATTATGCCTACCTGTCTAGCCCTCCCACCACATCAGTCGATTTCGATGAAAAGGGTAACTGTACATCTAGACGGTCCAGCTTTCCTTAATACGAAATTTCAACATTCTATGGTTAGTCGCTTTTTAGTTGTTATAAGAACGTAGTAAGTAGAAACACGAGTACTTACGAGGACGTCTTCAAAATGTATTCAAGGGGTCAAAACGGAAATATCCGTTGAAATCAGAACCCTGATTTTTTTTTATTGCCACTCTTCCTCCTACGTGCTTCATGCAAAGAATTCAAAATCTTTCTTTATTCATGTATCTACTCAATAGTCTAGCGAAACCGTGTGGGCATCGCATAAGAGCAGTGAAATTCAGTCACAGACGTAGACATAGTCGCTCTCTCTGAGTAGAAGTATCGAAAATGATCAAGATAGGTGCTTCGTAACACACTCGGTCACATATGGGGATACCATGTCATCCTTGAGTGAGGTGGTTCTCTTAGATTCTGGGTAGAGTTAGTATTATTCTAGTTGGTAGGATTATTCTGTCCCTACTTGAAGCTGGTATTCCGGTTAAACCCTATAGACTTTAATATTTCATTTCATTTTGAGTGTTCAAAAGAAAAAGAAAACCTTGAAAAAAAGTTTGAAAATAATGCTTTATAAGAATGAATTACATTATGAAGAAACTCTACTGGAGATTGTATAGGAGGAAATATGCCCTTCCAAGGACTATTTCTTCCCGAGAATCGTTCAGAATAAAGTTCCTTCTTGAATAGGGTTAGTGAATCTTGGGAGAGGTTTGAAGAAAGACTCTCCGATTGGAAAGATTGGCCTGTCGAAGTAGATGCCTAAATTTTTAAGGAGTTTCCCTAAATGAAGAGCCTCCGGGGAGCCTGTTAATATTTGAGCGGGTATCCACTGAGATTAGTGAATTATTAGTCACTCCCGCCAAGTTTACGGCGAGACAGACTTAATAAGAGTTATCATTCTTACGATTGTGCAAAATGATGGCCGGCCCTCTTTCTCTCTGGGCTCCCTAATTTTTCACTTGAGTTATTCCTGAGATACTTTATATTTCTTAGTCTAGGAGAGTCTTTCGTCAGCTTCCTCTTAACAGATTAAGTATAAAATACGTTGACTTAAGTTCTACTAATTGTTTATTTCTGGCTTTCAAAATGTGAACAAATAATAAATGGGAATGAGCAAAACACCAAGAATAAAAAGTTTGATCATAACTGGCTTTTCGTCTTGCGAAGACTAGTTGATTTGTTAACTCAATTATAGACACTTTGTTTAAATAGAAATTCACCTCAGTAACCCAAAAAGCTTATCACATATAGTCCACTTGTTTTGACTGATATATGAAGGAATCCGATTTTTTTATTATAATCGAAAGCTAATAGTACCTCATGGTAACTGATCATCATCCATTTCATGCTTGAATACAATATTTAAATTAATTAACAAATTTAAATTGATCAACTTCTGGATTTCGATGCCAGTGATAGTTAAGAATATATAGTCCAATTTCTATCATATTACTTACTGAATAATTTAAAGCCCTTCTTATATTCGAAATAATACAAAAAAATATAATCGTCCTGTAAAGAACGACACCCAAAACTTTTAAAAGGTGGGGTCATTTTTTAAACTCTTCCCTTTTTTGAGTAAATTATATGTTATGTATTAATTCAACATAAAGCCTAAAAGGTTTAACAGGTCTAAGTGATTCATCAAGTGTAATTTGTCTATGATTTATCATTATTAGTTTTATGATATTTAGGAAAACCTACGTCTATGTAACAGACTAATATAATTTGTTTATTTATTAAGTTTAAAGGACATCGGAGCTTGGTACAGTTAGTCCGTAAAGATAAGGGTAACCCGTATAGTGATTGTTGAATGTATATAGCAAGTTTCAATTTAACAGTTCGTCACGAAAAAAATTAAAGACAAAGATCATTCTAAGATGACTCTACTTTTTTCATATTACAGAAGGACACTGCAGTGTTGCCTTTTATTAATGATTGGTTATGGAACAACATATCGATTACCAGGATAACACTTCAGACTTCAGAATTCTTCTTCTGCTTCTCCAGACTTCTAAAAATTGACCAGCGGGACCGAAGATGTAATTTAAACTGGGACTCTCATTTCAGAAAAATAATTTCTGAAGCAGGTTATGAGGATGTTTGGACAACTCAGGACTGGACAACACTTAAGGCCATCAAAGAAACTGTCTTAACGAGTTACAGTGAATAATTATAAGCATTGGATATCCAGCGAGTTCTTAAATCTTCATTTTCCCAGCAATACAAATCGTTCAAAGCACAATACGATGAGGAGGAGTGCCTCATTTTTATTAACAACATCAAGTGAATCATAGCACAGTGCAGACTTTCTTCGGACAAGATTCTCAAAATTTATTGGAATGGTAGTTTATACAAGCTTAACTGTGAGGTGTGAATTATGCAGCATTCGCAATCTTCATGAAGAGGAAACACTCCACCACTTAATAATAAATGAATGAATGAAATAAATATTTCATAATTAATATTGTGCCTTCGGAATTGATGACTTAGAAAAATTGTCTCTTTATTTTGTCTATTATTAGACAGATAATTTTTATTTCATTTACTTATTATTATATTTTTATTTTTTTCTTCTTAAATTTTTATTTAAATAAATCATCTTTAATATAAGCAGATTAATGCAATTTTATGTTCTTGTTTATTTTTATTTTATTTTCTTTCTTTCTATTTCTTTATTTTTATTTTTATTTCTATTAATTTAAAATTACTTATGTATTAAATTTGAAGATCACCCAATGTTGAATAAGTTATTTTAACTATAATGTAATTCATTGTTTATTAATATACTAATTATAGCCAAATTATTTATTTTATCAATCAAAAATATTATTGTATTATTTTAGAGAAGTATTGTACCTACCTATGTGTTCTAACTTTTTTTTTGTAAAACTTCGGACCCCCTGTAAAAAGTTTATACCTAAATACAGAATTTTTATCTATCTATCGATAACCAGATAAATCATTGGTCATCCATTGAGAGAGAATGCCTAGCTAAAATATCGATCGTTGAAGAAGGGTTCACAGAAGTACATTTTCTCAAAGAAAAAGACGTTCCGGGGAACGAACTACACGACTGACGCTTGTTTTACTTTCCAAGATATAACTCTTGTCTTTCTTGGAATGGTCGGCTCCGTTCCAGAACACCTGTGAGTTCCACCAGAGTTTCTATTCTAGCAACTTTGTTTTGAAGTATTTCATTCTTCAGGCCATTTCCCCTTACTCTTAAAAATTAGTTATCAATGTTTTAATTATGCGGCCAACTCTGCCAAGCCCTTTGTAGTATTCCACTTTCAACAGCTGTTAAGTCACTTTTGTATCTGGTGAAAGCTAAAATGACAGCTCTATATCTTTCACGTATGACGATTTTGATAATACTCTAAAACTGGGAAATATGTATGTCTAATTGTAAATATTAAAATTTACTAATATTGAAATGACAAAGGAGTTTTAGTAATTAATTATTTTAGGTAATCTAGATTTATTAAACTACCTCTTTAATTTTTTAAAGGTTCTTGTTAATTTTCTGTGTTTTTTTAAACCCTTTATCTTTACTTTAACTGAGCCGAAAATATATTTGTACTTAAAATCATTTACAGCACGTTTCCCCTAAGGACAATCAGCTATTGAGAATGTACTGAGTTTTGCAAAAATTGAAAGATTGCTAAATATTTTATTTTCCAAAATATAAAGATTCCTTTTTACGAAAATTTTTTTGATTTGTTTGTTTTAGTTTGAGTTAAAAGTCTGTTTGCATTTACGAATTAAATATGAGACATTAAATTTCTTCACTTACATATTGGTTCAGTATATGTTCTGATATTAGGCTATATGCTTTTCCGAAAAAATCCTCTGATTATAATTACATTTTAATTGATGTGAAAATAATTTAAGTCACAAGTAAGTTAAACGGGCACTTGCAAAGAGAGGAAATGGGTGTGGCATTTGAAAAAGTTATGGTGGTTTGTAACTGTTTGTTAATAATATGACTACCCTATCTTATTTCAGAGAAGGAAAGTTGACTATTAATAATTGGTTGGCATTTTTGAAAAAAAAAATAAACTTTTTATATTCTAGTTATTATTATTAAATTAGGTAAATAAGTATTTTGTATGATATAATTATCATTTTAAATTTTGCTTGAATATCAAGGAAGGTTGTCTTTGATAATTGAAAATTAAAAGAATTAACTGATAATGACTAAGAGAGATGGGAGGAAGAAAAGACTAGCTGATTAGTGATAGAGATGCTGATAGTAATAAGAGAGGATTGAAAGCATGAATGGTAAGGTAAGAGTATTCTGTTAAGAAGCTTGCGGCTTTGTGAATGGAACCAGCTTGGGAAAGGAAAGGAGGGGGGTACTTTTCCAAGTATCTCTTGATTACAGCCCTTGATTCAAACTCCTACTCATCGTCTATGCAATTAATTATGTATATATATATATATATATATATATATATATATTTAATATATTTGAACTAATGTTTACGTGTTGGAGGAATAGCATTAAAAGAAAGCATGATGAGAAAATACTTGACTCTGCCATTTTAGTGATTTCATTTTCATTGTTAACCACCAGTTAAGATAATTAAATGAAATGAACTTAAAACTGGTTGCATCAACTTGTTACTACTACATTATTACACGTTCCAACTACTTCAGCTTCTTTTTCTGTAGGAGTTAAAATATGTTTTGTTGGAATACATATAATTTTTCCTCGAGAAAAGCTCATAAAACAGGATCTTAAATAAAACAAAGCACTTTAGTTCAATTATTGATGTTCATTTCAGATACAAGGATTCGTTTATTGCTGAAATCGGACCATGAAACAGAGTAGTTTTGAGAAAATTCTATATATTCTCGTTATTACACCCAGGGTCGAATTATTTGAATTTTTTAGGTTTTAAGTCTTGAGACAAAATCCATTCCTTCTCATAAAAATTTTGCTTAATCCTCAAATTATGTTTTTGGATATTTTTCAATTTCTCGGTTCTGTGGTGTAATAGAATACGAAAAAAAATATTTAAAAAATTTATTGGCACGGAGTTGAGGGATATATTTTGTGTCACTATGGGCTCCTCGGCTACTAATAATTTTCTACCAAATTTATTTGGTTTTGATTAGAATAGAAATAATTACTAACAAAAGGTATTAAAATAGTAACCGTATTGAATAAAAATACTATTTTAATTAAACCCATTATTTACATAGTGTGTTATGAATAGCAACAGTTTACAATCAATCTACAAAATAGCAATGTAAGTACTATTTACAGTATTCGCTTGTACAGAAAAATAGTACCGGATCTTTTGTGCTTGGAGATTTGATCAATTCAGCGATCCATCTGATTGTAACGAACATCAGATGTAAACCAGGATTATCTGGGAGCAGAGGATGTAGAAGGCCATAGGAACATATACAGCATTCTGTACCTGTTCACACACCCCTTCCTCTGACTTGCAGTTTCTTACAACTGGAATCGCCTGGTAGCCATTCCTAGTTCATGTTGCTACGTAAATAATGGTTATCATGAATTCCCACAAATGCTAATCCATGCTAATTTATCCACTTGTAGTTTCAGACAACTTGCATCGCCCGCTAGTCTGTATGTTAGACATACGTTGTTCATGAACACATTTTAGATTTGGTGATCCCGAGTCAGAAGAAAAAAATTTGAAAACGTATGAAACTAAATAACGTCATAGATTAATTGACCGGAATCGAACGTCTAAATTTTATTTATTTAAATAACGATTTATGACTAAAATCGTTATTCTAAACACAATTTGTTCTTTAGGTATGTTTTCAATTTTTTTGTTTTATTACAATATATCGCATCTACTATTGTCATTAGCGGTAGATGAATCTATATTTCTTGGAACAAAACAAATTTCAGTTAAAATGCAAAAAGCTTTGTTATGTCTTCTTCATCGTCTCTAAGGAGTTCTCTTAGGTTCGGTTTAAGGTTCAAAGCTCTTCTTGGAAGATCGTATTTTCTATCCCAAGCAATATTTAGTATTTACATCCATTGCTTGTGTGAGATGTTCAAACGAATGTGTTACATTTTTGGGAAAATCTACATTGCAGTTTCTAAAATAATCTGATGAAATTGAAAAATTATTTATGTGCACAAATGAGAATAAATAAATGTATATTATGAAAAATATTTGTTCTCCGGGAGCACGCAGTGAGTAGATTTTGGTCATAAATATAATCTCCCCTGACCTGATTTCCTAAAGAATATAAGCCACGAATGATCACGCACGACTTCTATAATTGCGGCTCTTTCTATAATAATGGCATTTACAATTCAACTGAATTAAACCAAAGTATACACAATTATTTAATGAATATATTACTGTCTGATATCAACAGGAATGAAATCCTCTTGCAAGATCATGGTGAAGTATTCCGTCAAATTTAATAATTAATTAGCGTAAAAAACTATTGATACCAACAAGGAGAATACTGTAATCAATAATTTAAGGCAGTCAGATTTATTTTCGCTTATCATATTCTAAAATAGATTGCCCATATACCTGGTATCTGATTCAAGCTTACTAAATGTTCTTCTGAATTAGTCCTGATGAAAGATATTTTAAGGAAGAAAATTTAATTTGTATAAAATTGGCCCCCTGAAACCACAAGTCCTCCTTAAAGTTAGGTCCATAATTAATAAATAATAATAGTACTCTCTACTCGGATGATTTATTGTCTAATCGTACTGTGTGTTCAATAACTGACGTGTAATATATTGAGAGGTCTCAATGGCTCTTATAGACTACACCGATTTTAAACTAAGGATTTCATGCTGAGAAAATGTAAGAGATGTTATATGTCATAATTTTGGCAGATTTCCCTTGAGGGAAATCAGCTATTGAGGTCGTACTAATGACGCGATTTTCGAAACAATTCTTCAAATGTCCATCGATCCAACCTAGGAGATGACGAAAATGAGGTCCGTTTAAAATATATATATTTGTCTGTTAACACTCTATCGGTCGCAATTTTTGGTTAATAGTTACCATAAATGACGGTATTTAATTGTTTTACGTAAAAAGAAAGATCAAGTTCGTTAATGGCTGAAACCGGAACAGAGGGAGGGGGGCTCCGTTACTATAAGTCGGATTGAAAATTTGCATAGAATCAATCTTATTTCAAATTAAATTTACTATAAATATTGGTATATACATTTATTCTGTATCTTGAATATTAACCGAGATATTTGCATTTTTATTAAGTGTCTGCGAACGAGATGAGAGCGGCTAAGGTCGGTTCTATTCCTAGCCGCCGCACAGTGGGTCGGATGGCCGATCTAGGTGGAAAAAACTGCTGACTTGTTATTTTTTAATGTTTTATGGTTTTATTATTATTATACAATTATTTAGTCGTAAATAATAACCACAATATATAAAGAAAATAATAACCACAATATATAAGGAAAATCCAAAACATAGGCAACAATTGAAATCACAAAAGAAGAGCAGTTAATGGGAGATATTATCAGTTAATCATCACTATCACTATCTCTATTATCGCTTTCTGAATCTTTATTTATATTAGAACTTGGAGGCTGCAAAAGCGATAGCACATCCTTATGTAAACGTTTTCGACTTTGCCTGGTCTCCTTCCTAAAAGAATTAATTAAAGTATCTGAAGTCACAGTCTTTGTGCTAAATCCGTATTTGTATCTATTCTAGAGCATTTCCGGGTATGGCACTCTCGAAATCGCCTCAAATCTTTATTTCGAGACTCCTGAGCCTCCTCCGATAGCATTCCGATTGGCACAATGCACTTTTTAATTATTTGGGTGCTATGGGTCAAAATTTTATGAACAGTCAGGGGCATGTAATACCATGAATATGTACTTAGGTATAACGTTCTTGTATCTTGAAAGTATGTCTGGAATTTGTCGACATTAATCTCATAGCCAGATGACAAAGTAGTCAAGATGATGTAAAATCTTTTTAAAAGTTCGTCGTCTAATCCGGTTATAGTGGCACTTTTTTCGTGGTTTTTGAAAAATCGTCTTGCCGTATTTCCGTCATTGCTTGTACCAAATCCGGGTTTAGGACTATCAATTATTAATCCCATCTCATCTTTAATTTTTTTTTGAATTTCCATTTTTCGATTTTTTATTTCTTCTTTGTGTTCATTGGTTGTGATAGCCCATTTTTTTTATAATAAGTCTGTAACTTATATGAATGAAGCATTCGAGTGACCTAATCCAGGCATGCAATGGGGAAATTCCAAAAACATAATTTTCTTTGATATCATGAGATACTTATGGATTAATAGCATTCATCAATTTAGGAGTTGCTCCTCATATATAACATCTCTGACTTGATTTGGTCCCTGTTAGAGCATTACAAACTTTTCCGTCCACCATGGTCAGCAAAAATTTGTAATGAACATTGATATCTATATTTTCCAAAGTTACTTTAGTAGGTTGCAGCGACTCTATTTGTTGTTTAATTTTATTTGTTTCGGTGATAGTCAAATCGGTGGTTTCTTTGGAAAACATAAACTTTAGCGGCCTGCAGTTTCGTGTGGACGAAGGAAAAGGATTGCTCCAAACTAAATTTTCTACTCTACCTAATTCGTGCATTTTTACAGGAACAAATGAATAAGAAAATAAATACTCATATTCGGCATCCTGGCCTTCAAATTTCTGCTTGTACCTACTATGGACCACTGCTACCATAACAACCCCATTTACATATCATAACAAATGTTGTTTGAGAGGGGAAATTTTGAAAAACTTTGCTGTGGGCAAGAACAAGTCTCATAGTTGCCAAATCCACTATGGACTGTACATTGAAAGTGACGCAATTCTCAGTAACTACCATATCTCCAGTAACTAACAATCGTTTTTTGTTTTTCCTAATTGATATTAAGATGAATATATTTTATGATTAATGTTTAATGCATGACTCCGAAGCAAATTATATGAATTTTTTGACACCTTACAGTCAATGAAAATAGCTAACGCTTCTTCGTTAGTAAATGGGCGGGTTTCATTAAGTTTACTCATTCGAAGTTTTTTAATTTGAGTAGCTACATCAGATGAACAAAGAGCTACTTCTTTAATGATGTTAGCTGTATCACGTTTTCCTGACTTTCTTAAAGCGACTTCAGAAGCAAATACTATTTCATTTAAAGGTCTTTTTATAATATCTCCCATTTTTTTTCTTCGTTTTAGCACAGCAGTTTTAACCATTCTTCAAATGGCTTAATTGGTCGACCTCCAGAAGTAGATGGCAGAGGTTCCTCTTCATCACATATACATATAAATGTGAAAAATTTATCCAACCAAATTTTTTTTAAGAAACAAATCTTTGTATCGTCCAGCTTCTTGCCATTTAATTTTAATTTTTGACAACAAAAGGTTTAAATAACTGGTCAATTTTTCCAATAAATGTTGTTGGATATTTTTCACAGCAAATTGTGACAAAATGGTCTCAATTATTGGCTTTGTGTTTGAACAGCTTTGCAAAAGAAGAAAAACGTCCCGTCTCGTAATCGTTATTTCTTTTTCTGAAAATAGCCCGTACGACAAAGTTAGCAAATATTACCAATTCTATTTTTTATGAAATGTTAGTTTGTATTATAAACAACAACAGACATAATTATCTTAGCGGTATTTTGTGGTATATTTTTTTTACGGATGTTAAAATGTCGTATAATTTCGAGATATTATTGTATATTTATTATTAACATACCTATGGATATGGTGTCCATCTTAATAAAATAGTTTAATAATTTACTTTCGATAATTTAAATACAGAAAAAACGACCTTTCTAAGTAAATTTTTAGGTAAAACTGAGCTGCAAACTTGTTAATCATTAGAATGAAAACATCGGATTTGTCATTGTTTGTGTACTCTTGTGATGTTTGTACGGGTGCTAATTCCAAAATACCATGCCATATTGGATTAATAGACGTTCAAGATTAAGGCAAATAACTTAATTAGATGTTTTGATTTCATGAATTATTTCCACCTAGATCCGGCCATCCGACCCACTGTGCTTTCGGTAACTTTTCGGCTCTCGTATGGAGATTTCTCTATTGTATAAATTCACGTAGGAAATCTGCTTAGTTTACGCAGCCCCTGCGTGACGGACTTTTTTTACATAGTTACGTTATACTCAGCCTTTGTTTTACCAAAAACAAATAGGAATGCATTAGCCAAGGTATAAATCCCCAAAAGATGATCATCGCTTAATACTAAGATAAGGATTGGAAATCTGAAAAATCTTCGGTTTACAATGCTCCTACGACCTTCTTGAACGATGTATCTGGTAAAAGGGAAAAGCGTTGTGGTTGGAAAATCGTGCTGACCACAGTACTCTACACAAGGTAAGGGAACGTTGGAATCACTCCCTTTGGAGTCAGTGGCCTGAATAGAAGTGATCTTTGAGCTGTCCTATAGCTCCCCAACGCTCTCTCTCCACCCTCTCTCTCTCTCCTCTCTCTCTCTCTCTCTCTCTCTCTCTCTCTCTCTCACCCACTCTTCCTCCGTCCCTAGGTCTTTCGCAACAGGAAATAGCGACCTATTTCGCAATATCTCTAAGGGCCAGGCTATACTTTTTTCCTCCTTTTAAACCAGAGTAAATATGAATCACAGAGTTCATTGCCAGGTGGCAATGAAGTATATCCTCACAGTATTCACTAAATATTTATATTTCACTCTTGATAAAAATATGACTAATGGTAAAGAGTTCATGACCTTATTTAGTGTTTTTTTTTTGTGGATAGTCATAGTGGTTTCTGGTTATTTTCAAACACTAAAGTTTACGGGTAATGATCGTATAAGGATATTCGTTGGTAGCATTTTCCTGAACACGCTTCATCTGTTTTTTTTTCCCCCCTCATAGTAACTCTATGAGGAGTTATTTATTTGCATACATGTTCCATTGCCACATGGCATATTACATTTATGATACTCGTATGTTTAAATACATTTTTATTTTACAAAATATACACATTAATCAACTATCTACTCAAACATAATATAAAAATAATAACATTAAAATAAGTAAGTAATGAAATTAATAAACTATATAAAAATAAATAAATGAAATAAGAACAAAAAAATCAAGTGTAAGGTAAATATATTGAATTATAATTCCCATTCCCCACAATCAACTTTACATTCTAATTAATTGTTGCTACATCCATATCTATACTTTTGATGAAATTCATAAGTTCGTTATTTGTTGTTGTTTATTTTTGTTAAATATAATATGAGGAGGTTCTGGCCAATTACCTTCTTTTAAAATTATGTTCATTGTTAAATTAAAGTAATTTATTAATTCATCTGCCTTAGTGTTGCTTTTATGAATGAAATGGTTTGATTTTCAATTTTTATATGTTTTATTTTTTTTACAGTCCTTCAAATTAATTTATGAGTAATTTCTTGCACAAAGTTAAGGTATTAGTTTTCACTAAAACAATATTCATGAGACTGGCCAAATGCAAGATTTGAATATAACTGTTGAAGAAAACAATGTGTTGCTTATACATATGACTGAGTGAGTGCGAGAAGGAGTTTTGGGTGAGTCCAGTAAGCTTTAAATTAACAATAAATGTCTGCGTACTACTTGGTTTGTACTGCCGGAATGGTATTATTATAAAAGATTTTGTAAAGGGAAACAGCGGATTGAGATTTTTGTGGTTTTATAAAATAAATTGTTGTTTAAACTGTATATTTTTATCCGTAAAAATCAATGCAAAATCTTATATTATCTCAGTAATTTTTTTTCCATTGTGAATTCGCCGGAATATTCAGCGAATTAAATGGCACGTGCTACGATAGTATTGAAAAAAAGTATCTCTTACAAAAACAATAACTAGAAGAACTATACATGCATATTTTTTTTCTTTTTAAAATGTAAAAAATTGTGTGTAGCATTCCTAAGTCATTTCCGGAAATTTTCAAATAAATCGTGTGTATATGCTGGTTACATGTCAATTTTAGAAGGAATGATAGTTGCTAATTTATATTAAAAAAAAGTTACTCCAAAGACTGAATCATTTAGATAAAACCATTTTTCAAAAGAATACGAAGAGGATGTCACCAAATCAAGTGGGTAGGAGGGAACCTAAGCGAAGATTCAACTTTGAAATGCGAATCTCAAAAATAGTTACAAACATTTTGGACAAGCAAAAATCTTATTTTATATTAAGGTAAGAGGAAATTACTTGTTATACATAATACAAATAATATTAGGACTTATCCTAAACACAATGAATAAATGGATACTTCATTTATGAAATGACTATTTCAAAAATTGAGAAATATGAGAGCAATAATGTAAACGATAAGAGAAGAAATGATTTTATATGAAATTTGTGACGAAATAGATAATCAAAAATTGTGATTTTTGATAGTATGGATTAAATAGTAGGATTTTTTCTTTAAATACGGCATCCTAGGGGGTATGATGACGCTTTGAAGTATGTATTAGCAAAAGTATCATTTCTATGAATATATAAGATTTTGATTACATAACAAAGGCTTGAACGACACCCTATTCCATATCGACTTATTTTAAGTCAATGTGAATACAAATATACTTATGCTACAGAGAAGTTATACTTTTCCTCCCGTTTAATAATGAAAAGCTGCAAATAAAATAAAAAGCTTAATAAATACTTAGGAAATATTTATTTCACTTTAACTACAATGCTAAATTCCTTATTACAATTGGAGCTTTTTAAACATTGCATACAAAGCCCTATGCGTATAACTTATCAGGATGCTCTTTAATTACTTAGTGCATTTAGCTCACATGTATGGAGCAAGAAAAATTGTTGAATTTAATGATTTATTTTTGTCTTTGGTATAAAATGTCAAAAAACAGCTTGTAAATATTGAATCACTGATGTAAATGATTCAAATGAAGATGAGAGCATTCATTTCGTAATTTTCGATGAATCAAACTTTGTTTTTTATTGTTGTTTAATTTATTTATTTGGTTTGTGTCCCACAGCGAGGGTGGTTGGCATAATTAGAATAATATATTTATTCCTTCATGTACTTACCTTTGTTGTACTTTATTTTTATATTATGGAAAATATTTCTTAAATATCTGATTGTTTCTCATATCCGTGCTTTGCCTAATTTATTTATTTATTTTATGAGCTCCGCAACTATCATTTAATGTCTGAGGTGATGTCGCTCAGTATCATTTAATTTCAGTTCTCTAAATTAAAATTTTAATATAAAGAAAAAATGTTTTCAATATTATTAAAACGAAATAGTATAAAATATAACGAAATAAAATTAAGCTCTAAAATAAAACAATGTGAAACTATAAATTTTGGGATAAATCCTGGTATCAGGATGATGGAAATCAAAGGCACAAGTTAAAACATTTATTATATACTATTGTTCACAAAAACACACGCACGAATTATTAACATTATTTGAGGTATAAAACGTAGAGAAATGAGTGAGGTAGGTGTGGTTTAAAGTTTGTTTTATATGTCTATTGTCTTCAAGTGGCTTAAGAGAGTGTTAATATGTGGGCTACCTTCTGTTAAAAGTTCCTACAAGTCAATCGGTAAGTTGAGATGTTCACGTAGTCTGCAGTCAGTCAGGAGATGTTTAATGGTCAGTAATGTGTTATAGTTAGTGCATGTAGGTCTATCTTTTCGGTTTATGAGCTATGAATGTGTAAGTAGTGAAAGTCCGATTCTAAGCCTAGTCAACACCACTTGATCTCGTCTGGTCTAAATGTATATAATAAAAGTTAACCCTTTTAAATCTTTTTAAGTATGCTGTGGACCTATTCTATTTTATACTATATGTTTTTATAAATGTTTATGTGTTTTAGATATGTTAGTATTTGTGGAATTTATTGGCTGCTGCCAGTTAATAGTTCTGTCATATTGTTGTGTAATTTATTATTTTCATGTATCTATTTTTTCTTATTTATTGATTAACGTCCACTTTTTTCAAATAAGGCTAATTTGGGCAGGCTATCTCCAGGTTACCACTCTTTTCTAGCTAGGGTGGGACTAATATTATATTTATTTGATACTTAATGATAAACCAGCAAATACCGTGGAAATATGGGGAATCGACGACACACAAGGTAAGTGCCTTGTCCACTTAAAGAACAGGTAGAGCTGAAATATAGGAAGTCCGACACGCAGGGGCTACGCTAACTAACAAGTTTTCACATGTGCGTCACGAATTTGCATTTAACTCAAAACGTGAAAGTTCAATGAGAAAAATATTTGGTATTTAGGCTTCAATTAATGTGTTTCATAATATAGCAGCTTATTGTTAATATGACATGAGCAGGAGTGGGGGTATACTGAAGGTACTGAAACTAAAAAAAAATGCAAATACCACAGTTAATTAGCAGGATAATGAAAAAACGTACATCAAAAAATTTATAGAACATCACATTCGCAATTAGACTGATTCTATACAAATTTTCGAGCGCCTGCAAGATTGTCTTTTACTGTATACTCGTGCCACTGGGTGCTGTCATCTAGTTCACCTCTCCCAGTCCTTCCTCTCAATCTAGAAGAATAAGCATTCACTTCCGTTCAATAGATTTCGTTCTAATAATATTCCAATTCCAGTGTAATTTTATCTTATTTAATTCGAGAAAAGTATTTTCCTTTTATGAATTTTTGTATACCTATATATTCATTTGTATTTTATAGAATCCCTTTATTGCTGATGTGAGTGAAGTAATTGGGCACATAGAAAGAGAACAGCGGATAACAACCAGAGCTATGTCATGAGACAGTTGGCCAATAGGAGATGCCACGACAAGTCCCTGAGCCAACATGAGCAAAACTGGGGATTCTGTGCCAAACAGCAAGGTTATAAGTGTGTGCCTGTCCGATGTGTTACCAAATTTGTCTTGTGTCTTAAGCTGCACCTCGATGAGATGTGATTTGTGAAGGGCATTTTCATTACACTACACAGGGATCTAAAGAAAAAAAGAGATTAAGGCCCTTATTTCTCATGTATATAAATATACATATATATTGGCGATTAGGGTACACATCATTTGGGGGGGGCGTATTAGACTATGGTGGTAAACACAGAGACTATCTTCAATGCTGGTATAGTTCATGGTCTGTCTGCCCCTAGACCAGAACTATGCAAACATGATAACATTTGGAACTTGCATACATTATTTTATTTTATTTATTTGGTTTATGCACCACATCAAAGGTGATTGGTATGATCTCTGTTTAGAATAATATATTCATCCCTTCATGTAAACCTAGATACTTTATTTATATCGCATGGAAAATATTCCTTAAAATCTTAGGTTTTCTCATATCCGTATTTTGTCTGTTAGAATATAATTAAATCTTTTAAATCTTCGTAAGTATGTTGTAGACCTGTTATACTTTAATTTTTATTTTATTATTAGATGAGTTAGTATGATATATATTGGCTGCTGTCAGTTAGTAGTTCTGTCATATCGTGGGATTTGTCAAAATTTTTTCGTTGAATGTAGTCTGTCAATATTGTGTTTTATCGTTAGGTGTTTGTTGCAGGACTAGCATGTAGGGTTGTCTGACCTTGTCATTGTCTATGTGTCAGGTATGTGTGGCCAATCCTGAGTATGGCAATAACAACTTCCTCCCGTCTAGTACTCCTATGGCTTGAGGCCATTCCTGAGTATGGCAATAACAACTTCCTCCCGTCTAGTACTCCTATGGCTTGAGGCCATTCCTGAGTATGGCAATAACAACTTCCTCCCGTCTAGTACTCCTATGGCTTGAGGCCATTCCTGAGTATGGCAATAACAACTTCCTCCCGTCTAGTACTCCTATGGCTTGAGGCCATTCCTGAGTATGGCAATAACAACTTCCTCCCGTCTAGTACTCCTATGGCTTGAGGCCATTCCTGAGTATGGCAATAACAACTTCCTCCCGTCTAGTACTCCTATGGCTTGAGGCCATTCCTGAGTATGGCAATAACAACTTCCTCCCGTCTAGTACTCCTATGGCTTGAGGCCATTCCTGAGTATGGCAATAACAACTTCCTCCCGTCTAGTACTCCTATGGCTTGAGGCCATTCCTGAGTATGGCAATAACAACTTCCTCCCGTCTAGTACTCCTATGGCTTGAGGCCAATCCTGAGTATGGCAATAACAACTTCCTCCCGTCTAGTACTCCTATGACTTGAGGCCAATCCTGAGTATGGCAATAACAACTTCCTCCCGTCTAGTACTCCTATGGCTTGAGGCCAATCCTGAGTATGGCAATAACAACTTCCTCCCGTCTAGTACTCCTATGGCTTGAGGCCAATCCTGAGTATGGCAATAACAACTTCCTCCCGTCTAGTACTCCTATGGCTTGAGGCCAATCCTGAGTATGGCAATAACAACTTCCTCCCGTCTAGTACTCCTATGACTTGAGGCCAATCCTGAGTATGGCAATAACAACTTCCTCCCGTCTAGTACTCCTATGGCTTGAGGCCAATCCTGAGTATGGCAATAACAACTTCCTCCCGTCTAGTACTCCTATGGCTTGAGGCCAATCCTGAGTATGGCAATAACAACTTCCTCCCGTCTAGTACTCCTATGGCTTGAGGCCATTCCTTAATTGTATTTTTGATACATTAGAAGATAAAGAAATGAAAGGAACATTAAAAAAAGTCCGAACGTAT
Source organism: Riptortus pedestris (assembly GCA_019009955.1). Lineage (NCBI taxonomy): Eukaryota > Metazoa > Arthropoda > Insecta > Hemiptera > Alydidae > Riptortus > Riptortus pedestris. The sequence continues at coordinate 94,950,214 of CM032229.1, forward strand.
TATCTTCAAAAGTGTCCTAATAGTTGGGATAATTTGAAAAAGGGTTAAATCTCGTTTTCAGAGGAGATATTACGTAAAAAATGTATTTGTCAGGAAACAATGATGCGATTGTCGATTTGAAGAAAAATATATATTAAAATACAAATTGTATGACTTAAGATTAGTTTACAGACAAATGATGACAAGTTAAATAGAAATGGGATAGTGTTCTTCCAAGTTACGCCAGCTTTCTGCTTCAGCGATCATCTCCTCTAGCTAATTTTCGGACAGGCAGGTAATCGTGGCTAAATCTGAAGTCATTAAGTCGCATTCCCAAAAACATAGGTTCTGGTAAGCTTCCTGACAGTATGAAAGATGTAAATTAAATGAAATCCTTTTTTTTTTCATTGCAATGGTTTAACTCTGAGGCCAATATGGAATAACACTCCGCAATTAATCCTAAATGAACTTCAAAAAGGAGCTTTTATTTAAGGAAAAAATATGAATGCTCAGTTGGGTTTATAAGTAACCTTCGAAACATTAGTGCAACAATCATGAGAGAAATTGTACAATATCTATCCAATCAGCATTCGTTGTTCTATTCGTTCAGGGGAACTTGACAATGACGCTCAAATACAAAGGAAACTGAGATGGTTTGATAGTCATAAGAGCTGCAGGATTTGTTAGCTCTCAGTCTACACTCCCGTCATCATAGCTACAAACAACAATAACTACAGTAAACAAACCATCTTAAGTATTCCTCAAATTTGTATTGAATTTCCTATGCCTGAGCCTAATCGGTCTTACAATAAAACTGAAAGTCACCCAAATTTTTCTGTAGGATGAATACACTGTAGATCAATTATATATAATTATAGAAGTTTCTGAGACACAATTTCGCTTGAAAAGAAAGCAAGAATGGACTAGAAGGAAATAAGCTATAGCCAAAAATTCTATTGTTAAAGATTCTGTCATTTTCAACCCGTTTGTTTGTTAGTCAGCTGGCCACACTCGAGTGGAAGGGTTAAGCCGGCTAAGTTGTTTTCTAAAAACAAAATTACAAAGCGCGTTGAAAGTTTTGATATATTTTCGTGATAAATGTTTCAAAACGATTGGAAGTTATTTATTTGTTTATTTCGACCCCCAAAAGTATGATTATTTTAAAATTTAAAGAAACACATCAGAAGGGAATTTCAAATGCATATAAGCTGACATCGTATTGAGCTTTAAGAATTGCAGCGATTTATGGAGTAGTTATGAAAATCATAAAATTAATGATAGGCTTAAATTCAATGAATTCAGTAACTTATGTTGTATGAGTTTTTATATTGCAAGTAATGTCTTCAATCTATTTTTTGATTATTCAGTATTCGTGCGCCCTTCACTTTTAAAAGTTCTAATCCTTTTGGTTTAGTAGAGAACTCTAAGAAATATGCCTAGACCAACTTACGAACAGCATCAACAACGTCCTTAAGAATGTGATCACAATATATTAGTGTTCTTATGAAGGGCAATTGAACAGAAATGATGTTTATAGAGAGAGGTACTGTCTATGAACTATTGAATGTCTCCCGAAGCGAAGGGAGGAAAAGATGCAAACCATGATAGTCAGTTGACCTGAAGTAAAAGATGCTCAAGTTAGAGCATGGTGTTTGAAAATTGGGATGAAATGTTGGGTGCAAATAGAGTAACATACATAAATTTTATGACTGGCCCTAACCTTTTATGGGTTGACATGTGTTACTAAAAATGATAAAAATCATTTCGGTATCCTATACCATGTCCTGCTCAACAATATTCATGCCTCGTTTATGAAATGCTAGCGGAGAGATTTCGCCTGTTAAGGGAGTTGTATAATGATTCGACCTATATTCTGCTTAGATAATGGGTATTAGACCATCTGATGGGAGTGTCCGTTAGCCCTTAGGGGCGTGGGGTATGTAGAGGCTTTCCGCTCGCACCTGCATACGGACAGAAGTCTTAATAATGAACATTTAACAATGAGGGTGTTGTAGGGGGTGGTAGAAGGGGTGGGGCGTAGGAAGGCCGATCAATATAGGTGCCCCCTCCGCCAGGCCTCAGTCTAGCGATGGACTAGCTAGCAAACATGTGGGACAGCTCACCGCTTCTGGTAGCCCTCGCCGCCTCCGCCCTCCTTATACCCACAGCTCCGCCCTTCGCATATGCAGCGTAAGTACTCAAATATATATACACATTTCTTTTCCTTTCTTATTTTTTTTCTTCATTTTCTCAAACATGAACCGGAGGGCAGATGTGGGAGTAGGACCCATAGCGACCAAAACAAACCCCCCTCCACCCACCCCCACCCCGCCCAAATATCTACATCCGAAACTAAAGAACGTTTAAACATTACAAATAAAAACTGACACAATACTCAGCTAGCCCCTAAACCACGCTTGTAACCGTGGGGCTATGGTCAGTCCAGGTGAACCGTAACCTTTAGAGGATCGACCTTTATCAGTGCTCTGTGCCCAGATCAACTCTCTCGTTTTAGACTAAATATGTCCGCATTTTATAACTTTGAAAATGGATTCTAAACTCATTCTTACTATCTAAAAAACATACCAGTGAAGGATATACGTAACTTCAAACCTGATTTGCTAAAAATGTATCAAAAGGTCACCTTCATTGACACATAAATCTGGGGTTGTCCAGTACTTTTTTCCGTCATAATCTCCACATCGCATATTTTTTAAAAACTATATAGCAACAAACAATTTGAAATATAACAACGTTTTAATTAGTCGTGTATAATTAATTATACGTTAATGACAATGAAGTTAATTTGTTGAAATTAAAATTTGAAACGTAAGTTTGTTAAATAAGTGTATTTTAATTATTCATACAAATTGATATTTATAAACGAAGACCTTTTGTTTTTTTTTTTCAAACATAGTAGAAATGATTTTTTCTAATAATATAACTTATTAATATTTCCATTCTTTCCGTTAAATTTCATTTACAAGTGGGTAATTACTTTTAGAAACACTTCCATTTATGAAATATCACAATTCTTCTAAGATTTATTTCATGATTTTCCTCTTTAAAACTCAATGTCAATAAGGCATTTGTCTTTTTATTTGAGTGAAAATGTATACTGTTGGGTATAAGCGTATGAAAAGTTCAAAACTCTTTTTCTCCTTTGCCAAATAATAGTTTTTTTTACAAAAAAAAAAAAAAGAATCTCTGGAATTTGAATATCATGTCATATTTATTGGAGGCGGTACACAGGTCAGTGATTGCAAACGTTTGTACCAAATTTCATTACTTTATATTTATAACGTTTTTTTTTTATAAAAACTGAATAAAGGAAGTAAAGGTTATAAGTGTGCCGTGGTTGGGAGAGGCTGCTGTAGAGATGTTCCCAGGCGGTTAGGGCGGTGCCACTCTGCAACCTACCATGAACAACCTCTCTCTCACTCCCTCCTTCTCTCTCTGTCCATCTTCCTTTTAAACCCTTTTTTTATTTTAGTTATTTTTTAATGTACATCTCCCAAATCATAAAGCCCAAGTAGTGATAATACGACTTAATATCTATTTGTACTCAATCCTGGTATTTTCTTTTAGTCAGGAAACACTGACTACTTCATCGATCTATCAAGTTCAATGTTTTTCTTTATTTCTTACGGCAGAAAAAAGAAAACAATAATGCTGTAGCAACATACAACCAATGTGCTCATCTTGTATAGTGTTTGCTAGCACATAATTAACCGGTTTTGATTAAATTTGCTAACACTTTTTTTCAATTTTCTTCAGTACATAGTAATATAAAAGCGGGAAAATTATTTGAACCAAAAGAAACACATTTTATTTATCTTCTCAACATATTTTACGTGAACTCTTAATGCATATGATTAGTAGACTTCTGAATTCCCATTGATTGCCTAAGAATGATGTTTTTCGTAGATGAGTATTATTTACTTCAAAAGGAAATATTTTACCTCATTAATGAGACTGTTTAAAATACTTGGGTAGATACAGCCATGGTACCTTCCACGCTTGTATGACGTCAGCTTTGATGGCACACCTAAACTTAAAGACTTTATATTTCAGCTAAAAACTAAATGTTGCTCTTTATTAAGTTGTTTAACGTAAGCTACACTTTCATAAAATGAGGTACCTCGATTCGTAATTTTAACTACACATTGAAACTCTTATTATTTATTTTAATGGAATATACTGTTTAAATTAAATTTCAAGTGGATATGTTTAAGTCAATACATGTGTTTTTTTTTATTTTGTCGGTAATATCCATTAAATCTAGTATAAATATTTAAAATCCTTTTGTCGGATACCACACCCAAATCAAACCATTGGTTGTAACACCTCGACTTCATGATCAATGCTATCCAGCCGTAATTAAAGACTATTATTATAATATAAAAATCAGAGGTATCATTTATAATTAAATGGCAATGATTTGATTAGCGTACCATTTTTGCTCAAATAAATAAATAAAGTTGTAATCACCACTTTTGAATATCCTCCATGTGCTATCACAACAAATTAAAAAGTATGTTGTAGTTTAACTCCTTTTTACCATTCTTAACAAACTAATTTCTTATAAGCACTTCGAATATTCTAAGACTGACAACTAATTATATTCCTTAATGCTTTTAAGAATTTTATTTTCTTTCTTGTTGGAAGAAGCTCGTATTAGTTTCCTTAAAATAAATTTGTCTATATATTAATAAAGGTTTTTTCTTAATGTACAACGATCTGAACTCTAAAATGACTGATATGAGAATATTAATTGAGAAATATCAAAATAAGATAAGGATGAAAATTCTTAAATGGGAGAAGGTATATCATTCTCTTATGTAGGTTGATTTTTGGAAATACAAGATAATCAAATATAATTTGTGAAAGCAAAGAACCATTTATGTTTGTCCATTAATAGGATCGTTAATAGTCTCAAAATCCTACACAGATATCATCCCGAACATTTTCCTATTCCTAACCTACTACTTGATGACTCCTTACCACTTAACGAAGTTAATCAACTTCAGTTGGAAAAAGGGCTGCCAGGGTCTTTTGAAGTCATCTTTTCTAAAACAATCAGTCAATTTATTTTTTTTTAGGTCAAACAAGTATTTTTATATCATACATACATTCCGAGAATCTAAACTAAACTTTGTGATTCATAAAGAATGACATTTCAACATTTAGGACCTAAATATTTTCCGGAATTTAAAAATTCCACCCTTTTGTTAAATTTGATTAACTTAGAAGTACTTTCAGTGACCTGTGTCCGTCCACCTCATAGCAGCTTAATTAAATAAAAATTAAACATTTACATTCCTTGGAATATTAATACATGATAAACAAGTATGTAGGAAAGTTACCAACCATTACACAATATAAATAGTAAAATGACATATGAAATATCCAGGAACAAACATATTCTGGACTAATACAAATACATTGAAATTAAGGGTATAGTAAGGACACTTGAAGGGAATATCACAAGTTATTTTTATTCCTTACCATTTCATTTAGTCATATGCGAACAGAATTAAACTTTTTTTGAGATTAATAATTTATCCCAAGAATAGGAGGAGCAGGAGTTGCCTGCTTTTCTGGATTCCAAAACTGAAGGGTAGTTATGTTACGATTTACTACCAAAACATTTATAATGAACTTTCAACATAGCTATATGTTACCTTGACCACAACACAATTTTCACCATCAAAGCAAAACTTTATGGTGGTTCGAAAGATCTTTTTTAATTGACTAAATCATTTTTCTTGATAATAACATCCAATAATTAAAATCAAAAATACAATACAGTTAATGTACTCAATAGCCTATTAACTTCGTTTTATAAAAATAAAATAAACCCTACGCAGTACGTTTCCATGCTAGTATTTGTAATTTGAAATTGTCACCGAACTGAAGAATTCGTTTTTTTTTCATAATTTCATTCGTAATGTTTATGTCCTATTTCAATTGTTCATTAAAGTTAATATTTGTTTTTATTTTAGGTTTTTTGTAAAAGTAACTTAAAACTAATTAGTATAGTAATGCTAACAAACGTAGCATTAAGTAAAGAGATTTTGCTGAAAGTAACTTTAAAGAAAAAATATTATACCAAGCAGCATTAAGTATGACTTTCTACCAAGAAATGGACTAAGATGTCTATTAAACTTCTGGCATCTGTTTTGTGTTTGTTATCGGATTAATCATAAACTTATTTTCAATAAATCTAAATTTATGTTACCAGCAGAAAGGAAACTATATACAAATCATTCCCCTACTTTTTTTCCAATATCTCGAAAATCACCTGGATTAAAATTCATTTTATTATCACATTCCCATTAGCCCATTTTGAGCCCATTACACGTACATTCAAATTCTCTAATTTACACCTAACCTCGATTTAGAAAATGCTGAATTGAAATAAAACTATTTGCTAACTATTATAATTATTTTATATTGAAATCGTATTGTTCATATTTTCTAAATCTAATACCACACTCCTTCAAGGTTTTATTAGCATTGTGGTGTTTGCACTTAAAAAAACATTTTACCCATATTACTACTTGCTTTGACACATTCTTGTTGTAGATGTTCAACTTTAAATAAATTACCAAAACTTTCATAACAAAACAACCCTATACAATATACATGACATTCCTGTTCCAGAAGCCCATTTTATTTTTCCTACTATGAAATTAGGAAAATAACAGATTTTCGTTTTCATGGATTTCTTAGTATGGAAACACTTCACTTTGTTATCCTGGTTGGAAGACAGAATTCGTATTTCTGTAATTAAAAATGTCCAAACACATGGATTTCGCTTCTGAGAATCTGATTTTAATTTAAAAAAAAGTTTTTTTATTAAATATGTTTAGTTAATTCTGACAAATCAATCAAACGGGAAATGCCTATTGAATCATAAAATAATATTGATAACTTAATTGATATTTCAAAAATGGAAGTACTTCAGGGGGAAGTAATTTTTCTTATAAGCAATCATTTAAACTATATGCGAGAGTTTTACGCGACTATATTTTTTGTAAAAGACATTAAAAACGAAATATATCTTGAGGGAATAGCTTTTACATGGAAATACCTGATTAATGAATCAGTAATAATTCAAATATTTTTATAAACACACAACATTTTAATTATTTATTATTTGTTACTTTCTATAATTTAAAACTGTAATTAATTGTTTTATATATTGTTGGCTTATTTTTAAACCATTTATATTTTAGGATGCTCATGTAATGTTATTGTGTTATTTAGCTCTTTATATGACATGTCTATATTTTCTTAAAAGAAGAATTTATTACTTTTTTAATATATTTAAATTCTTAATAGCCATTTTGCACAATAATATGTATCAATTTGTTGAGAAAATTTGAATTTGTTAAAAAAGGTTGCTATATAAAAAATAAAGCACCTTAAGATTTTACGTTAAACATCGATTTAAAGAACAAGACCAAAAAAAAAAAAAAACATTTATTAAGCATAAAAAAATGAAGAACGAAATGTAATGATTATTAATTATACATACATTATTATATTTTAATAATTTGCGAAATGATCTGGTTGAATTCCTCCAAATACGTCAACATTTTGATCAGATCAGATTAATGTCATCTTTAATTAAAGTTTCATATGTCTTGCTAATTGTAAGGCACGCTAGGCTGTTATTTGACTAATACCCACTGACAGCCGTTCGCTAATGATTGGCTTTTAAGGGTTGAAATGACTCGATACTATACCCTCTCATATTAGAGAATCGATATGTCAATTCAGCTGACAGCTGGATATCACAGTAAAAACACTTGTATTACGTGTTTTCTTTAGACTCTTTTTTGTTGTTGTTGTTGTGTGTGTGTTTGTGCATGTATAGAGTGTGTATACATACAATTGATTCCAGAAGAAAACGTGATCTGCCCTAATGGAAGCACTTGAATGCAGTTCACATTCAGTCCTGGTTCTGTTTACTATATTCATCAAAGGGAATGTAAACTTCTCTTAGTGGGTAAAAAAAATTAAGGCATATTATTCTCAAACAACTTAAAGAAACTAGTGAGAAGCATGGGATTCTAAATGTACCTCGATTGACGTTTACAAGGATTTTTTGAAATTACTACTTCTCCTTCCTGATTAATACAGTATAAGTGGAAAACAGATTTTTATTTTTGTACGCTTTTTTTTAATCAGTGAACACCAATTAAATTAGTTTTCATTTATTTTTTCACACTTTGTTATCATTTTTCGATGATATTTGTTTAATATTCTATTTCTATATTAGTTTCAATCTTAAAACGCCCAAGAGAAGCGATAAATATATATACAGTCGTGGTGGCTGTGTATATTGTAGTTCAAATTGTATTTACTGATACTTTAGGGAATATATAACTTACTAATTTTCGTGTATTAATGTTAAACTAAAACCGGCTTTAATCAGATTAATTTATGGTTTATTTCCTCTGCATTTATGTATTGTATGTGGTTAAGTTAGCTGTGAGTCCACCGTTTTTTCGTTCATGTAAAGACAGAGTGTTTTTTCTCGAGTTTTGCATAGTTCAGCTTATATGCAATCCCACTTTCCTTGCTAGGAACAGGTAGCTAGAAAACAGTTATTTTAAAATATGTTTATTTGTATGAGTTTACATATAATCTACAATAACTGCTAGCAAAAATTGTCTGGCTTTAGAATGTGATGAAAAATAAAAATATTTAATAATGATTAACGTTACAGTGGAACGTTTTTTGAAAATTACTTCAGGTTTTTAAATGGATATCTACTATTCAGCACATTAATATATATTCATTTGGACTTTCAAATGTTACGCTCTTTCCAGCATTAATAATAATAATAATAATTAAAAAATAGATTTCTAAACACCATGGAAAATGTTTTCAATGTCAGGACATTGAGGACATTATTGTATTTCATCTAAAAAGTCATCTTCTTGTATTACGAAATGTTAGTTATTTTCCACTTCCATTGACTTGCACTTCATTCATTCTGATGCTGAGTTTGAAGTTTTAATTAACTGCTTCCCTGAAAACATTTACAATGATTAATTAATAAATTATATTTAATAGAAGCAGAGAAAAATACTGAACAAATTTTAGTATTTACTTGATTAAGGTATATAATTTATGAGTCACCTGAAACGTTACTTAACAATATTTAGTTTAAAATATAGTAAATTTCTAATATTCCTGGAAGATAAAGGACATTTTAAACAAATTCTAATTAATACAATCTACTTGATTTTTCTATTGCCGTTCATATCGTTGATCTAAAAGGCGTCTCAATTTATGCGACATCACGTTTTGTAACACACATTTTTCTTATAAACGTTATTTAAAAAATAAATTGATTACATTATAAAATTAGTAAATATAATAAACTACTGTTGTACTCAGTATTACTGTGTACAGCCTTCATAGGGATTTCCAGCGTCATAACCCTTCAACCCATAGTGCTTTTTTTATAGTCATCTGTTTTTATTTACTCTTTATCAATCCATATTCAAGAAGTTTTCCAATATTAACAACTACAGTAATGTAATGCTGTTGTTGACTTCTTTTTTTTCGAATATTTAAGATTGTTTTTACGCCTCGTAATTCTAAGAATGCTTATTTCTGACAGACTCATGAATACTTTAGAATCTTTATGAGATGGAACTAATTTTCATGACTCAAATTATAAGGGTTACCTAATATTTTTTATTTGCCCCCCTGCGTGGCTCACCTATTTGAAAATCACGCGATAACCTTAAGTAATCTTTTGTGTTTAATGACCAAGTTCAGTAAACTTGCCTGAAGAAGGATCTAATGAAATGGCCGGCGCTTAGATCTGCTAAACCTGAACGACGCTCAAGATGTGAAGGTTTGTTGGTAGTTTGGGTTTACTTATTGATTCCACAAATTATAGGATTTCGTCTTATGAAATTGTCAGTTAACCATTAAGGGACCGGAATCGTTGTTATGTTTACTATAAGGTCTTTGGAATAACCGACAGCCAATGTATCTTATATATCTTGCAATAGATTCAAGCTTGTATAAAGAATATAGAACGAGTGAAACATCTGTAATAAAAAAAAACATTTCTTTACACATGAAATGTGAGTGTACTATTGAAATGGTTCGAGCGTCATTAAGCCCGTTTCTCCTCTAATATATGCAACATCCATTGAAACATTTTACTCATGTTAAAAATTGATTAAAATTCATCCTTTGATTCTGATTTATAAATAGAGTTTACTGCAATACCATATGTGATTTTACATTTGAAGTATAATGGATATCAGGTCTCATGGTAAAAACTAAAAAAAAACCGTTTGGGAGTCTCGTATATCAGGATAAAAAAAGAGAGATTTCATACTTTTTAAGGTGTTCTACAATTACTTTTTTAAGCAGTCAATCTTTTGATTTCTAATCACTTTTAAGACCATTTTGTGGGCATATTTGTTTCTTGGGTTTTACTGAAGATATGTCTATTAATTAATTCATTAGCTTAATGACATTTTATACACATGAAACTCTAGATAAATCGACTACAATTTATACAATACGCTATCCATATGAATTCGAGATCATTGCTGTGACATACTTAAATTCTACTGTTCCTTGGCCATAAATGTAAGTTGTTTATACATACATATATATATATATATACATATAGAGTCTACAGAAGTAATTGAAATTAAGCAACATCGTGACTCTATATTAAATTCTAAAATATTATACACATGCTGTGTGAATTTTACTTTTTATTATGCTTAATTACAGTTTTCTTATAGCCACCCCCCATTATATTTGATGCATTAACTCCAAGGGAAGAAAACTACTAAACATCGTAATGCGTAGGCTTGGCACAAAGACAAACCGCATATTTATATCTCTAATGATGAAAGCACAATTCTTTCACATTGTATGAATTTTCATTTAATATTCAACGCTGGAATGCCAATATTAATTATTAGGAAACTCGAATAAAATTTTACTTGGCAGATGTTCTAAAATTTAGTTAACTATCTTAATTTTTTAAGGGGGATGGACATATACAAAATTGCAAAATACTCCCTACCTATTAGGAAATGTTTACAGATTCCTCCTTCTTTAGCATATTTATGACAATTCAATGCTCCAAGAACACGCAATATTCTAAGCATATTGCATATTATTTAATACTAACGAATATTTTATCTATATGTTTGGAATTTCGGTAGTCAGATTCCCAACCGCAAATTGTCATCTAACTATTGACGAAATGAATGTGCAGTAATACAAAAAGAAATTCGTTCAATTATATCGTTATGTATTCTTTCACTCCACTTAAAAAACGCCAATTTTAAATCAATTCTGAGTTAATAATAACATCTTATATATATATATATATATATATATATATATATATTATATTCGTCGAGTAGATGCCCTAAAACTTTCGATAGACAACATATCTGAAACACGGACATCATAATTTGCTCTGACTCTCTTAGCTCTTTACATTCATTAAAAACCACATATAGTTCACATCCACTCATCTCGTACATACGTTATTACACAAAACCAAGACATTAAACAGAAGAATAACTATGTACTGGTTACCCCACATCTACTCCCACTCACACAAGTAGACAAACTCGCCAAATCAGCTACTCAAGAAAGAACTTACGACAACATATATTGTATACAACAAGATATCAAGCCTAAACAAAACATATGACACTCAATTCATGGCAGAAATCTTGGTCTGCCACAACTATCAACAAACAACATAAAATATTCTTCGTGAATGGCATTCCTCAAATAGGCTATTTAGATGAGAAGAAGTAGTTTAAACGAGTTTAAGAATTGGCCATTCACGACTGACTCACATTTACTTACTTACGAGGGGAAGACAAACCCTACTGCCAACACAGTAACTGTAGACTCACTATAAGACTTAAGCTGCTATCTAAGGTCTCACAAGACCGACCATACACTTTGATTGAATTACTACATGACCGTAGCCACTATATAGACCGCGTATTACACTACTTGAAACATAACAACATTTTCAAAAAATTAGAATGTAGGACAATACTGAAAATATTTGCAGAAATGGGCATACTTGCGTAAATATGATAAACTGATGATAACAATTTAGCTGACACGTCGATAAATCGACCCAGTCTCGAAATACAATTACTGTAAGAATAATAATCATATATTATTACAAGCCGAAACCGTTTGTGATAAAAATGATTATGTAAAGTGGAGGCTTATGTTTCGCCTATTATTTAATGTCTTAATTTTTGCATCGTTGATACAAAACTGGATAGTTAAGCGTTTCATGTAAAACAAAAGATTAAATTCGTGAATGGCTCTATTGGGCCATGAGAAGTGTAGGGGAAATAAAAATCTTTCAATATACTAACTTTATCATGAGTTGGATTAAAAAAGTGTAATATAAATCACCTGTTGCAAATTTGGTTTTGATGAATCAAATATAGTGCGAGTTATTTGAATTTTTCACCCCTCGGTAAGGGTATATTCATCCCACCTTTACCCAATTTCTTGTTAAACTTCTTATTTTAAGCTTAAATACAGGATATTGTTTTTATCAGATCCTCTACTAATATATTCGACATGACATTATCAATTAACAATTTACATTCTAGCCTCCATAATTTGTATTAGATCAATATCGTACAGGATATTTAAATGATTGATGTAAAACTAAGAAATCATATTCCTTACTGAACGTAATCGGCCAAGGATTGGTGGGTATAATGATGGGAAGGAATGAAATACAATACATAGCCATGGATCGACAAACGTTACTGAATGTATTTAAAAAGTATTGTACCATTATATATACCATGCATATTGTCTCATTAATCCCTTTTAAGGAGTAAAAAATAAAGACTTTTCCCCTCAATATACATACCAAACTGTATTGTTTGTAAAGCAAAACATGAACTTGTTGTAATCACAAAAAACAAGATTCAAGAATATGATTCAAGCCTCCAACTACAAACATAAACATTTTGAGAAAAGCGTATCGTTTTCACTCTTTATAAATGATAAATAACTATTAACTGAGTTATTTTAGCCAATTTCCCTCAGGGGAAATAAGTTATTGAGGTTGTACTCATGACTTGATTTTAAAAAAAGGTTCTTCTCACGTCCATTGATCCAACCCAGATGACGAAAATGAGGTTCGCTCCAAACTACATATATATATATATATATGTGTGTGTGTGTGTGTGTGTGTGTGTAAAACTAAAGATCAAGTCCTTTAATGTCTAAAATCGGACCAGTAGGAAAGCGGACGTTAGAGGAAGGAATTTCGAAAATTCTAAAAATCTCGGTTATTACATGTTGCATCGAAAAATTATATAGAACCAATCTTATTGAACTTTAATGCCTTATAAATTTTGTCATGTACTTTTTTTCTTTATAATGAATGATAACAGAGATATTTAATTTTTTTAGTTTTCAGTCTCCGGGAACCCCTCCCCCCATTCTTCTTCAAACCGTATTAACAATAAGCTTTTGTATCATAAGGCTCTTTATTCGGAGGTTAAATAAAATATTGTTTTCATTGAACTTTTAGTTTGTGAGATGGAAATACGTTGTTCGATGGCGTCACCAATTAAGATTTTACGTTCTGTACTGGAAAATGTTTATTTGATCTACGCCGTACGCGATACATATTTAACCATTCAACTCATCACTAAGGTCGCAGTCATAAAACTCCGTCACGCAGGGGCTGCGTAAACTAAGCAGATTTCCCACGTGAAGTTTTACAATAGAGAGATTTCACGAGAGCCGAGCAGCCAAGGAAACGGCCGAACTAGCTTTTGGCGGGAAAGTCACTCTCGTCCTTTAGCCGCCAAGATTTAATAAAAATGCAAATATCTCGGTTAATATTCAAGATAGAGAATACATGTATATAACAATATTTATAGTAACTTTAATTTGCAATAAGATTGATTCTGTACAACTTTTCGATCCGACGTATAGTAACGGAGATATTTCGAATCTTCGAAAATCATCCCCTCTAAGCCCTCCTCCCAGTGGTCCGATTTCAGCCGTTAACGAACTTAATCTTTCTTTTTACATAAAACGACTTAATATCGAGTTTGGTAACGATCAAACAAAAATTGCTACCGCTAGAGCGGTAACAGACAAATATATATATATATATATATATATATATATATATATATATATATATATATATATATATATATACAGTTTTGAACGGACCTCATTTTCGTCATCTACTAGGTAGGATCGATGGCCATGTGAAGAAAAATTTCGAAAATTCCGTCATGAGTACAACCTCAATAGCTGATTTCCCTTAAGGGAAATCTGCTAAAAAGACTGAAATCGAACAAGGCACAGGAGGGGGAGGGAAAATCCAAAATTCCAATTATCCCCATTGTTATGAGCCCGATTGAAAAACGTTATAGAGCCAATCTTGTTAAACTATTGTTGGCCTGTAATTTTTAGTCAATACATTTTTTTCGTAACTCAAGTTTTAAGTGAGTTGTTCGTCTTCCTTATTTTCAGCTTTCAGTAACCCTTCACTTTTACTCATCCGGGTTTTATTTAGAAATAATGAATATATTGTGAGATACGTTCAATGGGTCATACCAGCACGTGGGAAATCTGCTTGCTTTATGCAGCCCCTGCCAGACGGACTTTCTTGTCAGTAATCCACACTTCTTCACTCCCGATTTGTCTTTTATTGTAGTTATTGGCCTTATGCTGAGCTTATTAAAATTCAATTCCGGTTTACATTATGAGGGAAATAAAGAATTGATTAGATAACCAGTTTGACATTCCGGGATATCAGCTTAGTTGAGCAGTCCGAAATAATTTTGTGTAAAATTAAGTGACTGGCGTATTAGAGGTGTTGCTTTGTGGTGGAAAGATTAGTGGGGACTGGACATGCGTTAAGGGTGACAGAGATAAATCGGGTAGGGCAACTATTGTAGGCTGGTGGATCATGGACATCATATCATGTCAAAGGCCTCTTTAGTCACGGTCAGTGGTCATGATCTTCTCGTGCAGGCCTCTGCTTCATTTCCCTTTACTTCACTGCTGTATTATTGCTGGGCTCACAGGTTTTATAGTTACTCACTCAGGTAGAGTAATAGAGCTCAAGTTATAAAAGTCCGTCACGCAGGGGCTGCGTAAACTAAGCAGATTTCCCACGTGATGTTTTACAATAGAGAAATTTCACGAGAGCCGAGCAGTTAAGGAAACGGCCGAACTAGCTTTTGGCGGGAAAGTCACACGTCCGTTAGTCGCCTAGATTAATTAAAAATGCAAATATCTCGGTTAATATTCAAGATAGAGAATAAATGTATATAACAATATTTATAGTAACTTTAATTTGCAATAACATTTATTCTGTACAATTTTTCGATCCGAAGTATAGTAACGGAGTTATTTCGAATTTTTGAAAATCCTCCCCCTCTAACCCCCCCCCCTCCCACTGGTCCGATTTCAGCCGTTAACGAACTTGATCTTTCTTTTTACATAAAACGACTAAATATCGAGTTTGCTAACGATCAAACAAAAATCGCGACCGCTAGAGCGGCAACAGACAAATATATATATATATAAAGATATATATATATACAGTTTTGAACGGACCTCATTTTCGTCATCTAATAGGTAGGATCGATGGACATTTGAGGAAAAATTTCGAAAATTCCGTCATGAGTACGACCTCAATAGCTGATTTCCCTTAAGGGAAATCTGCTAAAAACACCAATTGGATTCATACCTCTTGTCACGACTGAGTAATTCTTGTGACCAAAACATAAAGAAAATGTTTCGAAGAAAAACTATACCTAACGTCATATTTTAATATTTAAATTGCAAAAGAGTGCAATAAGGTTTATTTACAACAGAAAGTTGAGAAACTCCTATCGTCCACTTTGTAAGGAGTCAAAAATAAAGACTTTTCCCTCAATATACATACCAAACAGTATTGTTTGTAAAGCAAAACATGAACTTCCTTTAGAAAAATGGTATAACACATAATCATAAAGCAAGATACAAGAATATGATTCAAGCCCCCAACTACAAACATAAACATTTTGAGAAAAGCGTATCATTTTCACTTTTTAACGCTCTGCTATCAAAACTGTTTAAAATGCTCTTTGTTTAAAAAGAAATTAAAGGACTTCATGAATGACAGATGATTTTATACACAAGATGAATACTTTCAAAATGTTCAATTATTAAATAAAATTACTAAATAGTTGTCATAAATTTCGATTTAAAAACATTATGATCATATACATTGTCTCTATAAGGTGGGGCAAGTTTCTCATCATTTATAATGCTTGTCGTCCTTTAATAAATTTTCATGTCAACGAATAAAAAAATGTACTTCACGTACGTCATTTGCTGTCTTTCCCAATGAGCGCATGCAAGTAGCTCTGAAGATGGAGACAATAGTCTTTGAAAGCGCTTAAAGGCTGAAATAAAAATTTGTGAAGCATTGGACGACTTTTTCTCTCTCCAAGTAAAAATATTCTTCACTTCCAATAAACACTCCTGTGGGAAAAAATGTATAATTTACAGTTTCAAAAAATTGTACATATTTAGACTTGTACTCAGATTAATGAAACTAATTTATTGTATATAATTATTTAAATTGATAAACTTTATACTATGCATTCTTAGAATTTGACCGAATTTTTTAAACAAAGTATTATAAACGTATAAATGTAATTCAATAATTTGTAAAGAATTTAATTAACATAATATTATAAAAATTTTTAAAGTAAAAAAGAATAGAGCTATTTGGCGTATCATATTATGTTATTACATTTAATGGAAATAAACACATTTCATATGATACCTTCAATTTATTTCCTGAGGTTTTTCAGATATTGGATCTAGAATAGATTTTTCTTGCCATCTATAATTCTTCCATCATTGCAGTGCGTATGTGTCAATTAAAAACCCCGTTACCCCAGTGCTGATTAATCTAAGCAGATTTCAACCCCGTTGGAATTATTTAACCCCCCTCCCCCAAGACCACCACCCCTGCTAGTCCCATTACGACGATTAATGAAATTTACCTTTAACATTATATGAATGGTTTAAATATTCGCTATGGTTATTGATCAAGTAAATATTGAGCTCATTCGAGAATATTATCTTCATTGATTACGTAACATACAATATATTTGTTATATATCTCGTAGTAAATGTTAGTTAGAAATCATATTTTCTATTTAAGCATGGAATACGATTTTTCATTATGCATTGGTAATTTGAGTTGATTAGGAGTGGGGATTTACAGAAGGATGAAAATTAAAAAAATGTATGTATCCCGACTAATATGTAAGAATAGAAATGTTGTTCTATACAATTGTGAAAGAATTGTGAAAGATAGACAAATAAATTTGCAACAAGATTATTCATATACACTTTATCGATCCGACGCATAATAACGGAGATATTTTGAATTTTCTATTTCGGTAAAACCCTATTCCCCAGGTAAGAGATTATTTTCCTATGATGTTATTAACATAAGCCCAAACGATTATTATGTGAAGCAATAAACATAAATGACATGTGGGATTTTAAAAATACTAAAATTAGAAGTAAATATTTTAAAGGAGTATATTTTACCTAAACTATGAATGTATGTAATATATACATATATATATATATATATATATATATATATATATATATATAAATATGTATTTCAAATTAATCAACATGAATCATTAATGTAAAAAGGGAGTAACAATTGGATACATAAAGATATTGTATAATGACACAAACGGCTTATTTCCTTCAATAAATGAAACAGGAATACCAAGCATCTCCTAAATATAAAAACATATATTGTAAACTCTTACTTTTAAGTATAACTAATCTAAAAATATTACAGAAGACTTTAGCCCCATGACCATCTACCTATTTCTACGCAACCACAGGAAACACCTACTTGCTAGCTGTCAGAGAATGTTCAAGCAATAGTACCTCATCTGCAAGAAAGTTAACTGATCTTAATTTAAAAAGAAACATGTATTTTATTTTTATTTCTTTTAACAGCATAGAAAGTGTTCAAAATAAAGAAATTATTTATGTTTCATCTCCTCACAGTTCCGAACGTTCTAAAACCTAGGCCAAATAATAATCAAAGTAGCACGTTTCTATCGTCAACTCCAAACCAAATAAATTTCAAGCATTGCTGACTGACGTTAAGTCCAATAAAAATTTGATTACAGCTACAGCAGCGTTTCAAATACATTATTGTTGGCCTTAAATCAATTGAAGACTACTGCAATATGGCTAAATTAAATGATAAAAATAACTAATGTTATGGCTACCATTGGGTGCACTATCTGGTACATACATCTGAAATGAAAATTGTGCGGATCATTTTTTCTAGTCATAAATATGGTTACTTGATTGTTCTACAACCATTCTTGGGCAAACGTATGATCTAATTACTAAGAAATGTTGAATGTTGGTACCATTTTAATTAAATATTTCAAGTCTTTAGAAAAATCAAAAAGCGTATCACAGAGAACTGTGGTCATCTAGCGCTCTCCAAAATTTAATTTTGCATTTCAGAAATAAAATGTGATAAATGCTTTGACTATGACAGTTATACATTCAGTCCCTTAAAAATAGAACCAATTCACACTATGTTTATTGTGGTAGAATATAAAAGGCTGCAATGCCTTTAGGTATTTTAAAAATCTCATTTTTGGAACATCCCTTCTAATACCAAACCTAATTTCTTTTTAAAATGCATTTCTCCATCTGCCCATATCAACTCGAAAGCAAAATGTATTATCACTTTACTTGAACAAATTCCTTAAATCGTAACAAACGATACTTCCAAAATCCAGTGCAGCCGGTTAATTAACTACATTCCTGCCAAATCTTCTTCTTAAACAAGAGACATTTTTCGTAAAAACTTTCAAAAAAAACCAATATAGATAGTTAAAACTCGAAACGGTAAGATCTGATTATCAAACACTCTTTGTAGTAGTGTCAATATTAGTTAAGAGGAATATATCACATTATCAAATACCTCTTAAGCCCATTGAATCTATCGAGGCACCGCCTCTCAGTTCGACTTAAAAGATAAATATATCAGGTCGTAAGTGGTTCCAATCAATGTTTGAAAATATATTCACTCGGATTCCATCATCATTGTTCCAAGCAAACATCCATCTTTGCCATAATTGTAAATCAAATATGACTTGCAATTTACCCACAATCTCAGACTTCAGTAAAACGCTCAATTTACATGACGCAAAAGCCACTAAGATTAATAAGAGGTAGATTGAAATTGAGGAGGAAGATATTTACCCGTGGAGGCCACTTAATATAGATAAAATAAAGAATAAAGATCCCCTTTATTTATTTAAGATGCCGCTACAATGGCGAATCATCGTTCTACATGATTGAGCATAGTTTTACAAAATTAAATAAATATTAAAATTTTTACAAAGCTAAATGTTACAAATGTACAATATAAATAGAACCATGTTGCTACGATGGTTCTATTTATGGTCATATAGAACACAACTTCTAATTTTAAAATATGTCCTAAAAAGTATTTCATCAAATAGTCCATGTCTTATTTACATAAATAACCCTCTTTTTGAGACATACCAAAGAAATTCTACAGCACAGAATCTCCTAATAATCAGATGCAAAGAAACATTTACTGACATACCTGAAATTCAAATTTGAAACTGCAGATCTAATGACTTTCCCCCTTGGACACTCAGTAATAAACTTGATATTAATATTTCCCTTTCTAAATACTCTAAAAAAAGACCTTATTTCGACTACCATGTATAAACAAGAATTCCACGCATACACATTAGACCGGAGAGTCATTTTATATACACAGACGCATCCAAAACAGACTATGGGACTGGAATTGCTGCAGTGGTAGGAGACAATACTGTGCACAAAACACTACATGACTACAATACAATATACAAGGCAAGATCCCCTTCAGGACACACTCGATCTATTGAACCACTTGATTGGGAGTCTATTCCCAAGAAGTCTGTCAAAAATTTATGTCCGATTTTGAAGCAATTATAAAAAGTCACTCAAGACCTCTGTGTAAATTAAGTTTATACATGAGTGTCCAGACAATCATGTAACCTCATGTTCAAATTTCGTTACTGAATCTTTTCTTCACATTGTGTATGAGGATTCTAACTCCAATATGATATTTGATTATGAAATACTTCTTTATTTAAAAACTACATTAATTGCCAACAGCCCAATTTTACTTCCGTCGTAACTACTTCATCTGTCACAATTAGAGTTACATAGCCGTTCGTTGACGAACCTAGTTATGTCTTTTATCCTGTTACTTTTCAGAAAGATCATCTAAAACTTCTTTTTGGAGTCTTACCTCAAACAGCTCAAAGGTAAAGTCAGGTGAATTACCTGCACTTAATTGTGGCTGCCATGAACTCAAAAAAGTAAAATAACATACACTTTTTGTCGTCACACATTATCGCCTGAATAGCCTTGAGAATAGCTAAGGGAGAATATTCACTGACGTACGCTAAGGTTACCTTTAGTTGCAGTACTGGAAATGGCCTACTAATACCTTCAAAAGAGAGGTTCATTTATAGAAAAAATAAAACTACTTATGCCCAATTTTTAATGTTTTCAGTAGAGCACGGAGAAAAAGGATTAAAAAAAATGGGTTGTATTATAAAAGATTCCTTGTTGGATTATCAAATAAAGGAATTGGAGCACAAAATATCTCGCGTCCAGTGAACATTTGAAATCTTTTTTTTTTCAAGAATTCATTCATAATTAGGAAACTTATCTTAGATCTTACCCATCTAATAAATAGTGTTGTTTCTACACAAATGCAGAATAGATAACTGCTGTAATCCTCTGCTGATAATGTTTTAAATACTTAAGCCACAAGTTAGCTATCCAAGTAATGGGGAAGTTTTCTGCAAATGTGCAACAAGTTTTTCATCTTTGTTAGCATAAAGTTCATCTAAAGACTTTAATTTTTCTCATCTCATCCTTGTTCCTGCTGTTATAACAGTGAACAATATCAAAATTATTTTCAATTTTTTTTTTAATTTAATACTGGTAAACAATGACGAATAGGTGAATTATTGACAGCTCCGTGAACAGCAAATCTTTCTCCTTCAGAGTACACGCTCAGCGATACGTCACTCTGAAAAATGAATGGAGTTGAACGCCTCCTAGAATCAGTTTGGCCTGAAAAGGGACTGAGCCTGAAGCCATCCTGTATTATTGGTAGCCTGAAAGTAGCCAAGGAAGGGCTAGGGTTTTGAGTTAGATGCCTTGGATAAGAGTGACTACCTGAAATAGGATAGAGATAGCTGTTGAGCCATGCCAGCTGATAACTGGTCAACTTTAGCTTGCTAATCGGCTAGCCCTTTAATCTTATCCTCTAACTCCCTCTACTCCATCTTGCTTTCAGTTCAGACGGTTAATCTTCGTATCATCCCAACAATATCATCGGTAACATTAAACAAACGACAGTTTTAGTTTATAGTGAACAACAGCTGTCATCGTAGTAAAATTAAAAACAAATCACCATATAATAGAAATATTATAGCTTTACAAGTTTTCAGTGTTGCGTGAAAAAACATTAAATGATTGTAACCTTGTATACTAACCCACTTGTCTTAAATAAAATTCATTAGTAATTATAATGTTACGTACCTTAAAGAAAATTATAATTGGCATTTTTGAGTTTCATTTTTGGTCTCGATGGCTAAACATGTATATAATAGCTATGGGCTAATTTTATATCAAAATAGTTTTTGTAATGAAATTCCAAATCAACCTTGATTTCGTGTTCTTTTTCCCCAAGTTAAAATGTGTTCAAATTTTTCAAAGTTTCAAGTTAAATTCGAGATATTTAAGTAAAAAATGATCGAAGTAACCCATAATTTGTTTTAATGAATTTTTAATGGTCACACTGGGCACAATTTACCCCTTGTATGTTACACTGCTTCTATCTTCTTGGTTAACATGCTTGATAATAACTATTCTTGGAACTGCCGATCTTGTAAGTCACCGATTAATGAAATCTCTACTCTCTTGATCCCCGCTTTCTAGTTAAGTACTCTTTAACAGTTGTAACCGTGATAACTAGTATACATAATGGTTGACTGCAAAATACAATTAACAACGCGATTAATTAGTATTATAACTGGGATATAATTAACGTTATTCCAATGCTACATTACTGATAGTTAAAAATTAATATTCCCTCCTGGAATTTGTTATCAGTCTTCTACAACATTCTTTGTCAATAAAAGGTTGTAGAAAAATCTGGAGATTAGAAAATGTGTTGTTAGGACGCTGTATGGGTTTTCTTCATATCCTTCGTTCTTTGTTAACACGTTCTTTTCTACCATTTAGTCCATGAAGTTCGGAGTGATTAAAATAATATAAAAATGGCTGTTATTACTTGGATTGAAAAATCTTGTGCAATCATTCTTAATGCAAATTTAATTTACTACAACTATGATTCTACGCATTTTTTTTTTTTACGACTAACGGTTAAGAGTATTTTATAAAGAGTTTTTTCTTAACGTAAGGAGGTTGCTTACATGACCTTGTTACACAAACATTCCTTCAAATCAATATTCTTGAATCTGTAAAAATGTTCTTGAATCAATTACAATTTCCATTGTAGGAACTTGGGTTCTTATTCTTTTTATTAATGTGGTTTAATTTAAGATAAAATATATCCTTTGTGATTACGTTTTTAATTCCCCTCCCTCTCATTAGCTCATAATTTGATTAATAACTATATAATTTTTTGAGTTATTATACTACGTCCTAATTACTTGTGCTAGTAGTACTTTTTTTTCTTCATTCCAATCAAGTTATTTTCTTTTTTTGTTGAGCCATTAATTCATTAGAGATCTTGGAAATTATTCGTGTTTGTTCAAGAATAATTTACAACTCTTCAAATTTTCATCATAGAGTTTCAAGCAACATCATTTTTCTTTACGCTTTTGGATTCTTCAATGAATGTAAGAAACAGAGTGATCTTTACTAAATAGCATAAATGGTTCTAAATGTCGTAATTATGAATATGAAGATTGTGGAATATAAGGTTAAAATTTATTAGTACTATGATACATTCAAGTTGTATCATGGTAACCTCTCAGTAGATTCGTACTAGGATAAGCTGGTCTCCAAATCACATGGTGTCTATCACGCTACTATCTTATTAATTACGATAATAGAATAAGAATAAGAATTGGACGTCTTTTTCTCTCTCCAAGTACACAACATTCTTTACTTCCAACAACACTGCTGTGGAATCTTAGTAATTCTTTGAGAATTTAACATTTCAGTCAGCCCGCAATAACTATTTGCTTTCTTTTTCATTAAAAATATAATTTTATGCACATTGTGAATTTCCACAAGTTTGTAATTGGCATTGTGTCTATGAGTGCTTATGGGTACCTTAAAATGGAAATAAATTTTAAACTCAAACTACAATTCGTTGTATATAAAAAATGTTTCTGTCCCATTTCAGTAGGTTTGTTTCCTTTTTGAGGAATTACTTTTCAACCAGAGATGGAAAACTTTTCTTTAAAACATAATTGGCAATGGCTGTCATAAATGCCAATAAATTGTTTTGCAACAAATCATAGCGATAAAAAGACCCGATTTGTTTTGTAAAGAATAAAAAGTGTATTGGAATCGGTTGAGAGATATCATTGGGAGACAGAAGTAAGATAAAAGGTTGGAGAGACAAAAAGAGTTGGTCCCCTCGGTGCAGTCCCGACGTAATCCTAGCCGGTTTATGTATCGGCCACTAATCCAGCTTAACTATAGCTTAGATATACTATTATTTATTGTATACCACCTATTGTATCTTGCTCTATCTCCCTCTTCCTACTTTCTGTCTACCCTAACGCATATATACTCCTATCAGTTGCATATTTTTCTTTTTCTCCCATCCAATATTTCTCTTACACTCTCTAATATATATATATATATATATATATATATATATATATATATATATTCACCTCTATTCAGCAGGGGTTAGTGTGTTCCATCCTACAGATTTTATATAAACACATTTCTATTTTTTCATTTTGCTGTTCATAGTAACTGACTTTTAGAAGTTCTAAAACAATAAGGGCCACTTTTATCGTATACGTCTCTAAAGTTCACGTATGTTAGAAAAAATAAAAATACTTTCAATAATAACGACCACAAGGTGGCATAAATATGTTGTAGTATTGTGTAAGCTTGGACTGAGATACGTCTGAAGTATTTAATACGGCGAACTACTGATAAGAACATAGTGGAATAAGATAGGGAGGGGGTACAGAATGTGAATTGATATTCTTCCATTAAAATGGATGAGCCATTATACAATATAATTGCACCATAAGTGCAAAATACCTAAATACTACTAATTAAAAGGATTGAATTAAACCTCAGTTATATAAAATGATCTATATAAAATCGTTTGATATTTATATAATAATATGTACCTAACTCAAATCTCAGAACTATAAAATCGCATGATACTATATAACATGCAATAATTCGTCTCGATTCTGGGGTGTTTAAATCCACGCCGTATTCTAGTCTATGAGTTCAATCTGGTAGAACTCTTTTAGCTTATAGAAGAAAAATTCAAAATCAAGATTTGTTCTTTTAAATTATTGCATTAACACTAATGTCATAATTGTATAAATAACACTGTTTTTGAGACATACACAAGAAATCCTACAGCACAGGAGCCACTAATAATCATGTACTAAGAAACGTAGTGGCGAGTTCCATACCAGCCTGGGCAATGCGAATTTATTTAGTGAAAAACTCAAAAAATAAAATCCTTAGTCACACCCTGGCTAGAAAAGGGTGGATACCGATAGATAGCCAGTTCAAACTAGCAGCAAAAAGTGAACGTTAATAAATAATAATAATATTAATAATAAGAACACTTGCTAACGCATCTAAAATTCATATTACAAATTAACTTATGATAAATACTCCCCTTTCTAAGTTTTTAAAAAAATACCCCCCTCCCTTATGTCATATTGTATATACACAGCCGTATCCAAAACAGCCCATGAGACTGGGGTTGGATCTGCTTTTGTAGAAGAAAATGTTGAGAAATTATACGTCTCTACTACGGCATATAAGGAAGAATTTTATTTTGTACTCTTAGGACCCACTAACATCACGGCCATTCAAACTGACATTTTCATTTGTACAGGCTCCTTGAGTTCAATAAAATCACATGATTCATTTTCTGATTAATGGTTAAGTCTGTCCTATAGGATTTCTTTGATATGTCTCAAAAAGAGGGTTGTTTATGTAGCAGTCATGGACTATTTGATACAATAGTTTTCAAAAAAATTAAAGACTTATACTCGACCAATCTCTTGTTACTGAACTTTGTTATAGTATACACTGATCTAAAACACTGAAATATTTATTGTTTACCCGACATAACACCAATTAATTTAATTATGTAGACAGAGCAACAAAAAATCGACTGGCAAATTGTCATTTTGGACGTTCACCACAAAGATGTATCCTCTGAAATAATAAAACTATTGCGTAAATTGATGTGTGAAATTATATATAGCACGCCTCCAAGAGTAAAGTGAGAGAACTCAAATCTAACAGACTAAGTTGTGAATTCAACCATTAGATATTCTAGAAGAGAAGAAATAGTACTTACACGCCTACAAAAGAGAAGAGAGGCCAGGGAAGATGAAGGTTTTTCCCATCACCAAGTATTAATTACTACTAGCCGGTAGCAACGGATTATAGATGACATTTTTATGTTTTTAGGAAATAATGGTAATAATATTTTAGTTTTCTAATGTGAATAGTGTCATTAAATCTTTACGCATTTGTTTTATGCGAGTGCGTGTGTGTTAACTGGATATGATGGTTTATATCTAAATTGCTGTATATTTATTTTGGTATATAATTGGTAAGCACTCCATCAGCAGAATATATTATACATACATCAAAGGGCATGATAAAGGAGAGTCAGTAAAGAATGAATGCCTATCTCAGATTCCATTCAAGAATGAGTTTGAAACAGCAGAGCATATTTGCATGATGACACTATTTAAACTGAGCAATCAAAATCTATTTTTAAAACAGGAAAATACCTTGCTATAAAGTCTTGAGATAAAATATGAATAAGAGGGATTGGCACAAATTGATATCATTATTTATGAAGCAAAACAACTTTTAATTATTTGTTATCGTAATTAATTTATTTTTCTTTGAGCAAGTGCTCTTTTATTTTTTTTTTAATAATTTGAATTGATTGATATGTGTTAAGCATCTATATAAAATTGGGGGCGGGCTACCATCTTTTTATAGCCATGGTGGGACGAAAAATTGTATTGAGTAAGTTTGTCACTAAATAAATTCCTTTTGCCCTCGCAGGAATTGGACCCACGAATCAGTGTTAACTGAGGCTTACAGAGCCATTAACTCCATGATTAATCTCAGCCTCTAAATCAAATCTAACAGACAAGCCGATAAATGAAAGATGAAATGGATTTCATTCCTGTTCAAGAGTCTATTCAATCCAATAGCTCAAATATAATATTACTTCAATAATTAATCAGCAGTTATTCGTAAGGTTAAAAATAGAACGTATTAGCCACCTGACATAATAATATTTTGTCATACTCAATCGCAACCAAATTTAAAAAAAAAGGGTTAAATGGAAGATGGCGAAGGTTAAATATTGCTGGTAAATAATGCTGGGGTAAATAATGAAAACTTGCTTGGTAGGACGGCTAGATCAATTTATTTCATAATGAACCAATGCACTTTTTAGAGAATGGAGCTATTCTTCATAAAATAAACTTCTGTCCGGTTCTTACAATGCTAGTTATAGCATTTTGCTAATACGCTTGTTACACATGTTGGTGGCATTTTAAGTTTACTTTGAAAGTGATATTTTTCCTTTTTTAAAAAAGGAAAATTGGTAAAATTAAAAAGCGAACGAGCCAGCAGATAGGAGAGTTAGGGATTTATAGGGTATCGGTGGAATCTCGAGAGGATACGAGTCAGGGAATAGGATTTAGCTCGCCACCTCGCTAAGATCCAATAACTTTTCGCCTTTACATGGCTTCATGCTATGGCTTGAAGGCTCTTTATACCACATATAACCTACAATATTACACCCAACATTAAAACATTCCTTTTATTTTTCTTACACAAAATGAATGGTTAATTCCTTTTAAAAATGCATCTGCTCGTTACAAATCGTTTTACTTTTGCAAGACAACTTCAATATTGAATTAGTAAAGATTTCTAAATGGAAACATAGAAACTTCAACAATGATGTGTTAATTAATAAATCAATTAATACACATTTATTTTCTGCTGTTTTGTTTTCATTATGTGCTTTGTTTGACAGAGAACTCTGGGGATATCAGCTTTAATGTGAATAACCCAGTACAGCCATATGTTCCGTATAGTATAAGTTTACTAGAATAGAGAATTATTTAAAAAAAAAAAAAAATCGTTTGAAATGAGCACTAGAATTCCAAAATGATTTTCAGCAATTGGCCCAACCCTTAAGCAAGGGATTAAATAATGCATGTTCCGACCATAAATATTTTTAAATTAGACAAAGAAGGAGACTAGACAGATATTAGACATAGGCTTGCCTAATAATATTGTTGCCAGAGGTCGTGGTTACATCGTGTTTACCTTTGAGGAAATTATTTTGCCAAGTTCTTCTAAATTCTTTGTCTGTAAGCCGTGTTTCCTCTTTCACTACAGAATCCTCAGCAGTCCGCTTAGCTAGAAAAGTCATTGCAAGAGTAGAAGCAACAGCCTTTCGATAAGAATGACTTTGTTTACTCCACGATCTATCAGGAGGCACAAAGCTATGTGTTCTAATATTCTTACAAAAAGTAATATCTCAATTGGAAGGGGACATATGTCTATTAAAAATAAAAACTGCCAGAAACTTGTGGTTAGACTTGTGTGTCATAAAATCAGACATGCTATCAGTGTGTCATAATACATATAAGTCGTAAGCGAGACCCTAAATCAGTTCAAGCACAAAATAAAAACTCATAAAACAAACGTTTTTGGTGAGAGTCTAGTCTAATTTGTACTTGAAAAATAGCAAAGGAAACACGGAAATTGAAGAAAAGATGCAATGCACGAGCAAATATTACGCGGGAAGAGAACACGTATTAAAAGCAAGTGTGTATTCGTCTTGAACCGGTGAAATGAAGTTGGGCGTTGGTCTTCTGACGTAAAAGTCCCTAATTTTCGTAGTGAAAGTAAAATTATTTTGATGCCATTTGAGAAAAGGTCAGTTAAGCAAATCGGCCATATATTAATGAATGACTGTTTTGACACAAATGTATTTGAAGATAACATCATTTGGCGGGGGAGGGGGAGGCTTAGAATGCCACTTTTCCAAGTCATCAAACTTCTCTTCAATTCCATGGAAAAAACCAGCAACTACAAGGTGCATTCAGACCTTGAGAATGATTATACTTTCGTTTGATGTTCTAAGGATAAATAATTGATAATGAAAAAATGTATTAACGATAACAATTTCAATAATTATTGTTTAAAAGTTGTCTTTATTAACGTCTACTTTGTGATATGGCTGATTTGGACGGGTTATCTACTGTATATTATATTTTTATAGCCATTGTGAAATGAAGGATTGTATTTAATGAGTTTGCCATGATATAAATTCCTATGCCCTGGTGGGAATTGAACCCACCATTCTAAATTTACTAAATAAGTGAGATAATGACTAACGACTTAACTCGCATGGCTAACCAGAGCCTCTTATTGTTTAAATAAGGAATACAATTTTTATTGTTATTGTTGAATAAACAATAAAAAGTTTATTTTTTAAATTATAGGCCACCTTCGACATGTTGTGGACCCAACTTTAGGGTCCATATACGAACGCGGGCCACGTACTTTTACTGCATTTTAAAGTAGTGTTCATAATTTTTAACGATAGATATCAGACATGAAATTATACGACAATGTAATTATAATACAATTTATTAAAATAACAAAATGAAATGAAAAAAAAAATAGGTACAATATTATAATTAAATCGTAAAATTTAGAATTATTACAAGCAACCAAAGCTAAATAGCGACACCAAAAACAATGAAACACATGAGCTTGAATTTGGATTAATAGTGGATCAATTCCACTGATACAAAGACGTAAAGAATGTTCAAAATTATCGTCAGTCAGTCTTGTACGATATTTTGATTTATATTAAAATGTTCACATTTTTAAGTACTGAAAAATCAATCTTCTTGCGAATTATCTAAGCTGCGGAAAATTGTCTTCTTCGAGATATTTTTTGTAGAAATCGCACAACTCCACGCCTTCAAATTTAGATTTTAGGAGTGAGGTTTCTTGAATCTCGTTCAACTCCATTAGCAAGTGTATTGGAGCATTTTGTACATTACTTAATTTAAGTTTAAATAAATTGACAGTCTTCCATGTTTTTGAAATCGCTAAGTCTGTTCGAGAATTGCTCCGACAGTAACTTGGGTTCATCAGCATATTGGGCATAAGCAATATTATCATACGCAGAGAGCGTGGTGAAATGGAAACTGTTGCCACACAGCATCTGTACCTCCCACAAGCGGATTTGGTTCTGAAACGCTTTCAAATGGCTGTGAAAATCATTTACTAGCCGTCCTTTTTTTGAAGTTTCAAATTTAATTCATTCAAATACCCTGTAAGGTCGACTATAAATGCTAGGTCACATATCCATTTTGGGTCACTCAATTCAGATAGTGGTTTATCTTTTATTTGCATAAAATCTACTACTCATTTCTAAGCTTGTAAAACTAATGCTGAAACATTTCCCCTTTGCTTAGCCATCATATTTCACAATAATATTGCGGATATTTCATCCAAAAGCGCCTTGAACTGAAGATGGTTAATTCCTCGGGATCGAATGATATTGATGATTTTTATTACCCCATTTATGAAGGTGTTAGGTCGTTGTGAATCGAATGGACTTAGAACCGAAGTTCTGTTGGTGGATAATCCAATGAAGGACTATCAAATCATCTTTTTGCACATTTAATTCAGTTGCTTTTTCATTCAAAATTCCAATGAAATTACCTAAGCTGCACCATCTGTGCATACTCCGACTAATTTTGACTATGGCAAGCCAAAACTTGTGAATACCTTTTGAACTTCATTAAATGTGTCCACTCCTGTAGTGGTTCCTTTAGGCTACTGTAAAGTAAGCAATTCCTCAGTATCAGTGAATTCGTTATCAACACCTCGAATAAATATAGCCAGTTGAGCTGTATCAGACAAATCGGTACTCTCGTCTAATGCTATAAAAAATTATTCAAAACCAGCTATATCGTCAGTCAATGTTGTTTTTATATCATTAACCATAATTTCTATACGTTGGACAACAGTTCGTTTTGACAAACTCATTTTTTCAATTTTATTTTTATTTTCGGGAGATAAAAACACTGAAATCTCCTAACATCCACTCCTTAATAAATTCTCTTCCGGCAAATGGTTTCAATGACTGGCAATTTTGAACTAAATATAAAACTAGCTTTCACAACGTTATCAAGTTGGGTTCTTTGTGTATGAAACAATTGCTGCTGTTTTTCCAAATTTGCGGTAAGCTTCTGGATTTTGTCTTTTCTTATTTTTCCTGCCAATGAGTGCAGCATAAGATGCTTAGTTGAGTAATGCCTCTTTATATTAAATTCTATCATTATTGAAGTGGATTCATTAGACGGCAAACAAATAAGCTTACCCTTGTGCAAGATAAAAAATAATGGGTCTTTTTTACTTTACCCACTCATTTTCTGAATGTGAATAACAGTGATTCAACTGTGATTTATAAATAATATAATACGGTTAGAACATGTGTTTATTTCTAGAGAAACAATTAAACAACATAAAAAGATAATAAAACAACTAACATTTACGAGACCAATAACGGGCAATACCCTCCAGGATTTTCATAAATAAATCCTCCTTTTCATATCTCCTCCTCCACATCCACTCGCAGAGATATGAATCCAACATAGATCTTCTAGTACCACACTCCACCTTGTTTCTTCGTTTGACACTAGACCAAACAGACTCTATCCTTTGAGTATGCGCTCCTGTTTTTAGGTCAACAAAGTTTTAAGAGTGGTCTACTGTGTAATGCTTGTAATACATTCCAGGCAGCTTCTTTAGCCCATGATACGATCTGAAGCAGTCTGAATATATCATAGTTCCAGGTCGGATCGCACTTCTGCAGTTCTATCTGGAACAGCATACAAAAACACCTCTCTAGTTTCTCTACACACTCCTCCAAATACCCATTGATTGGGGTATAACCTGCCTCGGTTGTATTTTCTTCTCGTGAAGCAGCATTCATCGATTTCTACATGAGAACCGGGGCCACCAATAACTATAGGGTTGCTTAATATGTCTGAAGCACACACCTCACGCATGTAGTTCTTCCAGTCTGTTATAGTATTTGCGGACATCTTTAATTCATCCCTACAAAACTCTGTGGTTGTGTAGCCCTTCGTCCAGGAATATATAAACAGAATAGCCTTTTCCAGTCCGAGCCTGCTATGAGATAACCAAGTATCCCTGTAAATGCTAATTTCATACCTGCAACTTTTCTTATAGCAGCGCCATACTGGTAAACGATCCTGATGAAAATATAGCCTCATCCAGTCTCTTCTTGGGCATCTCCTTTTCGTGTGAATTATGGCACGTTTTTGTAAGAACCGAACTGCCTTACGAGCTGAGCCAATTTGCTTGCTGAGCTCAATGAGATTCATTTTTATGCTCAACACCTTGAAGACACAAAGCACACTAAACCAAGCCTAACCTTTAGCTAGTGGAACATATGTTTTCACTAATGCTAGGTAACTGTTACTTGATAAAGTAACCAAGTATTTAAATAGTAGCATGAGTGGGTAAAGTAGAAAAGACCCAAAATAATTTTTCAGTCCATTTTTCTTCAAGCTGGTGACCTTTTACAATCTACTTTTCGTTCGATATTCTTAATAACAAAATATAATTATTAGCAGTTCACTAGGATATCGTTTGTCGAAGTTATCACCTCGATCGCTCAAATAGAAGTAGAAGGCCCGAAGTTTCGCCCATCCACCCGCTTATATAGGCAATATGAAGGAACGATCTAGAATCGTCTAGTGTATTAATTTAGAAGCAATAATATTTTGTAGCGCCGCCACTGAGGTGGCAATAATCAAAGGCTGAGAATGTTTGCCGCCTCACTCTTTGATGATAGCCGCCACTCGGCTTGCTCGTAACTTGATACCGAGGGAGCAAGCCACAAATCACATCTCACTCGATCTTCCTCATTTGGAGTAATTAGAGTAATATGTTTGTTCAACTAGGTTTTTCAAAATGTCTCGCGGGCCGGATGCCGCGGGCCTGGATGTGGTTGTCCACATATGCTTTAAAACATATATGTGCATATAGTTCAGAAAACAATCGAGCTAACGGGAATGTGGTATAGAACAACTGCTGTATATTACATTTTCAATAAAATTGATTATTAAACATTTCCGATCCGCTTCACAACAACAAAGATTTTGGGTTTTATGATTTTACCGCTTCTCAAACCTCTCTCCTTCTGTTCAGATGAGAATAATTCAAATATCTCGGTTAATAACAAATATAATGAAAATACGTACAGAGCAACTTTTATAGAACATTACATTTGCAATAAGATTGGTTCTATACAACTTCCGGAAGCAAAATAACGGAGATATTTCGAATTTCGGAAACCCCTCTAACCCCCTCCCACTGGTCCGATTTTAGCTATAAACGAACTAGATCTTTATTTTTTTACATAAACGTTTAAATATCGAATTTGGTATCGGTCAGAAAAAAATTGTGACCTCTAGAACGGTTACAGACAAATATATGTATATATATATAGATAAATTTTGAACAGACTTCATTTTCGCCTTCTCCTTCAAAAGTCTTCATCAGGCTACAATGATCCTAATAATATTTTCCCCTCACTGAATTTCTATGCGTCCGTCTGAGTAAAAGTACATATAAACCGTGTGCTTTATCATTGACCTACACAGAGTTTTACATTTTAAGGGAATTTCTAAACACATCCATTCATATCTCTTATTATTAGAAAATAATTTTATTTTATAAGCAAGTAATCCGCATTAAAGTATGTTTAGTAACAGCAGAATGCCAGTTCCACATTCATAGCTCATCCTATAGGAAAACGTTACATTCTCATTTTCTTTTAAACTAGGTTCTTATTATCCCGCTTATTTTTGAAATTTTAGTCTCAAAGGTATTTTAGAAGGACGGTGAAAAGCTTTTCCATTACTATTTCTAGAGGGTTTGGTTTCGATATTTTTTTAACCACATTCTTTTGAGTGTTAATAAACATTTCTCTAAGAAATGACACGCGGCTTTATAATATGTGTTTCTAACGATAGTACTTTGGCATTGAGAGATAATTCAGAAACTTTACGTACAGCTCCATCCCCCTAAAAGGCAGGTGCAGAGTTATGGATTGTGGAAAAATTTATATGATGAGGCTAGATTTACGTTATAAGTACACGTACACAAAATAATCATAATGAAAAGACTATGCAAACAAACTAGCAGGTATGAAATAAAACATTTTCAAATTTCGAGAAAAGGAACACTATTGCGATAACGTAACTCTCAGTAAAGGTAAGTAGGAATCCCATTTTCCTTCGAAGGAACGTAATACTAAACACAGGAGCTCAGGTTGGCCGTGTGAGTTAAGGGGTTGGTCTTAATCTCGCGTGGTGAACCTAGAGTGGCGGGTTCGATTCCCGACCTGGGCAATAGAGATTTATTTGGTGACGGACTCACTAAATAAGTTCCTTAGTTCCACCCTGGCTAGAAAAGGGTGGGAACCTGTAGATATCCAGTCCCAATTAGCGATAGTATCATAAAGTGGACGTAAATAAATAAATAAATAAAATATTACTAAACACAACTGTCTATAATGGTGATGCTGAGAAGAAATTGTGGAATCGAATGTGAAGTAGATAACATACTAACGTCGTCCGTGAACCTTGCACTAGAGCTGTATTTCGAATCTAGGAAAATATCGTAAACCCATCAAGGAAAAGTATTGTACACCTACCAGAGAGAAATCTCCGTCGTTTGCAGAATCCTTGAGTGACGGATTTTTTTCCAAAGAGATTTTGTTTTGTCACTTATCAGGTATTTCAAATGCACAATTACTTGTAGAAATGTCTGTGAGAAAATGTCTAGTGACGCGTCATACAGTCAGTATCGCGTTTTGAATATTTCTGTCAATTAGAGACGAGACTTGTGCGTATATTACTGTTATTTATAAAGGGCAATGTGACAGAAAAAGCTCCATAAAGACTTTAATATCATTGGGCCACACGAGCAGGCTAAATCCATTACCCCACCACAGTGGTTTGCTTTTCTTTTCCATGGCAGCCTATTAACCGATGCTGTGTTCCATCCCCCTTCCCTCAACTGACCCGATTTTACTCCCTTCTATGTTTCAGGTTTATTTTTGGATTATCTTAACCTTTTCCGATATTGTGATTGTTCGTTATTGATACTTAGTTTTTTCATATTCGAAAAAAAATTCAATCTCTTCTTTAACTTAGACTGTTTAATATTTATTTTTACTTAAAGACGTATACTTGCATTAATTTCGTTTTTTTTTAATATTTGAACCTTAATATTTTAACAGTACAAATTCGTTCAATAAAATAATTTAGACCATAAATAATAAAATCTAAAGAAAATATCACGAAGAAAGCATTTAATAAAAAAAATGGGGCTCAGGTTAGCCATGTGAGTTAAGGCGTTGACCTTAATCTCACATGGTAAACCTAGAGTTGCGAGTTCGATTTCCGCCCTGGGTAATAAGAGTTTATTTAGTGACGGAATTCACTAAATAAAATCCATAGTCCCACCCTGGCTAGAAAATGGTGGTAACCTGTAGGTAACCAGTCCCAATTAGCCGTAGTTACAAAAAGTGGACGTTAAAAAATAATAATAGTAATAACAACAAAATAACCTGAATTTCTCATGTCGAAAAACGTTATAAAAGGATTGTTCGAAAATTAATGTGCTATAATTGTTTTGTTTTTTTTGTACATTCTTCCCTAACTCGATAAGAGGAGTTATTTGTAAGTTAGCATTCCATTCTAATTCGTGCGGTTTTCACCTTAAACTATTAGGTTACTTATTCCCGTATGCCCAGGTTATGATTCAAGACAAGTATATATGTAGTTATTACTCAGAAACTTAAAAATATTAGAATATCCAGGTGACATCATATGTGTGTACTATACCTGTACGAAGGAAATGTGTTTTGTTTCCCTACGTGGTGGACTTTTCTATTTATTCCTCCCTTATAACCTGTAATCCTTAGTTCATAAGCAAACTGACTGATGCTCAGTGGATTTCCTAATATTTTTATTTTTTATTTTTTTTTTATAACCCCATGCTTGATTAATTATCGGTTTTATTTATCGTGCAATTTTTGTGATATATTCTGTGTCAAAGAAAATAGTTTGAGTTTCAGTTAAAACCATAATCCTTTACAATCGCCAATGGAAAATAGACAATGGGGACTAAAGATGAGTACTTAAAACCTTTGACGCTGAACCCTCAATCCATTCACCAAATTGTATCGTATAAATTATTTTTAGTATGAAAGACGGCATTATATTAACTCTCTTTAGTTTAAGGCTTTGTTATCTACGGAGTCTGCTACGTAAGTTTATTGATTTTCATTGTCGTATTTTAGAAGACATGTGACGTGTCTCTTTCGTCGCCCACATTGCCATTGATCTATTCTTGAATATAGACTACAAAGAATGAACCCTGAAATAGAGTCTTCCAAATATATTCTAGCTTCGCATTGATAAAGACATTTTTAGATTTGAAACTCTTTATTGTAGAGGAAAATATAAAGTGACAATGACAGTTTTCACTTATTTAAACCTTTCATTTATGCTAGCTTATTTATTTATTTCTCTCTAAAAGTTATCTCTAGTACTCTCTTTCATTGTCCAGTCCTTCAATGGCTTTAGTTATTTAGCTCTCGTTTAGTTCGAAGCTGAGGGGTTTTCAGTTGCAAAATAATTGGTATATAATTATTGACCAGTCAATTTTTCTTACAATTAGTTTTCAATACACACTATAGCTTGTTGTGAACGAAACAATACGTATATTTTACGTACTAATAAATATTACTTAAGATATTAATTACTTTTTTTATTGTAATGGTCGCATATCCACTGAGGATTTAGTATTATTTTTTTTTATTTTTACTACCTTTTACTGAGAAAAGGAATTCTAGCGTTCGCGGAAAATGTTTTTTTTTTCTGATTGAAACAGAATTTTCCCTTTTGACTACCTTCAAATCCAACTAGTTTCGTTGTTACGTATCTCACACAGCCCAGAAACGACTATCCCAAGAATGTTGAAATATCATATTTAGGACTTTCATAAGATTTACTTGTGCACCCACCTCCCTCCTCGATTAAGGAGAGATTCAGAAGAGGGCGGAAATAAAAAATTGCAAATTTCTTCTCACCCATTTGAGAAACAGAGGATTTGTATAAGACCATTTAATCGTAAAAAGCTATATACATCATAATCCATAGCATTTTTCCAATGCCACGTTTGGGTGATGCAAAACATTTTGTATATTTAATTCATTTGGAGAACAAGGAACTCGTGTGGTGGTAAACAATTTATTTTGTTTTCTAACAGTTAAAGAATTTAAGTGTTAGATTTAAGTGCGATTAGGATCCTGCGACCATAATAAACAAACTGGCATGAAATATGTAGTGAATTACTGATTTCGAAAATTCACACAGATTGCAATGAGTTTTAAAATTCTTCTGACTAAAGTTTTCTACCGATCGTTTCTGATCTGAAGGCTGTTGCGCTACAGTAAACAAACATTTATGTTCTTACATATCAGAACATTGGTGGATCTTATTTTTACAAAGAAGATAGCATAAAACGCCAAAAGTCTCAAAATATAGAAGAATGTTTATTAACCGTACTCATGTTAGTAATCATGATGACGTCAGAGGAGAATGGATAAATAAATAGGATGAATATACTAAAAAGGACTAAGCAGTAGCTAGCTCTTTAGGGAAGATATTATAAGAGGGAAAAATATTCAAGAAAATACAACGAGAGAGATGTAGGCTTCCAAGCAGGATTAAGAAAAATGAGCCCTCTTATGAAGAAAATGCAGATGAAACAGTGGATTTTAAAGACTTTTGCTCAAAGTTGGAACAGACAAAGGGTTTTCTTTTAGTAAAAGCAAGGAGGCACTTGAAGAATTAAGAAGAGAAATAGGTTCCGCGCCAGACTTCCCTGCGAACTGGTAACCAGCTAACAAACTAACGGAATATTTATACGTTCGCACTTTAAAATAAACCAATATGAGGTTAATATGAAAGTCCTGTTTACTTTCCATCAATAAATATTATGCGACCTTTTTTCAGCATATCACCATGCTCCTTCCTTCATGACATGATGTACGAACTTCTAAATTACAACTTTACTAATAATAATAACATTACAAATTAGGTAATGTCGTAAATATATTTTCCTTTAAGGTTTATTTAAGTAAAATCTTCGTAGTCTTAAGAAATTATTTTTTTTAATTTTCTTAGATTAAGGAAATAAAAAAATTATTTCAATGAACTTTTAAATAGTTAAAATATTACCTTTGACAGTTGAAACTTGTTTACAGTAAAATAAAGGAAATCGAATTAGTCGGTACTCTTCTTTATAGGAAATATGACTATTGTAAATCGAACCAAAAAATAATAATAGATTCTACAACTTGGCAAATGGCTCGCTAATTAAATTTATTAATATATTTGACAGCTCTTTTTAAATCATACGAGAAGCCTCTCACTAGATAAACAAAATAATTATTCAAAGAAATAGATAACTCGTTTCTATGAATCAAAGCATTGTGCCCAACTAAAGACTAAATATACCTCTTTAATTTAAATGAAATGCAACAGGTATTTAGGAATGATTAATACGTTGTTCGCAAAAATTTAATAATTATAACATAAAAGTCAAGCTTATTAAGACACTGCCTATAGTTTACTGTTTCTTTAATTAAAGAAATGACAATTAGTTTAACATCGGCTAGTCCGATAGATATTATATATATATATATATATATATATATATATATATATATATATATATATATATATATAATAGAATAGAATAGCATTTATTACGCCAGATAGATCAAACAGAAATAATATAATAAAATAACAATAATAATAATATTCTTTAACAACTTACTTTTATATTTAATTCAATTATACTTATATATATATATATATATATATATATATATATATATTTTGAAACAATATTATTCCAAACAATCTACTTTCTTCTCAAGGGAGTACATGGTCTACGCTTTCTTTGGTGACCAAACCAATTCGAAAGCGGGGTTCGTAATGATCTCAATCCATTTTTTCTCCATGTTGTCCTATCTCTTGGTTATCTCCACCAGTCGGGGCCTATGGTTACCCTTTCTTCTTCTTCTCTGCCTGTCCTCCTTCTATATGGTACCCATTTGGTCAATACCTAAGAACATCGGCTATCCTGTTGCCGAAGAAGCCATCATGCCCTGCCTATTTTCGTTTTAGCTTTTGCAGTGCATCATCACACCAGTCATTCCCGTCCTTTGCCTCAATATTGAAGCACCTCATTCGCTCGTTCCTCCTTGTAGTCAAAATGTTCCTTTCGATTGAGTGCTGCCAAACTGATAGTTCTTCTCTAGAACCATGTATGGGCTCCAGAGTATACCACTGGGAGAATACAGCTTTCAAAAACTTTCTTCTTCACTTCCACAGTAAAGTTTCCTTTCGTGATGTCCCTCAAGACCCAGAACTTCTTCCATCCCTTGGCCGTCCTTCCATATTATATATATTAAATTGTAAACTGTCTCAGTACTGTGATTTTGTCTCACGAAAATCACGAGACTTTTTCATTTCACATCGAATTTAAACCATGCAAACCATTTTTGCCTGTGGTATATATTTGTTACCTTAACGACTAAACTACTTATCCAAATCTTATGAAACTTGGTTCATGTATTACTACTAACCCAACTTAGATGTTAGGCTATTTACTAGAATTCTAGGAGATTAACAACAGAGGGGTTTATAAAGGATGCCTAAAATAAAAAAAATTATATATTTCGTGTCTTATTAGGTTTTCAGCAAACATGCCATAACAAAAGTTGTTTAATTTTTTATTTAAATAAACTTTTTTTATATCCACTTCTGCCATAAAACGAAGTACAAAAAATATATAGAATAAATAATATCCAAGGCGTCACACATTTTATAAGGCATAAACGACTAAACCGTACTCAACGAAAATCCGTATTGGGGATAGTATTAACACCTCCTAGATTATAAACTACGTTAAAATTTTTAGGAACGAACAGGAGTGGGGAAGTGGAAAAATAGAGATATTTAATTTTCTATATGTTTTCTACAAATATACGCCTAGTCTGAAAAGTTGTTTATTTTCTCATTTAGAGTAACTTCTACCTTTTTAGCGAAATATTATAAATAATCAAGATATGCTCATAAATGGATGACTTAAAACGACTATTAAACGTTGCTTTTCTAGTTGAGTTATATTTAATAGTTTTACTACTTCCATTTCAGCAAAGCTGACTGGATCTTTAGACTGCATAAATATTGTTACAAAACAAAGGAGGTTGTAAGAATGTTTAGAATTAAAAATTTCGGAAATTAGTTCCTTGTTCCTCTCGCTGAAAATTGTTGCTTTAGTTGTTAAATAATGTCAACTGTGTATAAACCACTTGATAAGTAATCATTAAAGTTTATTTGATATAGACATAATATGACAAATAATGTTATGTTTTTGACTTATTTGATAGTTTTAAGTATGAATCGGATTAGTGAGGTCATAAATGTCACGCCCCCCCCGCCATCTCATTTGTTATTTATTTTCACTATCAAATAAGATTAAAATCGTTATTTATTGCCAATAGAAATGTAAAATACAATACAAGAGCATTCCAATTATTATACACGTTATTGAAGAAGTCAAAGGAAGAGCACTTTTCGTTACTTTGATTGTACAGAAATACTCAATTAAATTCTCAGGAGGACTGATATGAATTCTGGGGCAAAGAAAAAGCCCAACGAAATCAGTTAAACACTATGGGACGATACAAGATATG
Source organism: Riptortus pedestris (assembly GCA_019009955.1). Classification (NCBI taxonomy): domain Eukaryota; kingdom Metazoa; phylum Arthropoda; class Insecta; order Hemiptera; family Alydidae; genus Riptortus; species Riptortus pedestris. Next base: position 94,990,520 of record CM032229.1, read on the forward strand.
CTTGCCAGGATCCCTATGTCCCTGATACTGCAATATCTTTAGCTGTATCTACGATTTCCTTTATCATTACGCACTTTCATTAAGTCGTCCACCTATCCTATCTAATATAAAATAAAAACAACTCTGTGTGTGTAAACAACAAGAAATAGCCATTCTGTGCCATTACAGCCGCTGGTTCCTGTCAGAAGCTGTTCTTTTCATGTTACTACCCTCTGAAAAACGCTTGTAATGCAAAGGGTTTACTTCCTAAAGGAACTTTTGATTGAAAGATTTTATGCATAGAGGTTCGATATTATTTGCATAAAATTTAATTTAATGGTTTATTGTAATATTCACATTGCGTTCAGTCAGTAAACCGAAAAGAAGATGAGCAAGTAATTATTTATTTATTCTTATTTTAACCGCATTTCGCGACATGAGCGATTGAGTGACGCATCAGTTTTTTTCTTAGTATAGTACATTTTTACGTATGTGTGCTCCTTTTTGCATATATTTTCAGTATTGTACTAAATATGATTTTTCGAAAATTTGGTTACGTTTTAGGTAATGAAATACGAGGTCCTATGTACTGGCTACGGTCATGTAGTAATTCAAAGTGTATGGTATGTCTATGTGAGACCGTAGGTAACAGTTAGTATATGTTTTACTGTAAGTATACAGTTATAGTGTTGGCTGTAGGGTTCGTGTTTTCGAGTAAGTAAATGTGTGTAAGTCGTGAATGGCCAATTCTTAACCTCGTTAAGAGTACTTCTTTTCTTCTTTTTTTTTTTTAGGAAATAATGAGAATGAAGCCTTTTAGACTTGTATTGATTGCATTGTAACTGTGATAATTTCAGATGAACTTAATTTTTTTTTGAAGGCTGAAATCCGGATTAAGGTGCATCCATTATTTGTTTATTTTATCTCTTGATATTCAGAACAGTTCGTTACTGTTACGCTTGTTCGTGGGAGATAGTCTGCTATATTTTACTGCAATTATAGTTTTAGTATTATATTTTCCAGTAAAACACTGCACTACTAAAATAAGTAAAGATACATTTGTCTAAAGTGTTAGTACGCTGAAAAATGTCATTATTTTTATTTTTAATTATTCCTTTGTCACTACTGAAAATATAAAATCGCTAATCTTTAAGCCTTGGAAGGGAGGGATGATTGTAGAGCTTAGAAACACGGAGCATCTAAGCAGGCTGCGGTGGTGTAAAGGCTGGGTGGGACGCCTCCCTCCCTGCTACGGGCCACCGTATCGAGCGGTCACTCTCTCTCTCTCTCTCTCTCTCTCTCTCTCTCTCTCTCTCTCTCTCTCTCTCTCTCTCTCTCTCTCTCTCTCTCTCTCTCTCTCCTCTCTCTCTCTCTCACACACACTCACTCCCTCTGTCTTTCTCATTCACTCTCTCTCTCTCTCTCGCTCCCACCCTGTCTGTGCCTACCATCCTCCCTCTACCTCCACCTGCCTCCACCCACCCCTATTTTGCTCTCTCTCCCCCAACCTACATGCGTCCACTCTCTTTACGTATCTCTTTTATACCTCATGCTGTTATGAAAAAATGAAATCAACGCATCACGCTTTTGTCATATAATATATTTATTTAGTATGAAGTAAGGTTTTTGACCATAAACGAGGTGTATAATTAATATTGTAAGTATTTTTTTCGGCCTCGAATCTACATTTTATCATTTCAAATAATTGGTTTAGCGATTTACTTTAAATGTAAACAGCTATGTCGGTAGTGTATCAATCATGTATCAATTTTAATTTGGTTGATCTGAGTTGTGAGGGGAAAAAACTTGAAGATTTCTATTACTCAGTTGTTGTTTTTTTGCATTAATATTTCCATATTGGACTGTCAAACTGTTTTTAAAATGTTTCATTTAGAAACAGTGTAATATATTGAACAATGACTGTACATGAAAACATTGTTATCTTTTCTTTTAGTCTGTCGATTTGGTTAGCAATAAACAAATAAAGCAATACTTATCCTTCTTATAAGTTCACATAATAACACATTAGGCATGTTATGTAGAAATCTAGAATTGCTTAAATAAATTTCTACTAAAACAAAAATAAATTTAAACTTAATGCTTTTAAAAATATGAGAAATTGTACAGGTCTCATGTCAAAGTATTAATATTTTTAAAATGGAAGTCATTTTACCTTTCTGAATACAAAACCACTAGTTTCTCGCTTTTAAAATGCCTACAAAATATGATTCAAAAACTTCTCGGATTCAATTATGACAAAAAAATCTAAAGGTTTAATGTCGAAACCGAATTCTTTCAATGAGTTCCTTGGATAATGGCTTTAAAGTAGAATTATTAGAATTCATTTCCTAGAAGTTAACCTAGTTTCCATATTTGTCAATGTGATAAGAGCACGAAAAGGATAAATGTCTCTGTTCAAAGAACTTATTACAATGCCCAGTCATTCCTTCCTAGTCGCCTGACAACTGTTGGTATCCAAGTTTAACTTAAAGACAAGGTAGAATTAAAAGTATTTCATTCATACAAACGTCCTAACCAAAATTTTAACCAACAGAGATCTTTTTTTAATGAAAATTCTGCTTAATATTTGCTTCAGTTTTTACTATTCTGATTGGCTAAATTAAATCAAAAAAGTCCGTCACGCAGGAGCTGCGTAAACTAAGCAGATTTTCCCCGCGAAGGTTTAATATAGATAAATAAACATACAGGTAACACTAATGTTAAATGAATAAATACAAACGGTAATGAGGAATCTTTCGGTCAAATTACAATACAAGTTAATAATATCTACAACGAAAGTGGTTGAATTGTAAACAAACATGCAAGCAAACCTCGTAGCGCTGAATATATAGATAGACCGAAAAGAAAAATAATTAATGAAATATATCTGAATAACATATCAATTTTATTGAAAACAATTTACTAAAGCTAGTGCTGTAATTTGTAATAAATCAGAATCAGTTTTATCTCAATCACTCAAATTTTAGTAATCCAAGAACAAAAGAAAGAGGGGGGGGGTCAACAAAACGTATTTGCATATGCCTCACAAAGTAAAAGTTCAATGAAAACAATAGTATATACACTTGTAATGAAGTGGTTCATGAAATAACTGCTTATTTTTAATATGACAAGAGTAGAAGTGGGGGTTTGCTGAAGGCAGAAAAGTGAAAATGCAAATATCTTAATATTCAGGATAGAGACATTTAATTTTCAATAATATTGGTTTTATACAATTTTTCAATCCGACGAATAGTAACAGAGATATTTTGAATTTTCGAAATTCGTCTTCTCCAAACCTCCCTCTTCCTGGTCCGATTACATCAAACGATTAAAAATCGAGTTTGGTAACGATTATTCAACAATTGCGACCGCTAGAGCGGTAACAGACAAATATATAGATAGGTAGATATCTCTCTCTCTCTCTCTCTCTCTCTCTCTCTCTCTCTCTCTCTCTCTTTCCATATATATATATATATATATATATATATATATATATACAGTTTTGAACGGTCCTAATTTTCTTCATCTACTAGGTAGGATCCATGGACATTTGAAGAAAAATTTCGAAAATCGCGTTATGAGTACGACCTCATAGCTGATTTCCCCTAAGGGAAATCTGCTAAAATCAAACTTAGGATATCCAATGAACTAATGCTTGGGTGTTTCATCGGCCCACGATGCAATCTTCTCTGTGTGCCACATATTCTAGGTATTCTCCGCCTACAACGCCCTCGTTCGCACAAGGTTAGCTATAATTCAACTAGGCTCTGAGCACATTCCACTAATAATCGCATTTCCTGACAGACTTCAAAGGCGGGATTCAATTCCTTGGATAAAGCGATGACCTGCCTGGGTGTCATTTCAAAGCGTCTTACAAAACAGAGTTAAAGGCCCTGCCATTATAAGACTTCGCTCTGAAAACCCTGATAGACAGGAACAATGGCACCTTCTAACATGAAAAAGTAACGGCACAACAAAATGCTATAGACCACTTCCACAAACAGATGGCCTCATACGAAAAAGTCAGATGTGGGCAATACATGACTTCCTTGTACCCATATAATATAAATATACGTTTTGCTGCATTTCATATACAATTATTTCGTTTGAATGTTATCTACGATATTTCCGCCTCAATGCATCAAATCCAATATTTTATATACTAGTTAAAAAGTCCGTCACGCAGGGTATGCATAAACTAAGCTGATTGCCACGTCTAGTTTTGCAATAGATAAATCTACATACTGGTACCTCTTAATACCACCGTGAGTATTAAGTGAATAAATACAAACGGTAATGAGAAAACTTTCATTTAATTTTATAACCTCCCAACGGAAACCGTCTGAACTGTAAATAAACCGGTCAGCTAACCTCTCACAGCTGAACAGATAGCTAGAAATATTCTTCACCGGGAATGAAAAACAATTACTAAAATATAATTGAATATAACATATTAATTTTATTTAAAACTATTTACTATATCTAATACTGTAATTTGTAATGGATCAGATAAGATTGGTTCTATACAATTTTGCGATCCGACGTATAATAAAGGAGATATTTAAAATTTCCAAATTCCTTCCACTCTAAACGCCCTCCCGCTAGTCCGATTTTCCCCATTATCGAACATGATCTTTCTTTTTACACAAAACGATTTAAAATGGAGCGATTAAATCAAAAATTGCCACCGCTGGATCATTAACAGCATATATATATATATATATATATATATATATATGTATATACTATTTGGAACTGACCTCGTTTTCGTTATCTACTGGGTATGATCGATGGACATTTTAACAATTGTTTTGAAAATCGCATCATGAGTACAACCTCAACAGCTGATCTCCCTTCAGGGAAATAAGCTAAAATGGGTTCAGAAAAGGTCAAATCGAATAATTCAGTTGAAATATGAGAACCATCCGCGATTACAATACTTCCTTAACCAAATGACATTACAAATATAAAAGGTAGATAGACCTTGCATACAATAAACATCACTAAGTTATTTATGGATTGATAGAAAACGAATTCTTTAAACAAGAAGTTTTATTAAATTGAACTCCTCCAAGGAAGTGAAAATTATTTGCCGGATGTGGTGAGGATGAATTTAATCAGATGAATAAAGACCTTTTTGTTATATTATACATGTTATATTATTATACATTTATCGTTTCTTCCCGTTTACCTGTCACATTCAGAGCTTAGAGCAAAGTAAACAGTTCGGTGGATAGGAAGACTAAAATCCAAAGAATCCTGGAGTCATTACCAGAAATATCAGGGGTTTTCCATAATTAAACTATTAGTGTATGTATTTTCTTTACAAGTTCCGTATTGTAAAGATACGAGTACATTGTTACTGAGAGAAGAAATTGGGCAGCAAGAATATCACTCCTTCTCTTGCGTATTTCATAAAAAGCTATGGCTGCCCTAAATTTCTCCTGATGACTTTTCAAACTAACTTGTGAAAATTCGTAGATGTTCCCACTTTGTGTAGTATGTTCCCACTTTCCCTGGAGCTTCAAGGGTAGTTTCTATATGAAAATTGAAGTAGGGTAGCCTCCCGCACTACGGTTAAGCTTTGTTGGCCATGCAGTACGTAGCGCCGTATTAATACACGTTAGTATAGGCTCGATCAATACATTTTTTTCCTCTTTTAAAAACCTCATAATCCCAGAAAGGACTGTTATTTATTATTAATCTACATAATGTATACAATAATAAACAAAATTAGTCTAATCAAAATAAGGCGAACAGGCATTTTAACGATTTTCATAATTTGGTTTCGACTTCTTCCAATATTATTTTATTCTTGAGGAGAAAATTAAACTTTTAGGAGTGCTAAACATGCTACAGGCGAATGAATTCCTTCGTTCTCAGAGAATACTCGTGATTCCTACACAAAGACCACCCTAAACCAAGTAAATATTAAGATTTTGCAAAGGAGTAGACAAAACGGTTCGACAGGCATAAGCATCTGAAATTTATTGTGTAGATTAAAAAAATGAATTTACTTTTTTTTTAAATATAACACATTTTTATCCATAACAGTTTAATTGGAACTGTGAATTGCATAGTTAATTTTCCCCACACTAAAAGCTGACTTGTATTTGTCTGTTTAGACTCTATTGACATACAGATAAAACAATATCCTACTTTTATTTTTCATAGACCTACAATTTGTTTCTAAGGAGATGTTTCTAAGTACCTTATCCGAGTTAATATTTATACGAATAATTCTACTTAGAATTTTAGATTTTGATGTTTAGCCAAAGGCCATAAATTTAAAATTCCTAAATTTTAACATTTGGGCTGGTAAAATTTTTTATCATGGACTAATTAAGTTAGAATATAGTAGATGATTACGTTCTTCCTCTTCCTGTTTTATCTTTGAGGTCCTATTTTCTTCTATTTGTAATAAACGTATGAGACCGTGTTAGTGGACATCATTTTCAATAGGATGAATAACATTGATCAGTTCAGTGTAATATTTTCCATTATTTATCGAGAATATTTTCGGTCTAATGAAAGGGCCGTCTTCAGTCCTGCTACGCTTGGAGGCTGCGTTCAGCGGTAGGTCTCCAAGCAAAGCAAAATAAAATCATACGATCCTAACGACGGTCTGTCCTACGATATTTATGTTGAGGACATGACGACTTCTGCCATGTTTTGACATTAGAGACTAAAGTTCCTTAGTTCTTAAAGTTTATTACTACATTTTTTCTTTACGATTCTGAGTAGATACCTTTCCTTACTAGATAACTTCGGATAGAACTCATACATCTATGTGAAAGAGTGGTGGGCACCTGGTTGGGGATTTATCACAGACAAATACTTTCGTAGTGTACAAATGCGAGAACTTTTAAACAATTGCGCCGAAACGAGGAAAACCTATTACATTTTGCTACATAGTTTTAATATCGTATTCAAGAATAATTTGTTATACCAAAGAAAACATGATATAAAGAAAAATATACAAGAGTAATCACTGCTAGTGATGTTACCAAAAGAATAAATAGAACGTTGTAAACAGTTGGTAAAACGTCCAAACTGGAGAAAAGATATAACATCTATTGAGTGAAGAAATGGAAGTCGGTCACGAACATGGGGGAAATCAGTGAAAAGGGACTCTGATTACACTAGTGTGACAGAGGAAAATTGATTTGTATATCAAAGCTATGCATGAGGCAGAATATTAAAGCAATATAAAGGACCAGTTCACTATCAATGGCTCAAAAGGCCCTCTTCCAAAAGTTTGATTCTCCCTCACTAGATATGCTTTCTCCTGTTCTACCCTATGCCACTATTATTAATATTTTTCACAAATTTCCCGAAATACTTTATTATTCAATGTATTCCTATTTAAGGCTCGTATCTGCTTCTCGCAATATGAAGCAAAATTCATGTCGGCATGATAAATGACATACTTATTATTATTCGACGCGTTTTTATACTTTTTGTTTGTGTATGTAACTGCTGGATAATTCTATTCGACATTAGTGTCATTTCTGATGGTCGTTGATATGTCCGCTTATGTTGCATTAGTAAATAGCATATATCTTTGACTTTTCTCCTAGTGGGAGTTAGAAACAAATAATCGAATGGTTAGATGGATCCGTGGAAGTTTGATAGTCGGAGGCGAAAAAAAAAACGCTTGTGGAAAGAAGTCTGTTCCAGAAATTTACAACTGAACTTGCCAATCTTCCCTAGATATTATTAAACTGTTGACGAAGAATATTTTAACTAATGTTAATAAACATATTGGCTAGCAAAACTGAATTAAACACACTCCTTTCCAAGTGTAAAACATTTCACGCATCCCTATGCATTCACGTTTACATTTTTGAAGAAATCTAATAAATCTCTAATAAAAAAAAAGTATATTATCTTCCCCGTAACTATCGAAAACCACTTGACCATTTGAAATATTTATTGTGCACTGTTACTAAGAAACGGCAAAGCAAAAGTTTGCATCAATTGATTCTTCGTGTGATTGACTTCTATTTAATTTGTAACCTCTAGAAATCTAAAAAGATAACAACCCATTATATTTAAGGGTTGAACTGCATTGGTTCTTAATTGTTTTCTGCAAAGAGACAAAGTTTAATTTAGCAGTTGTGTTAAAGAATTGGACTTAATGAATTTTCCATTCATAAGTAGAGACAGAGATTTATTAGGTTACAGACTCACGAAATTAAATCAATAATTCTATCCTCGCTAGAAATACATGAGTTACCTAGAGAGAAACATTCCGATTTGGCGCAGTTGCATAAAATGGAATTTATTATTAATCAAAAATAGACTCTTCCAATTGAAGAATACCATAGTTGTGATCGTTTAATATTCGTTTTTGATATAAAATTTGTATCAGCCTAAGAATGGCTATCTAAGAAGTTGAATTGATTCTGAGATATGTTCAGTGACTAATAAAAAATAAATCTCTATATTTCCACATTTTTTCTTTTAAGGCCTAAAAATATAGCAGTTTTTAAGTCCCACAAATAATCTAAAGTATGTTCAGGTTTTATCCAAAGCAACTTCAAGCAACACAGCCCATTTTCAAAACTTAAACAATTTGATTTAGTCAATATGAATAAATAGGTTTTAAATCACAAATAATTTAATGAATTTGTGCCATACGATTGTGGTAATTTGGCATCAGGCCTTTTAACATAAGTTGTTAATTTATCACGTATTTAACGGAGCTTGATAATCTTATTTTCTGGATTGTAAGAAATAAATAACATTTCCATTAAATCTTTCGCCACTCCTAAGCGATTAAAACAGATTCCAGTGATAATAATTGCATTTGGAAGCAAAATGGAAGATAATGTAATTATTATCATTTTTACGATTAATGCCTTAAAACGTTCTGTTTTATGAATGTTTTGCTTCACCTTCTTTTGTATTTAAATTTTGGGTATTAATAATATTCTCAGATAAACGATTACGTCACCAAAGTTTGGCATTAACCCTTACTTCAAACTTTAGAATCACACTTTAAAGCTCCTGCATATTCAGGAAAAACGTTTCGATCAAATATCGTAAGTGGAGAAATTAGATATGGTCTTTAGAACTTCTAAAAAACAATTCTAACGTTATCATTGTAAACGATAATAAATATCATTTTATTATTTTTTGTACGTTTGCTAAAAAGTATTAACATTTTTTTCTTACTAAGGAAGTCACAGGATTTTTTCAGCACTGAAACAATCAATATCATTGTTCTTTCAAATAAACTAATATCAAGTAACTAAGTTATTTAACAATTTCGTTTTTTTCTATAATTGAAGACATAATATTCTTTATAGATTTATAGAATATCTGTCTTTAAATCTACTAATTCCTTATTATTTATTTCGGGTATACGAAAAAAATATACTCAAGTACTTTTTTCATTCTAAGACTAACGCTTATTATAGTAATAAATTAAATTACTATTATTATTTAATTAAGATTCTTACAAGAAAAAGGCTGTGATTTTACGGGTTTACTTTCTAAATAAAACTGCATTCTCTTATAATTTCATTTAAACCTCTCCCTAGCCTTTCCAAACCCTTTCCAGCACCCTTACGATTTATTCAAGTCTTTCCATAAATTGTGATACTTGCTAATATATATTTATAAATATGAAAAATCCCATCAGGAAGCAAGTAATGTACATACAGATTTAATCTATTTTCAAAGTTTGTTTTCCATATCAGGGAACAATAATAATCAATATTTTATGAGAATGCAATTTTATTTATAAATTGACACGTGACTTCGTTGATTACGATTGATCTAGTCTGAAATCATTAATCACAATAACTCGAATAATGAATGATCTTGGTGGGAAATTTGTGAACAACTGTTCAATGTTGCAGTGAATCATAATTGTCACATAATGCAGTCACTAACTTCATTTTCTACTTTGTACCGGACTTCTGCTGGCACTAGAGCATACTATTTACCCAATTTCTTATATTAATTAATCTAATGTTTGATTTCTTCGGTAATGTAGCCCTTACACTAGAGCGTGACACACATTACACACTAACCAATGTTATTCAATTCAGAAATAAATAGAAGGGATCATCTTAATAATTAAAGCATTATTCATTCAATGCATAACATAAATATATACTTTAATTACACATGCTAACTAATAATTATGTTAATAAACAATATCACACTCTACACTAACGCAACAAAAATATGATAGATGTCCGTTATATGAATTAACTAAACATTTTAAATAATATTAATTTATACATGGCTAATTAAATAATTTAAATAAATTGAAAATAAAGAGAGACAGAAATTTGAGTTTAAATTTCTGTAATTACTCTTTATAAATAAAGAGTAAAGTAACACTGTGACTTTTTTTTCAGAATGTTAAGACCTGGTACAGAATCGGAAGCGGGGGTGGGGGGCAAACCTACGGAGAACACTGGTTCCATATACTTAATCAGAGGTTCAAACTGGTTCGTATAATATCCTACTTCAAATATTCAAGCAATATCAATATCATAGTTAATTATTATTTTTATTTTATTATTTTTATATCTTCATTATTAATTTGCATTTATTATAGTTTCGTATACCCAATCAAAAGTAAAGTTGTTTCCAACACAAGTCGTTATTACAGCCCGTTTCAAAATGCCGAATTAGGAGATATGCCTAAATTTCATTTTGCATCAATTACAGAAAATACAAAATTTCTTTTTATGCACAGCATATTTCCCATTCATTTTAATAGATTATTTATTGTAATAAGTATTTCAGGATTATAGGATACTCCTTATAGTGGTATCAAAAGGATTTGTTAAATATGTCTCAAACACTAAAACAAATTCCAGTAATCAAAGTAAATTTCACATTTTTATGTTTTCAAAATTATGATTATTCCAAATGATTACTTTTAAATTTGAATATATAACAACTGCTTGCTATTCAGTTACTGCAAACTTATCTTTCCCCTATTTTAGTTAATCAAGGAATAATTGAAGTTTTCTGGTAATTGCTACATTTTTGTTGTTAGTTCAGTTTCATTTGAAAATTTTTTACGCCGAACAATGTAGGAAGACGTAGAGGTAGAATTTTTTATTTTATTTTGATTTTTGTAATGTTATTTTGCACATAGTTAGACGTTAGTATATTTTTGTTGTATTTTTTTTAAATAATAGCTGATCAACAAATATTTTAGGATTTTATTCTTCCTCTTTGAACATTTTACGGAATGTAGTATATCATCCCATAAATATGTTATATGATTTTCGATGCTTTTCCCTAGAGAAAACAGTTTTTATCGTTTATTTTTAAATAGAATATTTTGACAATTTTACTTAATAGTAATAATTAAGCCAGAAAAACGTTTGAGCTTTATAGAAATGCTAGATTTTTCATAAACGCAATGTTTCGTATAAAATAAATGAATGAAGTTACTGAGATTACTTTTCTATACATTATAACATTTTGTTTTGTTTAGAGAATATTTCGTTATGCTTATAATTTCATAGATTATATATTTTTTAATGGAAGCATTCAAAAAAGATACTTAATATTATATAAAGAATTTTCAATACTTTGTGCATATTTATCACATTAAATTTTTTACTTTTGTAATAATAAAAAAGTAAGTTTATACGGAACTTTTAAGTAAATTTTCATAGAACACGCTGTCATTCCTTGTATATTTCAAAAAGTAGAAAAATAATTGACCAAATTGATATCCTTAAATGTTAGATATATATTATTGTATCTCCTATTCAATCCCTTCTCACATTTACCTTCATTTAATAAATATTTGATTCAATAACCTAATTTTAATTTTTGCTCCCGCATGCAAGATATGTGCTGACACCATTGGCATATTAAATACTGCACATTTAATATCAAATATTAAGATATAAATCAGTTCTAAGATTAAATTTGAACATTGTTTTAAAAGTAATAGATGTAGAAATACTCAAATAATTGTGAAATGGATTTTCGTCCATTAATTTATGAGCTAGCAACTGATGATTGGTATTTTGAATTTAGATATGAAATTTGGAAGGCTTGTAAGTATTGCTGCTTGTCATCAGACAAAATATTTTTAGGTCACAATCATTTAGCGTCCTATTATTCATATTACATTGCATGCTTTAGTAACATTTAACACATTGTATAAATCTTTGGTCATTGGGTAAAGGGGTGCAGCTCATAGTTTTTTAAAAAAATAAACATTCTAAGGATGATTAATTGTGTTTTTCCATTTTTTTGAACTAATAACCATCATTAAAAAAATATACCATTTTTCTTAAGAATCAAGTTTTTTGTACTCGCTCACAGAAAAAATAACTATTACCAAATTACAGTGACATCACAAAGTTTTTTATATTTTTGAACATTGTTGAACTGACATAAAAAACATTTAATAATTTAATTACGATCCTGAACTCTCTTTGACAGAACTCATGCGATATCTGTGACATGCTTTAGTATGAACTTCATAGTCTCTTTGATGGAATATATCTCCCAATTCAAAATGATGTTCTAAAGGTATCAGCTATCCCAATTTCACTCCGTTTTTGTTTAATACCAGACCTTATATGTCAATATTTTTCAAAGCCTAGACCAAATGGCACATGAATTGACTGCCCAAAATCAGTATGTCCTTGGAATGATCTTAAAATATCAACGTCATAATATTTATGTGTACCGGAGCGGCCAGTACACTTCACGATAAACCATCTCGCAATGTTACAAGAAACGGTATTGCTAAATTAATTTAGAATCATAACTGAGATATGCAATGTCCTCCTCACCATGGTCATTCGCTTATATTGGATATATTCTGGTCCTATTCACTCATTTGCCTTCACCTTACGTTTCGGTATGCTGCAGAACCATTTTGAGATATGTTTCTCTAAACAATCTCAATATATAGAAATTTCAAAACAAACTAAGCCCACTCGAATGATTTTTGAGAAAGTAAAACGTCATCCCTTTAATGTATTATATATATATTTAGATTTTTAATTATTGTACAGTAAAATTGGTTCTATAATGCATTCAAATGTTTACAATTTTTCAAAATTATTGGTGTGTTTCAATAAATCCAAATTCAGTAATTAAGAAATCCGTTGTTGTTTTAACCACTCGAAATGTATTCTTAAAACTATAGAATTATTATTTTTTAATTAACGCTCCGTTTATTTCTTAGCGTGTTTAAGGATAATTTTATCTAATGTTTACCCCTCTTTTCTTACCAAAGTTGGTAAATTTATCACTTCTTAGGTAGGCCCTTTGCCAAATGCATTTCTCGGGATCAATGAAAAGGCATTGCCACTAACTGTACTTTACTATGAGAAGCGCTCTCATCATCAATGTCTCGATTGAGTTGTTCAGTCTGGAGGAAAGCACCGGGCGACTGCAAATATGTATACATATCTATGAAATCGAGTAAGTATCCAAAGACTTCACGAAAAATAGGTGGACAGGCAAGTCTAGCCTCAGCCCAGCCATAGAATTAAAATGCCCTTCACGCTGTATAAAAATATTTCCTACGAGATATAATGAGCTCATCAGTGTGTTAGATCAAACATATACGACGTCATCTGATAATTCTGTTCTAAAATCCTTATCCTAATATTTGATAGGTTTTTTTTAAAACCCTATCAAAAATCAAAAAAATATTTTTTGTGTTTGGTGTGTGGGGATCAAATGGAAAGTCATCCTGGTCCAAATGGTAGGTTCCTCTACGGCAATTGCGTAATTCGCGAGAAAAATTTGCGAATAAAGTATTTTTTTAATGTATATATATGCATTCTTTAAAACACCGAATACCACCGATTTCCCACTTAAACAACAAAACAAAACTTAATTAATCTCACACGAAATAACAAGTAAAATTAAAAAACAATACAAAAGCAGACTGAGCTATAAATCCTAAAAATAGATAACTTAACAATGAAAATTTAAATAATAAATAAAGAGGTTAACGTTGCAAATGAGAAAAGATTAAAATAGAACAATAAAGTGAATCAGAATGGAAATTAAACATCTTGTAAGGCCTGAAGAAATATAAAAGAATGTGATGAAATTCTACAACATAACATTGTACTTTTTGTGATTACCAAAATAAAATTTACTTTTATTTATTTGAAGAAATTCAAAATTAAAATCAAATATCATTCTGGAATAAAAAAACAAAACAAGATTAGCATAATTCATTAATTTCCTATTGAAAGTAGGTGCCTCCCGTAGAACAGTATACTAAAAATATTTGACGTATAGATATTCTCCAGTAATGGCTTCCGTCTGTAGTTTGCATAAGTTGTTTATAGCTGAAAAGTATCATGGAGCAGGTAGGGTGACACGGTAGGTGGCCTATCCGATTCAAGGAATATGAATGAAGCAGGAACATGTATTCCAATCTTTCTAAGGTTAGTAGAACTTCATTGCATTTTAGTAATTTTGTATAAGCATGCTTTTGCAGAATATTTAATTTCTCTAAGCTTATTAGTGAATATAAGTCAGTTTTTTGTCATTTGTTTAAAATTGTCTGTTTAAATATCCTTTTGAGCTTCTGTCCAATGTTGTAGTAAGGCTAATGTCTACAAGTTACCACTCTTTTCTAGCCATGGTAAGAATAAAGAATGTATTTATTTTTATGTATTAACATCCCCTTTCTGTTACTGTGGATAATAGCAACAATTTATTTACCATGTTGTTTTCCTGTTAATGTTTTCCAAGGATGTTTATGATGATTAGTAAAAGGGTAATAACGTAATTAATATCAGAGATGAATATATCGAGTAAAGAACTGTTGCGTATAGACTCTCTAGAGTTCGTAAATTATTGTACATTCTTTCTAAACTCAATTTTTTAACATTTTATTTAAACGTAAAGATCAAGTTCATTGATGACTGGAAACGGGCCAGTGGAAGGACGGGGAGATTTGGAGGTGGATTTCGAAAATTCAATCATTTCCAATATTATATGCCACATCGATATATTGTATTGAACAAATCTCATAGCAAATTCTTTCGTCAGGAAATTTCGTTCTAACTAGAAAGTGTTTATTAAATCGTTTCCATGCTCGACATTTAACGGTTTCGTTCAACGTTAATGATCATATCCGTTATTAGCTGAAATCGGGCCAGGAATATAAGGCTTTAGAGGAGGGGTTTCGGAAAGTCCAAATATCTCAGTTATTATGAGTCGGGCCACAAATGTTGTAGAAGTGACCTTTTAGCAGAGGTTCCTTAAGGAAAATACTGCTATTTAGGATGTACTCCGGACGCGAATTTCAAAAACTTTCCTCAAAAATTCATCGATCCTACCCAGAAGCTGACGAAAATGAGGTCCGTTCACATAATATATATATATATATATATATATATAATTGTGCACATGTTTTCGACCAGGTTATATTTATATATGGTGTTGTTATTCTTTTTGCTGTTTTGGCCAATGTTGGTGAAAAAAATCTTAGTTTATGCCGATATTTCGAAAATCTTTATTTTTTCTTCTTCAGGGCTATGAAATTACAGGTACTACTTTATAATATTGCACATTGTTGTGCTTTTTCTATTATTACTTACAAAGACTAAAGATACCTAAAAACTATTACACATGATAATTGCACTTAGTACTAGGGTTATAGTAACCTCCCTTGTTATGATCTTTAGTCTTGGTAAGTAATAATAGAAAAAACACAACAATGTGCAATATTATAAAGTAGTACCTGTAATTTCACAGCCCTGAAGAAGAGAAAATAAAGATTCACGAAATATCGGCATAAACTAAGATTTTTTTCACCAACATTGACCAAAACTCCAAAAAGAATAACAACACCATATATATATATATATATATATATATATATATATATATATATATATATGTGTGTGTGTGTGTGTGTGTGTGTGTGGGTGTGTGTGGGTGTGTGTGTGTGTGTGTGTGTGCGTATTGATCGATAGATAGTTAGACAGATATATTTGTCTGTTAACGCTCTAGTTGTTGCAACTTTTATTTAATCGTTAACAAACTCTATATTTATGTTAAATTAAAGATCAAGTTCGTCAATTACTGAAATCCGACCATTCAGGAGAGGGAGGGGTTCAGAGTGGGAATTTCCAAAATTCAAAACATCTCGGCTTATATGTATTGGATTCAAAAATTTTATAGAATCAAACATATTACAAATGTAACTTTTTATAAATGTTGTTATGTGCATATTTTCTCTATATTACTCAGACATTTCCTTATTTTTGTATTTGACCATTCATATAATGATAGTGTGGTTCACATATAACTGCATATTGTTAATATGACATGAGAAGGAATGGGGGATATTCCTATTCATGTCATATTAACAATGAGCAGTTATATTTGAACCACTCCATTATTTAAAATCAAATATGGTTATCATTGAACTTTTAGTATGTGAGATATGTGCAAATACGTTATGTGATGACGATGACGTCATCCATTAAGATATTTCGATATTTGACCTTTCAGTTAAGACTTAAGATCATATTTTTTTATTGGCCATATTGAAATTGGACTTGGAATGGTGGGGGTTTAAAGGTGGGGGAATTTGAAAATTTAAAGTATCTCCGCTATTACGAATCGGATCGTAAAATGTTATAGAACCAAACTTGTTAAACTATTGATGTTCTAAAATTGTTATACTATGCATTTTTTCGTAACTGAAGTATTAAGCAAGCTGCTTTTCTGCCTTCAGAAACCCCCCCCCCTCCCCCATCCTTCTAGTCATCGGTTTTTTACATATAAAATAGAATATGTGGAGATCACAAATATGGCGTTCAAGCACTGGGGAAATCTGCTTAGTTTACGGAGCCTCCGCGTGAAGGACTATTAAAATATTGATGCTCGACAATTCTTGCTCTATACATTTCCTCTTAACTCAAACATTAAGTGAGCTATTTTTAGAATTAGTTAATTGTTTTTAGCCTTCAGAAACCCCCACTTCTTCTCATCAGATTTTTACTTAGAGACAGAGAATATTAGATTACTAGTATGTTTAGCTCACATGGGAAATCTGCATTGTTTACACTGCATAGTTTGACGGAGTTTTATATTTTTTGAAAGAGACATTCCAGATAGGCAAAAGATCTAATTCTAAACAACAAATAAGAATTAAAAACCAAACTCACCACAAGTATCCATTAATCAATTTATTAATTATTTAACTGTTAAAATATTCTCAAAGTCTTTCCTTCTATCGTTTTGAACTGTATCGTAACTTATTCAACGGCGAATCTACTGTTCGAAATCTAAAGTATTTTGGACAAAGAAAGAAATAATTTTTATGCAATGAAATATTTAGTTCAACTTCAACGTGTGTAAGCATTAAAGTCAAAATAAATATGCATTATGCATAAAGTGGCAATATTTATGGTTATCGATTTCTGGTGAATAAATAAATAATTACGTTTAATAGTCTATAGAATAATCGAGTGTCTCTGAACGTTGGAATTTCCAATAATATAAAATGGGTAATTATTAATTTTTTTTTTCATATAAGTTGAATGAGCTAACCTATAAGCAAGCGCCAATTTTCCACTAGACAAGCGGCCTTGGATTTGAATTGTCTTTCCTATCATGACTGGAAATCTCAACTCCAACTTCTACCAAAATACCAACAGCAGTAAATAGAAACTGACCTACTTAGGACTCTACTTGCTTTAGCTGTACTGGCCCCTCCTTAGCTAAATAATATATCTGCTTGCCTTATGGCTTTCAAGGGAGCTAAGAAATAAAAATTTAAAAATCGTCTAAAAGTTCTAAGCAAGCTGTAGAGAAAAGAATCTCCTTTCAGAGTTTTTCTTCTGGCATCATTGGAAATAGTTGTTTTCTTTTAGGTTTTGACGTCTACCAATGAGCACGCTATCGAACGAAAGCTCCCTCTCATGACCTAAATAACCAGAAACAGAGGACATTCAATTTATTTAATCAGGGTATTGCACTAAACAAAGTAAAAAAGGGTGGATATCATTTCGAGGCAACCATACGTATTTTATTCACTAGACTCAATTTATTTTCAAATCATATTCCTTAAACTACTCTCTACGATCCAACTCCATCCGGAAATAAAACTTGTCTGACGAGAAATTATTTTTTATGCAGGGAGGATTTGACGAAAGCTAAAAGAAATCAGATTATAGTAAAATTATGTTTACACATTATTGTAACCGTACATTCTAATATTAGTACAATTACTAACAAACAAATTCTTAAAACGAAACAAAAATTAAGCCTATAATTGCGTACACACACACACACACACACACACACACACACACACACACACACAACACTCAATTTAATACAAGACATATTTTAAATACAATTGTATGACAGAAAAGGCGGAATACAGATTGGGCTCTCCCACCTTGGAATTTTTAATTCATTCAACGAGAAGTTTACAAACTTTTATTACAGTCGAGGTCTTTGAGTATTAATTAACCTTGGCGTCCCTGCTAGACAGACTTCTAGCATCCTCAGGATTTTCTGAGAAACTCAAGAGTTGTGTACACAACTCATTTCTCTTAGAGAAAGCCCTGAGAATGTTAGAAGTATATTTAGCGAAACGTCAATACCCGAAGACCTCGATTCTAATAATGACAAGGACCGTGAGAATCTACGAATACATTATACTATTGTTTTTAACACTCATTTACAATGATTCGCGGAGATTAGTAGGAATTTTTGTCTGATTCTTCTTGGCCTCTTGGTTGTAATATGTTTCAGCAGATTTCCCTTAGGGGAAATCAGCTATTGAGGTCGTACTCATGACGCGATTTTTGAATCATTTCTTCAAATGCCCATCGATCCTACCCAGGTGATGACGAAAATGAGGCCCGTTCAAAATGATATATATATATATATATATATATATATATATATATATATACATTTGTCTGTTAACGCTCTAGGGTCGCAATTTTTGTTTGAAGGTTACCAAACTCGATATTTGATCGTTTTATGTAAAAATAAAGATCAAGTTCGTTAATGGCTGAAATCGAATAGGTGGGGGGGGGGTTCAGAAAAGGGATTTTCGAAAATTCGATTTATCTCCGTTATTATGCGTCGGATCGAAAAATAGTATAGAACCAATCTTATTGCAAATTACTTTTACTCTAAATTAATATACATTTATTCTCTATCTAGAATATTAACCGAGATATTTGCATTTTTATTAAGTGTGTGAGGGCAACAGAAATAGATCGGCTTAAGTTCAGGACTTTTACCGACGACGAAAGCTAGTTCTGCCGTTTTCGCAACTGTTCTCGTAACTGAAATGGGTTTACTAGACCCATAGAGACTAGTTACTACTACTGTTATTAGTAGCTAGATTTCTCTTTTGTAAAACTTTGCGTGGGAAATCTGCTTAGTTTACGCAACTCCTGCGTGACGGACTTTTCTAATGGGAGCCCGCCTCACGCCCCCATACCTCTATAGCCGTTAGTCGTATGAAAGGCATATCACAAAACAAATGTCATTGTAAATCAAAGTTGCTAATAACTTGAATAAGAATATATACCAAGCTTTTCATTGCACCTACTGTATTCAAATGTAATATTTTTCTATTTTAATGAATACGTACTTTAAAATCCCTGGAGTTCCCCCCTCCATTTTTTTTATATTTGTTTATTAGCTCAACGTGTAAACAGCAAGTTAATTTTTCGGGGCAGTTATTTTCCTCGCTATTATAGGTAATTATAAGGTACATATACTTGCAGATGCTGATTAAAATGTCTTTCTAAGCCTTCCTAACATGAAGTTTAGAATAGATAATCCTTCGCCAAATAAATATTCAAAAAAATTCCATGTCGAAGGAAAAGTAAAGAATAATGGCATTATATTTATCTTTGGTACTTGTAACTAAAGAGGGATTTGTTTAGTGTTAACCATAGTTAGACGAGCTGAAGAGAAAGTTTATTACGAGGATTACTCATGCCCATCAGGAGTAGAATTGCTGTATGAATAAGACAGGTAGGTCTCGGAAGAAGGATAAGACTTCAAACTTTATGAAGGCCCGGGATTCATAAGATATGAGCAGCAGACATCCTTCCACCTTTCCCCCCTTCCTCATCTTTTATCCTCAACTCCCTTTCTCTTCGACGCCTTACTAAGCTCATCCCTCCTAATGTAACTGTCTCAGTCAGTGTTTCCACACAGTATAGTTAAAAAGTCCGTCACGCAGGAGCTGCGTTAACTAAGCAGATTTCCCACGTGCATCACGTATTTGAATTTATCTCAAAACGTAAAAGTTTAATGAGAAAATGTTTTTGATATTTAGAAGTGCTTTATATTATAACAGCTTTTTGTAAAATATGATATGAGCAGGAGTATGGGTTTACTGAAGACTGAAAGCTAAAACAATTCAAATAGCTCGGTTAATAATCAAGATATTAAAAAACCGTATATAACAAAATTTATAGAACATTAAATTTTCAATAAAATTGGTTATATACAATTTTTCGAACTGACGCATAACGGAGATATTAAGAATTTCCAAAATCAATCCCCTTCTCCCCCTGGTTGGATTTTACTCGACCTTTGTTTTTACGTAAAAAATTTAAATATCGAGCTTGTTAACGATCAAACAAAAATTGCATCCGCTAGAGCCCAAACAGACTATATATATTGGCATTTGAGGAAATTGTTAAAAAATGACGTCATGAGTACGACCTCAATAGCTGATTTCCGTTAAGGGAAATCTGCTATAATATGTGGTTCCCAAAAAAAGTTACTACTGGCTACAAGAATACAAGGTTTGACTGGAATTCGTTTTAATTTGGCACTGAATTACGGAAATATAGCTCAATAATGAACATCACTATTGCTATTCTGGCATTAGTGAGTGAGGGTTTACAGACATCATAAAACTGAAAACTGAAAATATTTCTGTTAGTATTCAAGATATAGAATAAATGTAAATGACAATATTTATAGTACATTGATTTTTCAATAAGATTGTCCCTACACAATTTTTCGATCTGGCATATAATAACGGAGATATTTTTCATTTTCGAAATTTCCCCTCTAACTCCCAGTACCACTCAGCATATAACGACTTTGGTCTTTATTTTTACTGAAAACGTTTAAATATCGAGTTTGGTAACGATCAATCCAAAATTGCAAACACTAGAGCCTTAACGGACAAACATATAAATCTATATAGATAACAACATTGATAAGCAATTAAATTTACTATAAGATTGGTATCATACAATAGTTCGATCCGACGTATAATAACGGAGATATTTTGCATTTCCGAAATTCCAACCGCTAAATCCCCCTCCCACTGGTCCAATTTCAGCCGTTAACGAACTTGATCTTTATTTTTGCATAAAACGTTTAAATATCGAGTTTGGTAACGATCAACCCAAAATTTCCATCACTAGAGCGTTAACAGATACATTTTATAAATCTATATTTATAAAATTTAAACGCACCTCATATTCGTCATATAATGGTTAGGGTCGCTGGACATATGAAGATATTTTTTGAAAATCACGTTATGTGTACAACCTCAACAGGTGATTTCCCTTGAAGGAAATCTGTTAAAAAATAAATAAATTGTAATATTCATATCTAAAAAAAAACAGTTTATGTAAGAAGTTTAATAAGTAATCATTAAAACTTATTGATAGACTTTATAACACTGCCACGCATAATACGTGATTAGTATTCCCATTAAGGTACTAGCTCAAAGCCTTAGCAACACTTTATTTTTTAACGAAGTAACTATTCTAATTACACAAGAACTAAGGAGCAAACTTTTATCATACTAAATGACTTTAAGAGCCTTTTAACCTCTACTAACACCTTGGAGTATAAAATGTTGCCTTTATTGGAAGCACCAACAGGCGAGCACGGAGGATTCATAATTTGCAAAGGGGCTACCTTTATAGGCCTCATTATGCCGGGCAGATTACAATGTAAATCATAATGCCGGCCAATTTTACCACACAGCTCCCTCACCCCAGCACGGGTCGATATTCCGTGACTAAGGGCTATTGGCGAACCTGCCAACACTTTCTTTCCCTAAAGGACGGAGAAATAAAAGTGTAAAATTAACACAAAAATTAAAATTACTCAATAAGTCTTCCTAAAATTGTTGAGTTTGTGATTCTTACATACTCGGTTATAACTTCAAACATTGATGATAACAATGTATTGGAGAACATACAACAATAAAAACGTTTGATACTGTGATACTCCATCATCTATAAATGCTTTAGTATTAATAAAACAGAACTTTAGTCGGTTATTAAGAATAGTATAGTAGTTCTTGCCTGTTCACCAAGCTGTTGCTTAATTATTTTTCAAGATTTCAATGACACGTACTTTCATATTAGTTTGTTCACTACCCCAGACTATAGCATAACCTATAGCCTTAAAGTTGTGGGGGTTACATATTACATCTAACTCATAATAACGAAGTTATTTCTAATTTTACCCTTTTCGAATTTTTCAGGTATTAACCAATCTTTAGTTTTGCATAAATCTGTAAATAACGAATCTGGTGACGATTAATCAACCGTAAAAAGGCAAACGGACACACAAACAAACACACACACAAACACACACACACACACACACACACACACACACACACACACACACATATATATATATATATATATATATATATGAAAGGATCTCATTCTCCTTGGTAGAATAGATAGACTGATTGGTAGGGAGATATTTGAAGATCGAGAGAAATAACCTTTAATGAAAAACATAATTTCGTTAATATTGGTCCAATCGTTATTGCATAGTTTTCTCTAATAACGAGAGAATGACAGACTTCTGGCGTATTAATGGAAGGAGTTATTTACTATTTATGTTAATTTAAGCTTCTTTTCGATGAGAAATCACATTTATTATAACACGCCAAAAACACAGCTTAATTATATTTATGAATATGCTTAAACCTCAAAAGTGATTATTCACCACATTTAGTGTCAACGCTAATACACATCCTTCCCTTTTTAGTTTAGCTTATAATCCAAGCCCTGCCCAAAGTCTCTGCGATAAATTTGTGGTCGGTCTGTCAGGATTTATTCAAAACCTTTCACCTCTCTTAACCCCCGGCGAAAGTAAGGACACCTTTCTTGACACCGCAAAAGTTTCCTCTCATTTGCAATTTAAAAATATTTAAATATCTTTTACGGAAGTACCAATTTTTTAAATTATACTTGGGACATTACAGATTTTATTAAATCCTTTTTATAATTAATTTGATGCTCTCAAACTTTAATGAACTGTCATAATTATTCTAGAATATCACATACAGAAAACTGAATTTAGTATAAAACGGGAGTACGTAAACTAAATGCTCTTCAAGTATACTTCAATTTTATGATATGTATGTCTCAAAGGGTTTACATCTACACGAGCTCGACTTGATTTTTTGATTATTAAACACTTTCAGTACACTTTCATTATGTAGGTTGAGTAGATAATTTGGGTAGAATTTAATGTGTCTTTGTATTTTAATAGAACCACATATTGGATTTATGAGCTTCTAAGTAATTTTATCATGGATATAAACAAGTACAGATCTGAATTGGTATTTTATAACGTTATTATAATGAACACCCCATTGGTTGAGAAGTCAGAATACACGAAAACTGTGGTTCTGCTTGTTATAGATGGCGTCTTGGATGACCCTATCCTACATATAAGAGGAATTACATTTGCTGTCGGATGAAACCAGTAAGCTGCATGAAGAGCGATGGAGAAATCTAAGAGATGCAATCAAGAAAATGAAATATTAGGACAAAGGAATGTGGTGTAAAAAAAAAATACTTGGTTTTATTACAAATGTAAGAAAGTAATGTAGAAGAAATGAAGTACGGATCTAAGAAAAGTCCCTAATTCATATAATGCATACTTTGAAGAGGGGGGAAACAAAAAAAAAAAGACTGTACGAAAAGAAAAGGACATATGAAGTAAAGAAACTTGATGAAATGTGAGGTATTTTCAGAAACGGGAGATCCGAATTTTCTATGCGAGTCTTAAATGCTTCCATCAGGGTTTCTGTCAGCGGACAGAATTTTGTCATGACCAACAAGAATACTTTCTAAATGAGAATGCACATAGCTAGGCCCAATACTTCAATAAAATTCTAATGTGTGCTCGTAACACTTATACTATACTACAGTTCATGGAGGACCTGGGCCACTGCACATTTTTGGTCATTCATCGAGGTTCCCGATATGCTTCTGAAATTTCTGCCTATCTCAGAAAGTCCTTCTACAAGTTATTAAGCCATAATTGTTTGGACCAACCTCTTTTTCTATTTCCAACTGCTATAACATATAGCATCATAGCTGGTATTCTAGTGGGTTCTATTCTATCTATTTTGGTGAAAATTTACCCCACCACCGCAGTCTGCTTTTATGATGATAATACGGATGATGTCAGGTTCGCCTTGGTACTCCATTAGTTTGGCGTGTCTTCTGATCCTCCAGCTGTGCTTCTTAATAATATATCCAACTAGTTTTGGCAGGACTCCCTTCTGAGACCTGTTGAGGGCGTACTCATTATGCGATTTTCAAAACATTTCTTCAAATGTCCATCGATCATACCCAGGACATGACGAAAATGATGTCCGTTCAAAACTATATATATATATATATATATATATACATATATATATAGTTTTGAACGGAATATATATATATATATATATATATATATATATATATATATATATATATATATATCTGTTAACACTCTAGAGGTCGCAAATTTGTTTAATCGTCACAAAACTCGGTATTTCATCGTTTTATGTAAAAAGGAGATCAAGTTCGTTAACGGCTGAAATCGGACCAGTGGAATGGGGGGTTTAAAGGGGGGAATTTCGAAAATTTGACATATCTCCGTTAATATACGTGGGATCCAAAAATTCTATAGAACCAATCTTATTGTAAATTAAATGTTCTATAAATGTTGTTATATATATTTATTCTCTATCTTGAATATTAACGGAGATATTTGTATTTTTATTAAGTGTAACGGACGAGCTGTGGTCGCTTGTATTCGTGTCTGGCAAAAGCTAGTTAGGAAGTTTCCGTAACTGTTCGGCACTCGTATGGAGATTTCTCTATTGTATAACTTTACGTGGGAAATCCGTTTAGTTTACGCAGCTCCAGCGTGACGGACTTTTTAACGTTTCATCACTAATTCTAATGAAGCTAATACACTTTTTCGAACCGAGTACAACATATTTAGTTTAAAATATATATTTAGAGCAAATAGAATTATGTCAACGGCCATGAAACACCAGACTGTTCTAGTAGAAAGGTGATCCCTTCCCGCCCACCATTTAGGTGGCATTGTAGACTCAGCTTAATAGAAGGTTTCTAAATCATTATTCTGATTATTGATATAGTAAATTGTTTACTGAGTTGCCGTCTAACTTTTAAAAAAAAAAACATAATTGAAAATTGTTGATTCTAGTACATGCACTTGAGGCACCCATGTTGAATGGATCAACTGAATCAGAATTGGCACTCGTTAATGAGAGAGTCCTTGTCAGTTTTGCCTTTGTGTACATCAGCTTAGCATAGATTGTTCCCTCCAATCGGATTTGCTGAAACCAAACAAAGGAACTCGACAATTGTGAAGAGGAGCATGGACCAAGGGGAGGGATCGATAGGAGTCAGTGAAGCCATTGTGATTTGAGAGGAGACAAGTGTTGCTAGGGGAGACAACTTGTTGGCCTATTAATGCCTTATTAAGAAGGTCGAGTGTCCTCTCGAACTTGTTCCCTTCTTAGCGAGAGTGCTCGCACTCACTCCACCTTGTTTTGAGGCTTCATTTTCTACAAACCTCACTCCAACTCTCTCAGCCCCCCCCCCTTCCTCCCACTCAAATTTTGCATACTATTAATCCTACTTGTAGAGTCAAAACACTTAAGAATCCATAATGTTTCCATTACCCATGCCTCTTGTAGAATAGTAGTGGCCTTCTTTTATTTAAGTGGTCTAAGAGAATCATATTATGCGTGTAAAAGAGTTCTTTTTAAAACACTGTAGCAGCTTGGCCGGCTCAATAACAACCCTTAACCTAACCCCTACTAGGTGCCACCTGGTTCCAGTGTTTCCAGAAACTATTTAACCTAATTGCCTAAACAAGTACTCTGATTTTAAAGTGGGTACACTGCGAGCAACCTCAATATTACCTTTTAGTTAGTGTGAAAATTAATGGCGTACTCACGCAGTTGTATTTATTAGTGTCCAGTTCTTTTGCGCGAATTCTGCTTCAATTCGTTAGTTACTATTTATCCAAAGACTTATTATTTTGTGTTGTTCAATTTTTATACTTCGACAGTGTAAATTTTGGTGTTTTTTAGAATAAATTATGGTGGACATTCAAGTTTTGTTAATGCACGTTATAAAAACACGTCCATTAAAGCACTTAGAAAGTACTGACCCATAACATAAAGCTGGAAATCCGCTCTCCTTACCTGTATTATATCAGAGTTACAGTAATCTTTATCTACGAACAGTTGAATGAAGTGAATAACTAGTGTTATCACATTTTCTACCGTCTTTAGAACGACAAAAAGGTGAAAGTGTAGTTTAGTCCCCCCCCCCCTAGTGGCGCGCTTTTCAAAATAACGACCCCATTTTGTTTTTCTAACTTTATCTTTTTTAACAATTTAGACTTTAGTGACCGCATTCAAAAATTTCCAAAATACTCTATCGTTGGTTTACAGCAAGGGTGGGGATTTTAATTTTAACTCACCTAATTTGTTGGATCCTTAGTCGGTGACGAAACAAGATGGCGTACGGGTGGGACTAAACTAAACTTCCCCCCGAGAAAATTATAACATTAAAACCGGGGTTCGAAAAGTAAACTCATAATAGTGAGTCATAAGAAAAATTTGCGTTGGCGGAAAATTTGAACATAAAATTCTCAAAGCCAAAATTGTTTCAAAGTGGTCTAGTGATTTAGGACTCTGAATAAGGAAGATGAGAGACGTGACGAGACCCGAAAAGACACCGTTTGCATGAAAGCTATGAGTTTACTACTGTTTGGTCATAAAGAAACCCAACCAGCTCCCGTTAAAAGACAATCAATGCGATAGTGATGGGCAGGATAGTAAATTTTTACGAACAAAATTATGACTCGATATATGTGGGGTGGGGGGGGGGGTGGATCATTCTTTATCGAACTGAAAGATGACCTTTATTAAAGTGTTCTAATCATAACCATAGAAGTTTCATAAGAGCCCAAGTGGAGGAAACAGCTGGGACTGGAGAGGCCAGTGGTTGCCTCTATAGTGCCTAACATTGACCTCACCCTAAAGGTCAAGTAGCTAGTTCTACCAGCCTCAGCCTTTTTCTTTCTATTAATTATAATATTGTCAAACAGCACGAAGTTTGTAACCGATTCAGAAAGTAGAGCATTTTAATTTTAATTTTTGAGATAAAGAAACTTATAACAGATGGTTAAAACGCCCACCAATTTTATCAATTTCCAGTTATTTTCTATGTGTAAAACCCAAGTATTTTGAATTCTTGCGAAGTGAAGGAAGCATAGGAATTGCGAAAATCGGTATTATATTTCACTCAACGGTATTATTCGTTTTATCACTCCCTGTGCCCATTTTGGCTAGTTTCTTCGTAACGTACGTAAGATTTGAGTTACGCGGATTATGTAAATATCTCGCGTAACTCAAAAACTACTACCCTTAGAAAGGAAAATTTCTCAATACTGTTATGGTTCATTATTTAAAAATATATAAATCGGGGCTCAGGTTAGCCATGTGAATTAAAGCGTTGACCTTACATGGTAAACCTGGAGTGACGAGTTCGATTCCCGCCTGGGCAAAGGAATTTATTTAGTGACGGAATTCATTAAATAAAATCCTTAGTCCCACCCTGGCTAGAAAAGGGTGATAACCTATAGATAACCCTTCCCAATTAGCCTTAGTTGCGAAAAGTGGACTGTAATAAATAGTTTTAGAAATATAAAAAACGTGACGACGGTTTTTGACCCAATGCGTTGGAACGGAGATATAGTATACCACTTTCAAGTGATGTGCAACCAAATATTTTATATAATACGTCCACAAGGATGTCATGTAGAGCTCTTTGCAGATCTGTTTTTTCATAAAAGTATCGTAATGTGGCCTTATTAGATATCATGTGCGTGGAACACAATATGTCAAGAGATTGAAAGGCAAGGAATGTACTCCATTCGAAATGCAATTCCGACACTAGAATGAACATAAGTATTTAAATCTCTCTCTCTCTCTCTCTCTCTCTGTCTCTCTCTATATATATATATATATATATATATATATATATATATATATATATATATATAAAATTCTGCTGTATGTGTGTATGTCACTGAAATCCTCCTAAACAGCTCAACAGATTTGAATGAATTTTTTGTATGCGTTTGGATGACGCCCTGGATGGCTAAGGCATCATTCACAAATCAGCCCGGCAGATGGAGGAGTGGGGGTTGTGAGGGAGACCTAAAAATAAAAATAGCGATATTTCGTTTCCTATTGGTTTTTCGGCAAATATGCACAGGATAAAAATTGTTTATTTTGTTATTTAGAGCAACTTTTGATATATTCACTTTTGTCGTATAACAAAATATAAACGAGATATACACTAAAAAATTAAAGTGGGGGCCAACAATTTTATTGGGCACCAACGATTGAATCGAACTTAACAAAACTGTATATGTAAATTAATATTAATTCTCCCATGATTATAAGCTATATTAAATTTTTTAGGTTCGAACGTGAGTGGGGGTTATAAGGGAGGCCTGAATAAAAATTCGCGATATTTCATTTTTTAGGCAAACGGGCACATAACAAAGTATCTTTTGTTTTAAACATAATATTATTAAATTTATTATCCTAATCGCTTGAAATATCATGTAGGACAATGTCTGTCGGGTGCACTAGTGTGTATATATATATATATATATATATATATATATATATATATATATATATTGTGTTGAACGCATGAGAAGTAAAGGCTGTGACCGAGGTGATGGTAGTATTGATCAGAGAGTGCATAGTACAGGGAGCTAACTGGGTCTGCGAGGCCAAATCAATATTGTTCCTCTAATAGATTTCCTTTTGGCTTTTAAAGGTTTCTTTCGTACACAGTCAAACCAGCTTGACACTTGACCCTCTTTCCCAGCCTTTCTCTTTTGCATACTTTAGTCACGGCTTGTTGCTCTTCAGTCCGCCAAGATTCCCCAGTAGGCGCTCCCTCTCTTCCCTTATTTATCTTGTCTATTTATAGGAAGTTTATTTTCCCCTACTTCCTGACTCTAGAACCACTACGAAAGAAAAATGGAAACGTAATCTGTTGGAAATATTATGAAGTTACACGTCTAATGCCAACCCAATTAATTAATGCGTTTAAAAACAATGAAGTGACAAATTTGTGTTGAAACGCCGAAGAAAGACTAGTTAGAAATGAAATAAAGTAGGAACATTTTTACTGAAACTACGACTTTTTTAAAAAAAACCTGTTAAGTAAGAGATCCATGGAAATACTTATTTAGCTTCATTGAATGGGCACGATTGTAGATTCGAAAACCTATCCCTTAACACCATATAATATTTTCGCATAGCCTACACATGGCTGACTCATGATTATCAGTGCTAAAAATGACGTAATTAGTATAAAGAAATATTCGATTTATGCATTCACACAAGCTCTGATCGCTAAACTCATTATTAGCTTTTAATATACAGGGTAAAAAGAATAATAATCGCTTCGAAATTTAAAGGCCGCACTATATCGTAAACTAATAATAAAATAAATAATGAACATAAAAGACACTTTCTGTAATAAACGATAAGAAAATCAAAAGAAAAGTTCTATTAATTCAGTCCGTTCGCAGTGGAAACATGTACACACACAACGGATACACATTGAAAGGGGAGTCTATTGTCTGGTTACCAAATGTACAATACTGAAAATATTTGCAAAAATGAGCACACGAACGTAAATATGATAAGCTAATGATAAGAATTTACCTCATTCGTCGCTCAATCGCCTCATCAGCGAAATGAGATTACTACAAGAATAAATAAATAATAATTTTCAAAGCCTATCATTCCACCAAGACTGAAGACAGCAGACGACAAGAGCGACGAAATCTCAAAGGAACGAAATCCGAAGTAAAGTATCATTAGACACCAGGTGGCGTAGACTCCGGCCAAGGAAATATATATATGTACGCCTGAATAGGAAACAGAAGCCCTCAGACACACAGGAAGTCCTGAGGAAGCTAAAAGCAGTTCTAGCAAAATGTCGACCAAGATCATGGAGACACGATCAATACCCGAGAAAACCTAATGGTAATAATAAGGACCGGAAGTCTAGGAGTATTTCAACAAATAATAATAAATAGTTCACTAAAAGAAAAAAATCTAAAAAGTTAATTAATTTTAGCTCAATACAGTACCATTTGTATATTAAAAAGAATATTAATTGACTTATAGTGAAATTAGTGTTCAATTCCAACAATTTCCAAATATTGAGGCATTCAGTTAGGCTAAACTTCTATCTGTTCCCTTGAATCGATAATGAGTGGACTTAAGAGAAGCCAGCATTGGTTGCTTTAGTACGTAGTCCAGGAAGGCCTTAACCTAGTTCCAGTAATTCGGCCCAGTTGGCATCGATCAGAACAGAGAATGCACTACTTACAAAGAATAGGCTTCCATGTAAACATTTAACGCCGTTCATTTTATACTCAGATTAAAACATTTTGAACTTCAACAATTAATTTAATTGATGTGCAATTTGAGCCTATAACTCTGAATAGTTTCGAGTTCTGACACAAGAAATGTTGGGGTAGTTAATGAAGAAGCTATATGGGAAAGTTTAATCTAACAACTCTTGGGGGGGGGGGCAAATAATTAATAAAAAGTCGTATAATGAATAAAATAAAGTATTTCACGGTTGTGAAATTGTTATTTCATATTACATTCTATTCTAGATTTCATTCTTAGTACGAAGCTTAACAAGTCATCAAGGAGCACTAGCAATAGATACATACAAGATTAAAGTAGTTTCGCAGGAGTAGGAGTTTACTGAAAACAAAAATACACAAAAGCTCTATTTACATTCGAGTTGGGATAAAATGTATGCAACATCAGTTGGAGAGCATTATGTTCTCAGCAGGATTGTGCATTTAACAATTTTCTGGCCCTTGCATAATAACGGATTTTATATTTTACCCCCACTCCTCCATTTTGATCGTAACCGAAATTGATATTTACTTCTACACGAAAGAGTTAAATGTCATGTTTGAAAAAGAACCGACACAGTTTTAGCTGTTAAGAGACCACCAATACATAAACATAAAGCATTGTTCTGAACAAAAAAAAAAAACATTTCAATATTTTGGGAAAACGAGAGTTTCCCCAATAAAACTTTTCACTTACTGCAGAAAACTCGGATATAATGGTCTCTTGTTTCGGTTGTTTTCTTTCTCTGTTGTTATGCCACATACTGAATACTCCAACATTGTTACTGGGTGGCTACGGAGCAATATAAGTCTTTTTCATGAGTTATACGTTTTTTTTTTTCAAGGTTAGTAAAACCTCGTGCCTAATTTTCTTTGCCAATTTTTCTACCATGTATGTTTAGCTAGCATATCGCTGTACTTTGGTTAATCCTAATTCAACATATAATTCCCACTATTAATCCAAGGGGCTAAGGTTAGCCATGCGAGTTAAAGCGTTGACCTTAATCTCACAGGGTAAACCAAGAGTGGCGAGTTCGATTCTCGTATAGGTAAAGGAAATTATTTAGTGGCAAAATTCATTACATAACATCCTAAAGTCCCACCCTGGCTATAAAAGGGTAGTAAACTATAGATAACCCGTCCAAGTTAGCCTGAGTTGCCAAAAGTGGACGTTAATAAATAATAATACTATTAATCCAGTATTAGAAGATATTATTCAATTATTTCAATTGCTTCTCCTTATTTGGGGACGAGGCTAATTCCGAAGTTTACATGTTCAGGCCTAAAATTAATACTTGTTGAGCCTAAAGGACCAAAATACTATTCCATATATACACTTTCAAAATGTTGGATTGATCCAAGTTAGTAAGCCAGCAGTATCAGTTAAGATGTGCGTTAGCCCGCTCCTATCAGGCTTACAGCAGTAATGTACAGCATCTTTTTCTTTTTCACCCTAAAAAGATTACACTTCAACCACCGGTTTTTATTGCTCTCTAAGATCTGCAAACTATGCACAGTCACTACTCCTTCCAACAGTTTAAACATCGGTTTTCTTTTAGCACATTTCCTTTAAGGAAAATCACCTATTAAGGTTGTACTTTTGACGCAATTTTCGAAAAAATTCTTCAAATGCCCATCGATCCTATTTAGTAGATGACAAAAATCAGGTCCGTTCAAAATTATACATATATATATACTTGTCCTTTACCGCTGTAGGGGTACGCACATACGTAGGGGTTCTTTACCGCTGTAGGGGGCACACGTTTTCTTTGGTCGTCATCTAATTCAATATACACGCGTTTCATGTAAAAATGAAGGTCAACTTCGTTGATGGCTGAAATCGGACAAATGGGAAGGGTGGTCTAAAAGGGAAGGGAAATTTCGAAAATTCGAAATATCTCCGTTATTATAAGTGGGATCGAAATGTTGGACAGAAACAATCTTCTTGCCAATTAAATTTACAATTTAAAAGTATTGCTATGTACATTTATTTTTTATATTCAATATTAACCGAGATATTTGAATTTTATTAGCTTTCAGCCTTTATTAAATCCCCTCTTCTACTCACATCACATAAACAATACTCTGTTATATCATGAAACACCTCGTTCGAAGCTTAAATACCAAATACTGTTTTCAATAGACTTTTATTATGGGAGATACATGCAAATCCGTTGTTCGATGACTTTATCAATTAATATCTTATGTTCTAGTCTGGAATCTATGGAAAATATTAAAGTATGTAAAGGGATAAATGCATCAGTTTGCAGGGTCGGAGACATCTGGTTACAGGGTATTTTATTTTTATCATTTTGTATGCTCATCAAATACGTGTCCATTTTCTTCTGCTGGGGATAGTTCTGTCTGATAATGAGTTATTTATTCTCCCTTCATTGTAACTGGCCATCCGAAAAAACAGGATCAATATATATCATGCCAGAGAAAATCTTGCAGAACTCCCTATGTATGTTTCAGAATTCATATCGTTTTTATTATCATCATCGTTCTATCGTACTTCAGATACTATATGTACACAAACACACACACACACACACACACACACATATATATATATGTATATATATATATATATATATATATATATATATATATATATATGATATAATTATTATATATATATATATATATATATATATATATATGATATAATTATGATATATATATATATGACATAATTATTATATATATATATATATATATATATATATATATATATGTGATATAATTATGATATATATATATATATATAAAACAACAAATTAAGCTGCCCTCTTTCTGAGGGTACCTGTATGTTCAGCCTCCTAATCTGCCAGTTTTGGTAATATTATTATTTCTTATTTTATTTTGTTTATATTGTATATTGAAATTTGGATAATTGAATGGAAGAAATTTGGGAGGTACCTCAGGTTAGATTGCAGCTTAATATTTCAGCTTTATTTTTTATATAAATGATATATATATATATATATATATATATATATATATATATATATATCTATATATATATCTATATATATATATATATATATATATATATACTAGCTATGGTACCCGGCTTCGCCCGGGAATTCATTTGAGGCTGAATGAAGATGGTATATTTGTGGCAAGGCTTTACTTTCCACAATATTTTTTTTTTATTTCCCTGTCCCAGGGTTTAGAATTTACACCCGTCGTTACTGTGGATTTGTTAATAATAAAATTATTTGTTATTTAAGACTTCACTGTCCTCAATATTTTTATATTTCCCGTCCTCTGTGTATGTAGTTTTTTTTATAACGTAATGAACCATATAATTCATAATCCTAGAAAGTTTTCTGTCTTCCAAACCATGTATGAATATAAGTTCCTTTCCCTTCATGCGGTACAATGTCCAACGGTGACAGCTGTTTTAGGTACGTCATAGCCGCTATTAAAATACTCTTTCATAAGTCTCGATTGTAAACTGTGTATTCATATTGGTTTTCAGTAAAGTATATCATAATACATTAACAGAGCAGAGTTCATGAATACCAGAAATACCTGGGTACACCTCCCTAGCATTCATTCTTGTAAATTATTTATTTATGATAATTAAAGAAATTCACATTCCTGAGAATAATAATACATTGCTATAAGCATCAATTAACATGTAAACATAGACCAATATGAGGTCGGAAGGGAAGCGGCAGAACTGACAGGACAAAGGAAGTAGCTCGACACCTACATAGTCTCAGTGCTGCCAACCTGCAATGCATTTTGGATAGCTATCATCTAATACATTCAAATATATTAAAAAATCATATTACATTATCTTCACAATTCTAAAACCGTTTCAAATATTTTTCACGTTTTAATTAAATAATGTATTAAATACACTTAGAGAAGTGGTTGGGGGGGGCAGTATACCTTATTTGGTGCAAACTGTTACTGGCGTTAAAAAATAACATAGTTTTGAATTATTAAGGATAAAATTCTAACATGGATTTGAATTTACTTATCCAGGTGAGGTACCTGGGTAGTTCATATTGGAATGAATTGTTGAGCATATCAATATTTCTAAGCAAATTACTTGCTTCATACCTTTTTTTTATAAAAAAAAAATTATAAAACAAAATTTGCACTGATTAAAAAAGTAAAGAACTTTTGTTATGTGCACGATTGTCGAAAAAGAAATAGACGATGAAATATCGCGAATTTTTATTTCAGGCCTTCCTTATAACCCCCATTCCCCTTTGAATCTAAAATTTTCAGTAGGTATAGCTTATAACCATGGAAGAATTAATGCTAATTTACATACCGAGTGTTGTTAAGTTCGGTTCTACCGTTAGTGCTCAATAAAATAGTTGCTCCCGCTTTTGTTTTTAGCGTATATCTCGTTTATACTTTGTTATAAAACAAAAGTGTATATAACAAAAGTTACTCTAAATAACAAAATAAACAACTTTTGTTATGTTTATATTTGATGAAAAACCAATAGGAAACGAAATATCTCTATTTTTAATTTCTGGCATTCCTTATAACCCCCACTCCTGCCCGTCCCTAGAAATGTTGGTAGGGCTTGTTATAATTAAAGTGTTAGTGATAATACATATACCGAGTTTTATTTATTTCGGATGGATCTTTTGTCCCAAATAAAATTGTTCACTTCCGCTATAGGTTTTAGCGTATATCTCGTTTATAATTCGGTATACGAAAAAAATGTATATGACAAAAGTTACTCTAAATAACAAAATAAACAACTTTTGTTATGTTCATATTTGCCAAAAAAGCTAATAGGAAACGAAATATCCCTATTTTTAATTTCTGGCTTCCTTTATAACCCCCACTCCTGTTCGTCTCAGAGAATTTTAATATAGCCTAAAGTCTAAGTTGGGTTAGTAGTAACATACATACCAAGTTTCATAAAATTCGGTTCAGCCGTTTATGCGTGAAAAGGTAACAAACAGACAAACAAACAAACATACACGAAAGAAACAAAATGCAGTTATGGTGTCTATGACATGTGAAACGAAAAGTTATCGTGAAATTTTGAGAAAAAAATCAAAATACAGACAGAGGTTACAATTTTATATATATATATATATATTGTATATAAGTATGTATATATATATATATATATATATATATATATATATATATATTTATATGTATATATCATAATTTGCTGAAATATAAATAAACTAGATTACGTAGTGTAATAACGCATCCCGTTGAAGAAGGACTTGGCATACCACTGAAATACATAATTTATATTTTCCGAAAAATTGAAGATGGGGAAAGAAATTACGTTCAGTGCGGATCTGCAGCAACTTCCAGCAAGTATTTCCAGCAAAAACAAGCTGTGGAAAGTAAAAAGGCAATAGGCATACATTGAAATAGAAAATCCTAGAAGAAGGATTTTCCTAGGAAAAGAAAAGTAAACTAAGCAGATTTCCCTCGTGAAGTTTAGTAATAGATAAATCAACATACTGGTAACACAACACCACCGTGAATATTAAGTGTGTGTGTGTATATATATATATATATATATATATATACATATATATATAGTTATAGTTTTGTACGGACCTCATTTTCGTCATCTCTTAGGTAGGATCGATGGACATTTGAAGAAAAATTTCGAAAATCGTGTCATGAGTATGACCTCAATAGCTGGTTTCCCTTAAGGGCAATCTGCTAAAAATGAAAATTGTATTATTCTCAAGAAAATTTTAATTCGGTTAACTTTGGTTCTGTGATTGCCAATAGTCGGGAGATAAACTATTACCAAAATATGTTAGACATTTTTTTAAGTGGAAAATTGGCGAGTTAATTCCAAACCAAAGAACCAACAAAACCAAGAATTAAAAGATACTATGCATTTGTATACTTCAGCTCTTATATTTGTATAATTCTTCTGCTACTGACTTAGGTAAATTAGATTCCCATATTCTTCGAGCTAATTATGGTAAAAAGCAGGAAACAGCCAACCCTCATCCCAGCAAATGACAGTTCTATGACTAGTTCATGCATTGTAATTAGTCAATGGGCTAGTATTATTTCTTTAATTAGGTTGATCGACAATGTAATACCTGTATTACTTATGTTAGTCAAAAAAATATCTAGTCTTGAATGGTCAGAATATCCCATACACATTTGTTAAGAAGATTGTGCCAACATATTCCCATTTCTTACTGTATTAAGGAAAAATATGTTCCTCAGAGTTTTCTTTCTCGTATTTTGGAAAATAAATATATTTGT